>OVBL01000871.1:0-435535 GCA_900406555.1 Pseudoturritis turrita
AGCCTTAACGGAAACATGCATCACATACGCACTTTTCACGAATCACTTAAATTCCTAACTAAAACAAGCACCTTTCTTCACCCTCGTTGCTGCTGGCCACAGCAACGAACTACTACATCCTTCACGGATATAACTACTACATCCTAGCGGATTAACAGCGCGCGCTATATAAATAACTGTGTCCATTGTTGGAGCGGATACGCTTATGATAGCATACCCGTAAGCCGAAATGTTCATCTTAAAACCCAACAACAAAATCGTTGGTCCTGACAGTACTACATGTCAATTGTCGGAGCGGATATGCTTACGGTAGCGTATCCGTAAACCGAAATTTTCATCCTAAACCCAACAACGAATAGTTGGTCGCGACAGTACTACCTGTCCATTGTCGGAGCGGATACGCTTACGGTAGCATATCCGTAAACCAAAATGGCCATCCGAAAACCCAACAGACGAATCGTTGGTCAAAACACCTGTGCTCATAATCGAAGCGAATATGCTTGCACTAACGTAATCATTCCAAACGAAACAAACGAATCGTCGGTATTAACACCAACACAAACTGCAGCAAAACAAATCAGTCCACCTTGGATAAAAACTACCATTCAAGCAACAAGTTTCAGTAACAAAGAAACGACAGAACCAAAGCCAAAGCCACAAGGCAAACATAACAAGTCAATATGGATAAAGCCATCCAGGCACCATGTCCAAATAACATCAAAGCATAATTAAAATGATGACTTGGGGAGTTCCCCATCATTATCATGCCTTACCCATTGAAAATGCACCCTACTCATCATCAGAGGATTCAGCCGTCGTCTCGGATTCGGAGGCTTCGTTCGAACCAAGCTTACCCCTGTTGGATCCAGAGAATACGCGAACGCCGACATCCACCGCTAACACCTCAACAGACTCGTTACCAAGCGCGACATCGGCCGAGTCTTCAGAGATCAGTGAGACCACTAGGTCGTCCCCCAGCGAGGCGACCAACTGATCGAACTCGTCATCAGCACCAGCGTACCTTGCTCTCCATCCCTCGAATTTCTCAGTTTCGGCATCCAGCAAAGGTGGGTTGTCACCGCGGAGCAGCGCAAGGAGTTCAAGGTTCCCGTCAACTTGGGCAAGGTCGACGACGCTGTTCTTCGAAGATTCTCCCAAGATCTTGATCTTCTCCTTGGCTCGGTCGACTTTAGATCGAAACTTCTCGGCCAGTCCACGTATCGCCCCCTTCTTAGCCCGCTCAACCTTCTTGTCGGTCATGGCCCTCTCCGAGCTCAACATCCGCTGGAGCTCGGCCACTTGAGCCTCCTGCTGGACCCGATAGAATTCCAAGTCTTCCTTCCGTTTCGACGCTATCTCCATCGTAGCATCGCGCTCACACTCGGCTTTGGCAAGCTTCGATTGAAGCCCTTCAGCCATTTTCCATGCACGCTCGGCCCTCCTCGCATTCTTACGGACATCCGCCTCGTAACCGTACGTCATCTTGTTAATAGAGGCCACGAACTGAACGAAGTGAAAAAGAGAGATCAGGCATCGCATTTTCAACAGAGTACAAAAAAAAGGAGGTCGACGCGAACTACCTTGGCACCACGGCGAGACATTTCGGCATATGGCTTGCTCCGGGATAGAGTATCAGGAGGAGGAAAGCATTCCCCCTTGGAGAGAATCTTGGAGAAGAGAGCGGCCGAGGCCGACGCATCATCACAAAACATTTCAAAAGTAAACGTCTGAGATGCAGGTTGCGAAGGCAGTTCGTGCTCGGGGGCACTACTAACCAATGCGTTACGCCTTTTTCGTCCAGGAGCGTCATCCTTTCGAGGATCTTTCCCTCTGTCAGCCTTTACCGGGACACGTCTCCGGACTGGCCTCGCTTGATCGGTATCCTCACTTGTAGCCGCAGCCTTGCCCTTTCTGTGATGAACCGGAGGCGGTTCCAATCGCCCAAGGCCCAACACGACCTCTTTCACGATGGGGATCGACGGGGCCAGCACGGACGGTTCAACAGATGTGTCACCCGAGGGAAAAGTAAGGGCAGCACTTAGCTGCTCCGCAGAAATCTCAGTTCGGCCAAACTCTGCCTGCTCCATCGCGGCCCGGCTTTCGGTCTCCATCCTTTCGCGAACACATGGTCTTTTCCCCATGGTTCTCTTCGTACTACTAGAAGAACACGAAGGAGTCGAACTCGAAAAATAATACCCAAAGTATCGTGCCCGCGCTCTCTCTACTCTCTGAAGAGTAAAATCTCCTTGCCAGTCGCACTCACCGAAAGCTAGAGTCTCACGAAGCGTAATTACGTCCGGAGGACACGTCGGAAGCGAATTAGGAACTGCAAAGCCAACAAATAAAGCAGAAAGTCAAGGCATGTTCAACAAGACAAAGGAGCTCGTAAAGCTGTGGATCGGCTACCGATTTTTCTCCATGTGGTCCTAATTTTGTTAACCCAATCTGCACCAACCGAAGCCTCGGAGATGGGCACAAAGAAGAAATAATCCTCCCAATATCTATCTTTACTTGGGAATCCACCGATAATTTTGCGGTGAGCTCTGTTCGAAAGGGAATAAAGAAGCGAATCCTTGGAGCGAAATGACCGGAAGCATAGCAGGTTCAACAAGTGATCCACGATGATTTCTTCGCCACACTCGAAGCTGCGGACCACGATCCCAACCAGGTGTCGAACCCCCCGCGGAGTTATTTGCGCTAGAGCCAGCCTATGTTTCCACAGATACCCAAGGATGATCCCTGGTATTGGGAACCATGTGAAGCACATATAGAAACAACTCTCGTGCAAGGTGAAAAACCCTTTTGGGGGCTCACTGGCCCGATCCGATGGCAATGGAAGGATGAAGTCAATTTCTTCGGAAATGTTGAAACAATGTCTAAGGGTCTCCAAAGATTCGGCAGTGGACAGAGTAGATCCTGGTGGGTCGGGTGCCTCGTGCTTGTATTCACCCTTAAAAACATGCCGTTTTGAAGAACGAGCCTTAAGACTTGCGTCTTGCTTCATCCTAGCACAATCGGAACTCCAATTCTCCATCTTGATTTTTACATTAAAAGGACTCTCCATTTCGCCCAGCAAAGGAAATCGCTTCGGCGAAAAAGGATTTCGGCCGAAAACAATTTCTGAGACAAAAAAAAACAACAACAAAACAACCTAAAAAAAATCTTCAAGAGAAGGAGAGAGAAGGGAGGAGAGAAGTTACCTTGAGATTTTTGAGAAGTGAAGAAGTGAAGAGGAAGTGAGGAGAAGGGGAGCATATATAGGCTCATAAAGCAAAAGATGATGTCATCATACATTGGAAGCTGCACCAGAACACAGTTGAGTGAAGAAATTTCTACTGGAAAAAGGATTATCAGTCTGAAGACAGAGAACCTGGTAGATATCAAAAACAACGGACTCAGTGTCACATCAGATCAGTTCGTACCTGTCGATGCGGCACATTGATCCCAACTCGGACTTCTTCTACCTCGGCACTATCATCACTGAGACTACCGAGCTGGGGGCTAACAGTTGGGGTCAAAACCCACCCAGCTGTGATCAATGGGAAAATGGCTAAGTGTGAAGATACGAAGAATCGGACAAGGCCGAAATTACGCCTAGGACGTTTCTGTACAAGTCCACTTAAGCACAAGAGAGGCCATTCTAGCCAAAGCAGCTCCAGTTTCGGCCAAGGAAGCTTCATTTCGGCAAAGAGGGAGGCTAAGGCAAGTTTTGTCTCCACTTAGGCAAGCCTTGTCTCCACTTAGGCAGGCCTTGTCGTCACTTAGGCAGTTTTGTCTCCACTTAGGCAAACCTGGTCTCTGCTTAGGCAAGCCTTGAAGAAAGTTTCGTTTCGGCAAAGGAGACTTCGGCAAGCCTAGCTCACTTCGGCAAAGGAGACTTCGGCAAGCCTAGCTCACTTCGGCGAAGGAGACTTCGGCAAGCTTAGCCGTTTCGGCAAAGGAGACTTCGGCGAAGGAGACTTCGGCAAGCCTAGCTCACTTCGGCAAAGGAGACTTCGGCGGAGGGGACTTCGGCAAGCCTAGCTCACTTCGGCAAGCCTAGCCACTTCGGCAAGAGAGACTTCGGCAAGCCTAGCCACTTCGGCAAGGGAGACTTCGGCAAGCCTAGCTCACTTCGGTAAAGGAGACTTCGGCAAGCCTAGCTCACTTCGGCAGAGGAGACTTCGGCAAGCCTAGCTCACTTCGGCAAGGGAGATTTTGGCAAGCCTAGCCATTTCGGCAAAGGAGACTTCGGCGAAGGACACTTCGGCAAGCCTAGCCACTTCGGCAAGGGAGACTTCGGCAAGCCTAGCTCACTTCGGCAAGCCTAGCTCACTTCGGCAAAGGAGACTTCGGCAAGCCTAGCTCACTTCGGCAGAGGAGACTTCGGCAAGCCTAGCTCACTTCGGCGAAGGAGACTTCGGCAAGCTTAGCCGTCTAGGCAAATGAGACTTCGGCGAAGGAGACTTAGGCAAGCCTTGTCTCCGCTTAGGCAAGCCTTGTCTCCGCTTAGGCAAGCCTTGTCTTCACTTAGGCAAGCCTTGTCTCCACTTAGGCAAGCCTTGTCTCCACTTAGGCAAGCCTTGCCTCCACTTAGGCAAGCCTTGCCTCCACTTAGGCAAGCCTTGTCTCCACATAGGCAAAACTTCAGCCAGACATTGTGCCTAAGTCCTTTGTGTACGAATCCACTTAGGCACGACTCACATCGGCAAGAAGGGAGAGACTTCGGTGCTTCGGCCGAAGGCCATATCGGCAAGTGTGGCTTCGGCAAGCTAGGCCACTTCGGCAAGCGTGGCTTCGGCAAGCTAGGCCACATCGGCAAGCGTGGCTTCGGCAAGCCAGGCCACATCGACAAGCGTGGCTTCGGCAAGCATGGCTTCGGCAAGCTAGGCCACATCGGCAAGTGTGGCTTCGGCAAACATGGCTTCGGCAAGCTAGGCCACTTTGGCAAGCGTGGCATCGACAAGCGTGGCTTCGGCAAGCCAGGCCACATCGGCAAGCGTGGCTTCGGCAAGCATGGCTTCGGCGAGCTAGGCCACATCGGCAAGTGTGGCTTCGGCAAACATGGCTTCGGCAAGCCAGGCCACATCGGCAAGCGTGGCTTCGGCAAACATGGCTTCGGCAAGCTAGGCCACATCGGCAAGTGTGGCTTCGACAAACATGGTTTGGCAAGCTAGGCCACTTTGGCAAGCGTGGCATCGGCAAGCGTGGCTTCGGCAAGCCAGGCCACATCGGCAAGCGTGGCTTCGGCAAGCCAGGCCACATCGGCAAGCGTGGCTTCGGCAAGCATGGCTTCGGCGAGCTAGGCCACATTGGCAAGCGTGGCTTCGGCAAACATGGTTTCGGCAAGCTAGGCCACTTCGGCCAGCGCAGACTCCGGCCACTTCGGCCAACAAGCTCCATTTCGGCCAAAAGACATTTCTATACGAAACTGTCTGGCCGAAGTCAAAACCATACGAAACTGTCTGGCCGAAGTCAAAATCATACGAGACTGCTTGGCCGAAGTCAAAGTCATACGAAACTGTCTGGCCGAAGTTGAAATCATACGAGACTGCTTGGCCGAAGTCAAAGTCATACGAAACTGCTTGGCCGAAGTCAAAATCATACGAGACTGCTTGGCCGAAGTCAAAATCATACGAGACTGCTTGGCCGAAGTCAAAGTCATACGAAACTGTCTGGCCGAAGTCGAAATCATACGAGACTGCTTGGCCGAAGTCAAAGTCATACGAAACTGCTTGGCCGAAGTCAAAATCATACGAGACTGCTTGGCCGAAGTCAAGATCATGCGAGACTGCTTGGCCGAAGTCGAAATCATACGAGACTGCTGGGCCGAAGTCGAAGTCATACGAAACTGTCTGGCCGAAGTGATACGAAACTATCACGGCCGAAGTCATTTTTTATACGAAGACAGAAGACGACGCGGCCGAAGTCATTTCTATACAAGGACGACAAGCCCATCTTCGGCCCGCGATGGATCAAAGGCCCACGAAGCCAAGCCGACTTGCTAAAACGGAAATCCCGAAGGATTAGGAAGTTTTTCTTAATCCCTTTTGGATTGACCTGGCCAACTCAAGCTACTATATATACTCATGTACATCTCTTGAAAAAGGGATCCGCAATTTACTTAGCAAAAAACCCTAGACTTTTTTGCTCTCAAACTCTTGTACGAAAGCTTTTCGACACAGCTTAATAAAAACCATCTTTGAATCTCTCCGTTCGTGGTTCATCCGCAGAAATTTCATCCCCCTTAACAAACCTCCGACAAATTCTAATTGTGTTGATTTCGACTCCCACAAGCCTTTAGGACGGTAGATGAGATCGGCATACGAGGTCGAGATCTCTTTGCCGAGATGCCAGGTGAGGTCGGGTATTTTTACCGAACTTGCTTCGTGGTTTCTTTACTGGTCGGACCGGATTCTTACTCAGGAGTTAGAGACCCAAACTCGTCATTTTGGGTCCCTTATGCTCTGATCAGAGGAGAAAAATTAAATTCTCAACCATAAAGTTTATCCCCTATTTATAGCTAAATGTCGGTGGTTGATCATAGTTGAATAGTTACCATAGTTTCTTCATCTGATTACTTCATATAGTTAGATCCCAACATTTAATTGGGCTTTAAGTAAAATGGATCGAAAATACTGTCTGGGCCTGGCCCATCTTATGGGTAAAAAACCCATATCCAACAGTAGGCCCCCCCCACAGTCGATGAATTTATGCGGTGCCGAATTTGTCGCTCTGTAATGGGCTGGGCTTAGAATTGTTTTCTGGCCCGTTTTCCTCTGAACCCTCATTGGCCGAAGGGTCAGTGCATGTTTATCGAGGCACGACGCTTAAACTTCCGCACTACGTCTATATAAGATGCCTACTCTTCTTTCATTTCTCTCATCTCTCTGATTTTTCGAAGGTAGACCTCTCTCTTTTTCTTCTTTCCTATTTTACTTTTTCATTTTGCTTTCTGTGAATTCGCCGTTTGCTTCGCCGCTTTCGTTTGGTATTCCCAAGATCATTTGAATCTTTCCGACGATCCTTCGTATCCTTCTGCGATTATCTCTTTTAGCGATCTTAGTTCCCCAGCTCGTCCGGACTCCGAATTGTCTGGCTCGTGTGCGTTCGGCGTTGTTGGTGAGATAGAACGCAGATTCGGTGTTGCTTGTAAGGACGACGCGTTCGCGAGTTCTTCCCACCGACCTAGCTTCGACATTCCCGAGCTGGATGACCGAGATGTCTCCGAATCTTCTAGAGAGGTTGGAGATTCTGGTGGTCGAGGATTCTCTTGACATCGAAGATGAAGTCGAACTACCCATTTTATCTCCCATAGATCGGGTCGATTTGGAGGATTCTTTTGGTCGAGGCTTAGGTCATCAGATCCTTCTCGTGAGGATGGATGATCAACCATCCCGGGCTTTTCCTGATTCCCTGAACGATGCGGTGAGGTCTCAGGGTCCGATCAATGGCTTGACTTTCCGTATTCTGCACTCGTCTGATCGATCTTAGAGTCCTCCAGAGGGGTTCATATGTTTGTACGAGTCTTACTTTACTAAGTCCGGGCTTTGGTTTCCTATCCTGGAACTTCTGGCCGTATATTGCTTATGCCGTAGGATTGCAATCTCATAACTAACTCATGCCGCGATTTGCAATGTGGTGGCGATTCTAACTCTCGCTGCTGAGGCCGGCGAAGATGTTGATTGTGACTCTTTTGAAGAGATGTCTCGTATCAAGAGGAATCTGAATGGTTCGGGGAGGTTTTATGTTTCCATGAAATCGCAGTACAATTTGTTGACGGGGTCAAATCTAAAGAGTCGGATTGGAAAACGCGCTATTTTTCGTGCAAATAGATGAAAATTCTGTTTGTGATCCGAGCCAGAAGTTCCGCGCTAGGTGGAACGTTTTTATTGGTAGGTTATATTTTTGTGCTGACACCTAATTTTTCTCTGTTTGTTTCAGAACCACATCGTTTTCCAAGGCTTTTCCAGAGAACTTTAACGATCTAATCCAAGAGCTTCAAAGGTTAGGCCGTCAAAGGTGGTTGGATCTTCTTGAAGAACGGATTCGTAGGAGTTTGGCAAGGATTAAGTCAGGTCGGTTTTATGTGCGTCCTTTGTTTGCTCCTTTTAGTATCTAATGGATGATTTTCTTCTTGGTTTAGGTCGCTATGATCTTTCTCATCCTCCCCTACAACCAAGATCTCCTCGGCAGTAGAAATAGAAGAAATCGAAAGCTCCTCGTAATCCAGGTCATCCTAAAGCAAAGAAAATAGTGAAGCCGACGTTGAAGCTCCCAAACTATGCATCTGAGTTGAGGAGAGCTCCTCCCACTGCGCCCAGTCTAGACGAGGGAGCCGCCTTGTTCCTCCAGCCGCTACTGCTCGGCCCCATGCTAACCCGGCAAGCTCAAAGGTCCGGAAAGGCAGTCTGGGAAAATCATTGGTGGAAATATGGCGGATGATCGCGTTTGCGAGTCCTCTCTTGTCCACAAAAACAGCGCGGCTGTTCAATCTTCTGGGAAAAGACGCCGGACTAATGGTGATACCGATGTTTCTAGTCGTGAAACACCGAGGGTGGAGGATGCACCCGTTGCTGCTGAAGGTTGGGAACGTCGTGGAAGGAGGATGAAGCCGAGGACATTTTTGATTTTGATTTCTCCTACGAGGGTAAGGGCAACCACATAATGGAGGATGTTGTTTCTTGCGCTGAATACCTTAGTAGGATCAAGGGGTCTGAGCGATTTGCCCTCCCGCAGGTCAACAAGCTCGTGGACTCAGACGCGTATCTGAACTTTGCTTCGTGCTCTGTAGAGGTATTTTTTTTTCTTGATAAATTTTTCTTTGTTTCTCTCCATTCTTGCTTACTGACGTATAAAAATATGTTCAGACGATCGCCGCGGCGAACCATATTATTCAGCAGTATGATCGTGAGCTGAAGAGGGCGGCTATTATCTGCAACGGGTCGGCTGAAGTTAAGAAGAGCTTGGCCGCTGAACAGGCAATGTCGGTGAAACTTGCCGAGGAATGCGCCACTTTAAAGCAATCGCTGGCCCGGGCCAAAGAGAACTTGGCACTAGCTGTTGGCGAGAAGGCGTCTTTAGAGCTGCAGAAAGAGCGTCAAATAAAGAGGCTTAGGGAGTCCATGACGGAGATGGTTTTAAAGGAACGAGAGCATTTGACGGACAAATTTGCGGGTCATCTTGCGAAGATCCATCGTCATTGTGAGGACACGGCGAAGACTCGTGAAGTCGCTCTGATGATCAGCCAGATTTCCGGGACTATCGGTAGTCTCAAGTTCATGAGAGACGATAAGGGCGTGGCTGTTCCCCCCCCCCTCGAAGTGGATTGCAGCTTTCGACGAGCTGGATGTCACTGAAGTCGCAGAAGCTGATTTTTGTGTCTATCCGACGCGCGAGCGCGTTTTGCCGAACTCCGTTCCCAATCGAGATCCCCTAGTGGAGCATACTCCTGGGGTCGTTCAGTTTGGGTCCAATGTGGAAGTGGTGACTGTGTCTGACGCGCGTGCTCTTCGGACTCCTGGTGGGTCGCTGGTCCACGGTGGAGACGAGCTTGGTGCTGAACCTACTCAGGATCTCGCTCAAGATGAATATGCCGCTCTTTCTTAATAACTTGTATATCTTTTCATTCTTTTTTTTCTCTAGGCCGTATGTGGCTTTTCTTTTGTTTTTTGTATGGATTTGGTGTTTTATTTTGCTTTTTGAGATCGATTCGTAATGAAAGTTAATTCCCTTGCAAATTTTAACTTCTGTAATTTTGTTCGATACGTTTAGTGCGGCTAGTCTTGTCCTGCGTAGAAACTTCTCTTTTTTTTTAAGTGGTTGGATTGAGTGAGGGTCTGGGCCCAGCTTTTTACTTCAGTTCGTCCTTAAGTATGCGAGATGGGTCGACTTATTTTATTTGCAGATCTGGGTCCGAATTTTTAGGGTCGTCTAGCGTAGTTTTTTAGGTTTCTGATCTAGCAACGTGATTTATTTCACCACTGCATTTATGAGGAACGCAACGGTCGATCGGATACCTGGCCAGGGTGCCGATGTATTTTTAGCTCGGGGCATTATCTGACTTGGAGTCGAGAGAGTTTTTTTTATTGGTTGCATACGTTCCCGTTAAATAGGGATCAAGCCATTCGTAGTTCGTTTACATTGGTAGATGGAGGGAGGATAAGCTCGGTGGAGCGTTCTCTATCTTTTTTTTTTTTTTTTTAAGAAGAAAATGAGCTCAGGGACTTTAGTAGTAGAATTTCTTCAAGCTCATAGAGTTCCACGATAGCGGGATAGCTCGCCTCTCATTGTAATTAGTCGGTAGACTCCTGGTCTGACGACCTCGGTTACCTGGTATGGTCCTTCCCAATTTGCGCCGAGCTTCCCGGCTTTCCATTCCGCGGTATTTTTGTAGACTTTTCGGAGAACGATGTCGCCTACCTCGAAGCGACGGTTCTGGACTCGATTGTTGTAGTAACGAGCTACTGATTGTTGGTAGTTTTGTATGCGGAGCAAGGCTTGACCTCTTTCTTCCTTCAATCGTGTCTAGGTTGTCGAGAAGTGTTTGATTGTTTAGGTCGGTTTCTTGAATCATCGTTGTTCGGCGGAGACTTTCGACGTTGACCTCGGCGGGTGCCATTGCTTCTAGACCGTAGGTTAGGGAAAATGGTGAACGGCCGGTCGAATGTCGGGGGATAGTTCGATATAACCACAGGACCCCGTCTAACTCGTCGGCCCAGGGGCCTTTCTTATCATCGAGGCGTTTCTTCAGACCGTCAATGATGGTTTTGTTCGTCTCCTTGGCTTGTCCGTTCCCATGTGGGTACCTCGGGGTAGATTTGTTGAGTCTTATCTTCCATTTCGCACAGAATTCTTCGAACACGTCGGATATGAACTGGGATCTGTTGTCGGTGATGATTTCATAGGGGAGGCCGTGGCGGCATATTATAAATTTTCAGACGAAATTTTTCACGTCGGTGGCCTGTATCCTAGCGAATGATTCAGCTTCAACCCATTTGATGAAATAGTCTATTACGACCAGGATGAAACATTTTTGTCGGGATATAGGAAATGGTCCGATGATATCCATTGCCCAACGCATGAACGGATATGGAGCGGTTGCAGTTGTCAATGGCTCGGTCGGTGTAAGGATCATGGGTCCATGCCTTTTGGCATTTTTCGCAGTTTTTTGCGTACTACACACAATCTTTTACCAACGTCGGTCAGTAGAAACCGAGCTTCCGAGTTTTCATGGCAAGTGCTAGACCACCGGAGTGATTACCACCTGCGCCTTCATGCGTTTCGGCTATTCTCATTCGGTTTCATCTCCAGCGAGGCAGTTGAGCAGGGCTCCGGTTGTGCTTTGTCGAAAAAGGTCGTCCTTGATGAGGGTGTAATATACGCTGCGAACTCTAAGTCTCTGTGCAGCACATTTATCGCTTGGGAGATCCCCATATGCGAGGTACATCCTTATCTCACCCCTCCAGTCTGTTGTTGCGGGTCGGAGTAATGAGTTCGGCGTATTAAGGGGGCTGTGTTGCTCGGACTCACCTTTCTCTTCATCACTGAACTCGGTGATATGGCACACTCCAAGTGGTAGTTCGATACTTGGATTTGCAATTGTTTCGACGGGGATTATGCACCGGAGGTCTGTGTCGAACGCGGATTCTAGGGCGGCGAGTGCGTCGGCTGCGATGTTATCATTGCAGGGTATCTTTGCAATTTGGAAGCTTTCGAATTCCTTAGCAAGGGTCTGAACGAGGTCTAGGTATGCCTTCATTCGTTCGTTCTTCGCACTATACTCGTCGTGAAATTCGTTTGTTACGAGCTGTGAGTCGCAGTACGTGTGAATTGTTTTTGCGCCGATCTCGTTGTTTGAGGCTTTGAATTCTAGTCGGAATGATTGTTCCAAAATTTCTCCTATTGGAGATTCCAATCGGATTCCGATGCCAGATCCATGACGGGATGAGGAGCCGTCTGCATGGAGAATCCATTCTCTGGTGGCTGGGTCGTTCTTGGTGAGGCCGGCTGGAAGCTCGATGATGAAGTCTGCTAGGACTTGGGATTTGGCACTTATACGGTTTTTAAACTCTATGTCGTATTCACTGAGCTCTACCGCCTATTTCTTCATTCTTCCTGACTGACTTGGACTGTGGAGCACTGTTCGTAATGGCTGGGCTGTCATCACCGCGATGGAATGAGACTGGAAATACGGTCCCAGTTTCCGGGTAGACATGACTATGGAGAGGGCGATTTTTTCAATCGTCGGGTATCGACCTTCCGCGCCATCGAGAGATTTGCTTACGTAGAAGACAAGTTTTTGGTCAACCCGATCTTCGCGGACCAATACTCCGCTGACCGTCGCACTAGAGACTGATACGTAAAGGTACAGCGTTTCTCCGTTCTCCGGTTTTGACAGGATCGGCGGCGTTGTCAGGTATCTCTTTAATTGTCGGAACGCATCTTCGCACATGTCGTCACACTAGAATTTTCTGTTACTTCTGAGCAATTGATAGAACGGGAGACACTTGTCGGTTGACCTTGAGATAAAACGGTTGAGGGGCGGCGATTCGTCCCGGTAACCTTTCTACTTCTCTTTTGTTCTTCGACGAGGGGAGATCGGCGATGGCTGCGATCTGCTTGGGATTTACTTCAATTCCACGCTGGGTAACTATGTATCCCAAGAATTCTCTGGATGTAACCGCAAAAGTGCATTTTGCCGGGTTCAACTTTATCCCGTACTGATTTAAAATTTCAAAACAGGTTCTGAGGTGATTTATGTGATCTTCGGCTTTCAGCGACTTGACGAGCATGTCATCGATGTATACCTCTATTGTGTCGCGGAGTTGTTTGGCGAACATCTTGTTGACCAGGCGTTGGTAGGTTGCTCCGATATTTTTGAGTCCAAAGGGCATTACTTTGTAACAATAGGTCCCCCAATCTGTTATAAATGCGGTTTTTTCTCAGTCGTCGGGATGCATCCTGATCTGATTGTAGCCAGAGAACGCGTCCAAAAAGGAGAGGAGCTCGTTTCCCGCAGTGGCTTCGACGAGACGGTCAATATGGGGCAGGGGGTAGCTATCTTTCGGGCATGGCTTGTTGAAATCGGTGAACTCTACACATATTCTCCATTTTCCGTTCTTCTTTTTCACGACAACAGGGTTGGCTAACCATTCGGGGTATTGGACCTCGGAGATTGACCCCGCCTCAAGGAGCTTGACGATCTCTTCATTCACGACTTAAGCCCGCTCTGGGCCGAGCTTTCTCCTTTTTTGCTTGATCGATTTGTAGGTCGGATCCACATTCAATTCGTAGCAAGTTATCTTAGGGTTGATGCCCTTCATGTCATCCATTGACCATGCAAAGGTAGATACATTATCGCGCAGGAATCGGACAAGCTCATTTTTGAAGGCCTCGTCCAGTTCAGTTCCAATGCCGACGCACCTCTTCGGTCTGTTGCTGTCGAGGCTTACCATTGTGATGGATCTTTCGCTTGGTTCGGCTATCGTGTCTTCATTTGGTTGGCTGATGTAGAGATTCATTTTTTGCAGCCTCTGCTCGATAATGAAACACGTGCGTGACATTCTTTGGTTCCCCCAAATCGTGAATACCCCGGTCGTCGTTGGTAACTTAACGCACTGGTGGTACGTAGAAGGTACTGCTCGGAGAGAGTAGAGCCACGGGGTTCCGATAATAATATTGTACACGGCCGGTTTGTCTATTACGATGAATTTCACGAGTTTGCTTATCCCCCGCGGCGTGTACGGTTAGCTTGATTGTCCCGACGGTCATAGTAGTCTGTTCGTCGAAGCTGGTGAGTGGCTTCGCGTTCAACTTGATCTTATCGTCAGATATTTCCATCTTCCTTAGTGTCTCCAGAAAGATTAGATCGACCGAACTCTCTGTGTCGATCAGGACTCTAGTCACGTTGACTACCAGCCGACGGCACAACAATATTCTTTGTATCAGTTTCTCCGAATATGATTGGCATGTTGATCTCCGCTTTTTCCAAACATCTTTGACTGGTGACGTCCTGTTTCTAGTATTGTTTTATTGACCGTACGGAGTGTCCTCCGGTTAGAAAACCTCCCATTATCATATCAGTTCTTCATCTTGATGGTTGTGGGGTGTTTGGACTGGGTTGATTTTCGTCTGAGCGCTTAGGAGGATCCGTGTTGTTTCCTCCTTGTTCGAGCCTTTGCTCGTAGTTGTTGTAGTTTTTACCGGACTGATATTTTTCGTCCTCTTTTTGGCTCGGTCCTTCGATCTTTACCTCCCCGCTTTGGTATTTGGCTAATAGGTGGTCCTTTAATTGTCGACACTGGGCGGTGGAGTATCCCGGCCGTTGATGGTAATCGCAGAACGATTTTGAATCCTTCACGTCCTTGGTGTTGTCGCCTCGGATGTAATTGTACTTAGATCTTTGGGCGGACTGTGCGTTATCGACGTAATACAAGGAGGCCTTTTGTTCCGGTCTTCCTTGTAGTCTTTGTTGTAGTTTTGACGTGGCTCATGATAGTCATCCTTTTGTTTTTCCTTTGGCGTAGGTGGCTTGGCCGGGGAGTGTTTTTTTAAGTTGACCGCTCGGTATTCTTCTAACACAATATACCGGGTCGCACGGTGCATTGCATCTTCTAGGTTCGAGGCCTCATTGATCAGTAGGTCGTCTCTGAATTTTGAATCGTGTCAGAGCCCGTTTCTTAGTGCGGCTAGAGCAGATCCATCTGGAATGGCGAATCTTGAGAGTATCGCTTTGAACCGATCCATATAGGCTTGGAGATATGCTTTTTGTCCTTGTGCTAGAGCCCAGAGATCGGTGTCTGACGTCCATTTTTGCATGACATTGAGTAATGTTTGAGGAATGCCGTGGATAGTTGTTGAAAGCTGTCTATTGAGTACGGCTCAAGGCGTGAGAACCAGTTGAGTGCTGTTCTTCCAAGATATTCGACGAATAATTGACAATATCCGGCATCCTTTTCGTCCAGAGAGAATTGCGCCCGATCCATTGCGATTGTGGACGCTGTCATATGCACCCTTGGGTCCGTCCCTGCTTCATAGGTCGGTATTTTTAATTTTCCCGTATTCCTGACCGGGACAGCGGTGATCTGTGTTGTGAATGGGGTTTTCTGCGTTTCTTCTAGTACGCGATTGATCTCGGGAGTGGAGCTGAGAGCTCGGTGGACTTTAGAGCTCATGTCTTTGAGCGTTGCTTTCAATCCTTCGATCTCGGAGTATTGTTCGGTGGCGAGCTCGGTTTGTTGCAGCGTGAGCCGTCGTGCGACTTGTCCTCTAGCGAGATTGCTTGTTATGTTGGCAGTCTTATTTGAGATTTCTGGGAGGGTTGGTCTTTCTAAGGCAAAAGGAGAGGAGCTTCGCTGGTGCTGCGGAGACTCATTGGCGGATCTATTGTTTATGTTGTCCAACTGTTCGTGGCAGACGGTCTGGGCTTCGAGTCTTTCGTTCGTTGCTCGGGTCATTTCATCTTGTCGATCAAATCTTTGCAGCAGGGTGTTTAGCGCGGTTGCAAAATTGACTTGGTCGTCTGTTATTAATGTTACTCTTTGTCCGGTTGGATCGGCTTGTGCTTGAGCGAAAACCTCTGTGTTGGTTTCGCCTTGGGACGTGATGACGTGTTGTTCTTGTATTGTCGTATGGACTTCTTCTTGAATGATCGTGTTGTCGTTCTGAGGTCGTGAGCTCTCCATTACGAACTGAACCTTTTGCATAAGAGAAATCTCGGATGCCACCTACCTGGCGCGCCAATTTTTGAACCGTTACTTCGATATTTATAAAGAGGGGGGTTAGGAGATTCTCGTTGTATTTGATTTTAGATCGGAAATACAGAGACAGGGAAAATAGTACGGAACTGTGAAACAAGGTGGAAATATATATCAAGTAGTTTAAGCCTTTAGGGCGGTAGATGAGATCGGCAGACGAGGTCGGGATCTCTTTGCCGAGATGACATGTGAGGTCGGGTATTTTTACCGAACTTGCTTCGTAGTTTCTTTACTGGTCAGACCGGATTCTTACTCAGGAGTTCGAGACCTAAACTCGTCGTTTTGGGTCCTTTATGCTCTGATCAGAGGAGAAAAATTAAATTCTCAACCATAAGGTTTGTCCTCTATTTATAGCTAAATGTCGGTGGTTGATCATAGTTGAATAGTTATCATAGTTTCTTCATCTGATTACTTCATCTAGTCAGATCCCAACATCTAATTGGACTTTAAGTAAAATGGGCCGAAAATACTGTCTGGACCTGGCCCATATTATGGGTAAAAACCCATATCCAACAACTTTAATCAAAAAAACGATTTTAAAATACTGTGGAAATTGGCTATATTTATTATAGTTATCCAGAGGACTATCTAGAATGGAAGAGAGAAATGGATGACTGGTTTTCATACCATGAAATTCCAAAGGTAGAGAGGCTAGCCTATGCCATCAGACAATTCACTAGAAATGCATACACATGGTGGAGGCAAGAAAAATATGAACGTTGAAAATATCAAGAACGAGCAATTGCCACTTGGAGAAACCTGCAATGGTTCATGATCATGATATATGTTTCCACACTTCACTTACAAGAAACCAGAGCACAATACCCTCGAAGGTTCTCAAACCATTATACCATGTAGAAGAAAAACAATCTCGGCCAAGGTTCATTGTGCAAATCAAGCACAACCAGAACAAGCGATTGTTCAAACAAAGGCTAAGATAAGTTATACCTTAGACAAACTGGTCCCTAATTTATCCATCACTAGTATAATGCACTTGTCTTTGTCAAAGAGAGTTGAAACAGGTGATACTGAGGAGCACACGTCCATAAGAGAAGAACTACCAGCAATAAACCTTGCAAAGGACCATAAGCAAGCTCAAGTCGCGATGCACTCAAGGAGACAAAAGCAGAGATACACATACAATCTAATATGAGCGACACTGAACAAGATATGTGTCTAGACCCACTTTTAATTAATGAAACTAACGTGCCTACTCATGATGCAGGTAGAGCAAACATGAACTTTATACTCATGACTCAGAGGGTCCTAAAAGACCAAAGAATCGAGGTGGAGAAGAGTATTTCAAGTCGACAACAAATTTCTTTATTTTGTTTAGTATTTTTCCTTCTTTTGTTGAAACAAATGTCTTTTTTTTCTTTTGCTTTTTTGTATGTCGTTTTTGGCTTCCATTTTCTGTTATTTTCGACTTCTCTAGGTCTAAGCTGAAGAACCTATTAATAAGGTTCCCTGCAGCAGTTGTAAGACACAATCTTTTAATCAATAAAAAACATATCTTTTTCTCCAGAAACTAGCAGCCGTTCTTGAAACCTTTGTGTGCGAAACCTTGGTTTTCAGTGCTCAGACTTATCATAGAACATTCCATCTTCTGTATGTGCGTCTATCAACCTCCTGCAATCTCAATTCATCCTTCATCTCTATCGAATCCTCTAAAGAGAGTCGTACAATGAGTTAAAGAATTCTTCATCACTCCACCCTATACGATCGGCTCCTGCTGATCCTACATCAGGGTAACTGGGTTAATTGGATATGTCTCATCAGTCTGAAGGTAGAATATGTTTTTAACAACAACTGTCTACTACTTTAAAAACTCTGTTTGAAAAACAAACTAAAAAAACTGTGTTTTTATGTGAACGACTCAACAAATAAATATACCATAAGTTGACTACATCTAGTATCTGACATCAAAGTAGACATTAAGTAAATATAGTGTCCGGTTCAGCTTATCCCGGTTTGGTTAAATTCAGGTTGTCTTGGGAAGATAAAGGAAATTAAAAAAGAGGGGCTCAACGTTTGACAAGTCAAAATCCCCAACGTTCCGATGATTTCAAAAAACGCCATTAAATCTCATCCGTTAATCAATACGCTCCCTCCACCCTCCGATCGTATCTGTCTCGTCTTCTTCACAAAACGTTTCCTTTTCTCTCTCTTTCTTTCCCCCTTCAGACCCAATTTCAAAATCCTCTCTCTCACAGCCACTCATCACCCAATCAGAGATGCCGTTTATTTCCGAGACTGCTAGTGCCATCAAGCGCCGGTTCGGATTCAACGACCGTGCTACCGCGTCGGAGTCCCTTCGCTCTGTGCCGTGCACGCCCGATCCCACCACCGTCTCGAGGGAGAATCACACTCATCAGTCTCTGGCTGTCTCTTCCGCGGTTCGAAGCATGCCCGATTTGGACGAAGATGGAACCATTTGCGCTGGATCTGCTCAGATATCGAGGTCTCATAGCTTTGAGTTCAACGAGGATCCGGCGTTCTGGAAAGATCACAATGTCCAGGTGCGATTTTTGTTTATCTTTTGGTATTGGACGATTTGGTGAGTAGTGATGATACGAGTTTTCCTCTCTGGCTTCCTTCGTAGATTTGATTTCGTCGAGCTTCTGTGTGTTTATTTGGTTAGGGATTAACACATAATCGAGGACTAGGCACTGTTTCTCGGTTAGATTGCTAGCTAACACGTTCGTGCTATTGACTTCTTTCAAAGAATTTCTAAGTTGAAAAAACTTTCGGATTTCGAGGACTACACACTGTTTCTCGGTTGATCTCGCAGGAAAAAAACTATGTTTATCCTTTCTTTGAATCTTGAAAATAGGTTATCATAAGAACCCGTCCACTTAGTAGTTCAGAGATTTCTACACAAGGCAACAACAAATGTGTTAGGCAAGACAATGGCCAGGCAATCACTTGGATTGGGAATCCTGAGTCTCGTTTCACATTTGATCTCGTTGCTGACGAGAATGTTACCCAGGTACCGCCTTTTGTTTCAGCGCTCCTTAATGCTTTCTTTTAAGCTCAAGGCAGTTCCTGAGAATCTCTTTCCTTTTCATTTTCCCTTACAGGAGAAGATGTTTAAAGTGGCTGGAGTGCCTATGGTTGAGAATGTCGTCGCTGGTTACAATAGCTGCATGTTTGCCTATGGCCAGGTGAGCTTTACATTCTTTCTCTGACTCTAAGTTTTATCTGCATTTACTTCTATTATTTCCAGTCTGATGGTAGTCTTAATTTGCAGACTGGAAGTGGAAAAACTCACACTATGCTTGGAGATATCGAGGGAGGAACACGTAGACATAGTGTCAACTGTGGAATGACACCTAGAGTTTTTGAGTATTTGTTCTCAAGGATCCAAAAGGTTTGGTGCCTTAAGTCTTTCTGTATGCATATGTTTTTGCTGTTAAATGTTCTGTGCTAACTCATCTGACTTTTCTGTATCAGGAAAAAGAGGTCCGCAAAGAGGAAAAGCTACATTTTACTTGTAAATGCTCATTTCTGGAGATATACAACGAGCAAATCCTTGATTTGTTAGATCCATCATCTTATAATTTACAGGTATACATACCAATTGTATCTTCTCCTTTTTACATAGAAATCAAAATTTGTGATCTAAATGTCGTATTTTATGTGGGATTAACCAAAGCATGCTCAACATCCTCTTTCGCAGCTAAGGGAAGACCACAAGAAAGGTATTCATGTTGAGAATCTAAAGGAGATTGAAGTTTCAAGTGCCAGAGATGTGATTCAACAATTAATGCAGGTAATTCAATTGCTTCTCCATCTTTTTTAAGTTATATTGCAATCTTTGTAGCTTTTTAAGATTAGGTGCGTTTGGTCTGCTTTTCTAGGTTTTCTTATCCTGACCTGCTTCCATACAATATATACCTTTTCTCAACTACTACAGTTTGATTTCTTAATGTTTTTTCAAGAAAGTTTACGGAAAATATACTCTCAATTGGCTTAAGTAAATTTAGTCAATTGCTGCATGGAGAAGCTTGATGACCTACTTTCTTGAACTTCCATCTTTTCTTTTGCTTTTATTAACTACTTTGCATGCTAGATGCTCTTTGGTTCCATAGTTAGAAAGATAATGCAAGAATTAGTTGACAACTTGCTTATTTCATTTCATAGTAGTTTTCTTACGCAATTTCCACAATACATGTCGGTTTATGTGTAGGGTGCTGCAAACAGGAAAGTAGCTGCTACTAATATGAATCGTGCAAGTAGTCGATCCCACAGTGTATTTACATGCATCATTGAAAGCAAGGTAATCGATTTAACATAACTTGTTAAAGCGAGTTCTCAGGCTGTATTTCTGGAATTGTTATTATGTGGATATCTTATCAGTTTTCAGATAAAAATAACATGACCTGTGTTTTCTATTAGTGCGTATCACAAGGTGTAACTCATCATCGGTTTGCACGGCTTAATCTTGTTGATTTAGCTGGATCTGAAAGGTAAACATCAGCTATAAACTTCAAGAAATGGACTACCCTGTCTTTGTTTAAGATCTTCTGCTAACATCTGGGGTACAGGCAAAAGAGTTCAGGAGCTGAAGGTGAACGCCTCAAAGAAGCAACCAACATTAACAAGTCTCTTTCAACATTGGGGTAAGAGTACATCTTTGCACAAGCGGCAAGGATTCTGGTTTGGTCTCTGTGCTATATAGTTTTAATGATTTGTGCCTTTACTGACTTTGCAGGCTTGTGATCATGAATCTTGTAAGCGTTTCCAATGGAAAATCAGTCCATGTTCCTTATCGAGATTCAAAGCTCACGTTTCTGCTTCAGGTAAAAATCTTTTTAAATGATGAGAAAACATTTAAGAATGTGGCATATCTAGCTTGGAGTACTGTATTATGGTTCTTGCACATAATCCCAGTGATCATTGACTGTCACACTTATATATATCTACAGGATTCTCTTGGAGGAAATTCAAAGACAATAATAATTGCTAATATTAGCCCATCTAGCAGGTACGTTGATACTCTCTGTCTGTTTATCATTCCATGACCTTTCTCCCTGAAATATTCGTTGGAATGTAGCTCATGGTCCTTGGTATGGAATGTAACTCATGGTCCTTGGTATGCTCTTTTTTTTCCCTCTTATTCAGTTGCTCATTGGAGACCCTAAGTACCTTGAAGTTTGCACAGCGTGCCAAGCTTATTAAGAACAATGTAATGAAATTATTCCTTGGCATTGTTTGCTAATTCATGTAGCTGATATAATGCATTAAGTTTAGTTATATATTAAATATATTTTACTCAACAGGCAATTGTCAACGAAGATGCATCTGGAGATGTTATTGCTATGCGGCTACAAATTCAACAGCTCAAGGTAGATTTTTCAGCAAAGACTGTTTCTCTTTCTCTCCCACGGACTTGTTCTTAAAGTGTTGTAAATCATATTCTACAGAAAGAAGTATCACGCTTAAGAGGAGGAATGGTTAACGTGGGAGTAGACTATCAGGACAATGACACTGTTTCAATGGGTTGTCCTGCTTCTCCAATATCTCTCAAGTGGGATGGGTTCAATGGATCATTCACTCCAATGACAACTCACAAAAGGATGTCTAAGGTTTGATATTGGTCTCCCTGATAAGGAGTTTCTCTAATCTAAGCTATTGCTTTTTTTTGTGGGAATTTGATCTTTATTTGTTTAGCATTTGGCTTGTTCTTAAAATTTTCACTTGTATGGCTCTGTAGGCAAAAGACTACGAAGTTGCACTTGTTGGTGCTTTCAGACGAGAGAGGGAAAAGGACACTGCTTTACAGGCTTTGGCTGCTGAAAATGAGGCCTCACTGAAGTTGGTACGTTAAAAAATAGATTCTTGGCTTATTTTGGAAAGTCAGAGGATATTTGAAGAAAAAATGATGAAATTCATAATTTTTTTTGTCCAAACAGGAAAAGAAAAGAGAAGATGAAATACGAGGGCTTAAAATGATGTTAAAGCTCCGAGATTCAGCAATCAAGAGTTTACAAAGTGTAGCTTCAGGAAAGATCTCTGTTGAAGCACATCTGCAAAAAGAAAAGGCTGACCTTCTGAAGGAGATTGAGGTGCTACGAGCTCAGGTTGACAGAAACCAGGAAGTTACTAAATTTGCCACGGAGAATTTGCGATTGAAAGAAGAGATCCGAAGGCAAGACTCTTTGAAAATTCCCTATTTTCCCACAGGAACATTTATCTTTTTGTATTATTGTTAAACTTTTTCACTTGCTACACAGATTGAAATCACAATGTGAGGAAGGTGAACGGGATATCTTGAATCAACAGATTCAAGTGTTACAAGCCAAGGTGAATATATTCTGTCATTTCAAGACCTCTGAAGCTTGCTTACGATTTGAATTTACCATGTAACGTGGATCTATGTACAGCTGCTAGAAGCTCTTGATTGGAAACTCATGCACGAATCAGATTCCTCCATGGGGAAAGAAGATGGTAACATCAGCAATATGTTCTGCTCAAACGAGGTATGGGCTTGATTGATTGTCTTTCATATGTGCTGATAGTTTGCTGCAAAAAAGGGCCTGTGCCTCACAAAATCTGTTCTTTCCTGGCAGCGCAAATAAGTTGTTTCTAGCCTTTGAAAACGTTTTGACACTTGTTTTGTTTTATTACAGAATCAGGAATCAAAGAAACTTTCAGCGATCCAAGATGAGAATGAGTTCCTCCGGATGCAGGTTATTCTTGCCTTCAGTCGAGTTTTATGCCCTTCTTTATTCATTACATCAGATTAGATATCTCTAACTTGTTGCTTCTTTTTGCAATCTGAAGGCTATTCAAAATCGGGCAGAAATGGAATCTCTTCAGAAATCATTAAGTTTTTCCATTGACGAGAAAGAGAGATTGGAAAAGTAATTGACTGCACACAATATATATATTTCAGTTTCAGGTACAAATATTAAGCCTCAGCTCATCTCTTTGGATTTCTCTTGCAGGCTTGTGGACAACTTGGTGAAGGAGCTTGAAGGAATAAGATCCTCAGGCATGGTTGGCGACGATGATCAGATGGAGGTTAAAACAATGGTTCAAGCCATTGCATGTGCTAGTCAAAGAGAAGCTGAAGCTCACGAAACAGCAATTAAGTTGTCGAAAGAAAATGATGAACTGTGCCAGAAAATAAAAGTCCTGATTGAGGACAACAACAAACTTATAGAGCTGTATGAACAAGTAGCCGCAGAAAACAGCTCCAGAGCTTTGGGGAATGCCGAGAAAGATACGTCAATTAGTAGTAATGCCGAAGCTCAGAACAGTGCTGAAATTGCTCTGGAGGTCGAGAAAAGTGCAGCCGAGGAGCTTAAGAAAAGGATAGGAAACCTGGAGAATCAGCTTAGCGAGATGCACGAGGAGAACGAGAAGCTGATGAGTCTGTATGAAAATGCCATGAAAGAAAAGGATGAATTCAAAAGACTGCTCTCTTCTCCTGGCCAAAAGAAGCTTATTAAAGTTGATGGTGTTGATGCCAGTTGCTCCAGTGACACTGAAATGGAGCTCTGCAAACTTTCTTCTGAAACGTCCTCAGAAGATTTAAACTCAGCAAGGCTGAAACTTGAACTGGCGCAGGAAAAGCTTTCAGTCTCTGCCAAAACCATTGGAGTGTTCTCTTCGCTTGTTTTGGACATGATCAAGCTGTCTAAGCAAAGCAAAGAGGCCGAAGACAGAGTTAAGGAGCAGCAGTATGAGCTAGGATCAATCAGAGCTGTCTCTGATCAAACTAATGCAAGAAAAGCTGTTGCGGAGAAAAAGCTGGCCGCTCTCAGATGCTCACTATCAAACTTTGCATCCTCTGCAGCTTACTTTGAACAGCGAGAAGAACGGGCAAGGGCGCGTGTGAACGCATCTTCGCATCATCTAAACCAGGAAAAAGAAAAGCTAGATGTTCTCCGTTGTTACAGAAGAGAAATCGACGCTGCTATGGGCAAGATCCAACAATCTGAGGCAGAGCTGAAGAGTAACATTGTAATGCTGAAAATAAAAGTGGATGAAGAGAACAGAAGACACGAGGAAGAGAAGGTTCTTTGTGCGATTGATAACATTGAGAAGATCAACACTCCTCAGCGGAACACTCTGCTTACAGGCAAAGCCACAGATTTGCTGAAATCAGAGGAAGAGAAAACAAAGCTCCAATCCGAGATGAAGCTTTCCCGGGAGAAGCTGGCTTCGGTTAGAAAAGAAGTTGATGACATGAAGAAGAAATCTTTGAAACTGGACAAGGAGATCAAAACCGTAGAAACAGAGATAGAGAAGAGCTCAAAGAGGAGATCCGAATCAGAGATGGAAATGGAGAACACAATCCAAGAGAAGCAAGCTCTTCAGGAAATGAAAGAAGAAGGGATGTCTGAAATACAAAACATGATAATCGAGATTCACCAGCTTGTCTTTGAGTCAGATCGGAGAAAAGAAGAGGCGATGATTGTAAGAGAAGAGCTCGACGCAGAGGAGCTTAGAGCGAAAGAGGTGCACAAGGCTACGATGGAGACAGTCGAGAAGGCGTTGAAGACGCTGGAGGAGAAGGAAAAGAAGGAAAAATCTTCAGGATTCTCATTGACAGTAGTGACTTGAGTCGCAGATTAGGAACTCTGGCTAAAAACATGCCTTTATTTTTCTCTATAAAAGCTCTAAATCTTATATTTTGGAATCAAGGAAGTACATCACTTCTGGATTGATTTCATTGATATCAGAAGAAGACAAATGGTGTGGTTTTTTACTTTATGCATATGTAATATCATACGGGTAAATCGAAACCCAACAAACTTAAACCAGTATAACAAAGAAATGAGAAACCGGCGAGGTTGAGAACGGATTTGCAAAGGAGAGAAGAAGATAGTTGGCTGCTGTCATGGAACCTAAAGAGCAAGAAAGCTCCTTCCGCGAGCTATACAGAACTAATTGAAGAAGGATGATTCAAGGAAGAGATATGTCGATGGGAGAGCAGTGGAGAATCTGGTGGATAAACTTGATGATCCTCACTATACCAACTTCATTTTCAGCATCCAAAACCTGTAAAGCAGTGTCCCTTTCCCTCTCTCTTCTGAAAACAATAAGAAGTGCAATTTCATAGCTTTTTGCCTACCAAACCATACAAGAGCATGCCAAATAGTGGACATTGTGAGCAGGAGGAACCTCATTGACATTTGACAATATCAAAGTTTGGATGTCCATACAATCAAAACCCAACAGTTGAGCTCTTAACAGTGTGACAAAAGAGAGGAGACTTTTGTTTCTTTCTACAAACTAAAACAAAAACACAAATATTTGTAGATATATTGGGAGGCATAAGAAATTCCTGGCAGAGAGAAAACTAAGCAGCATGCATTCTTGTATCTGCAAACAAAACATAATTGATTAGAGGCTCTAGGAATGTCCCAAAAAAGATGTTCAAGAATTCACAGATTTTCCTACTAATTTGAAAACAATTCTACATCCCTCGCATACTTACTTTTATATTCAAACCATGCTAAATCTGCTGCAGTTTATAGTAAGGAGAGATCCAACGTATCTTCCCTAAGCTTCAGAAATACTCCCACACGTTCCAACACTCCAGCACTCTCGTCATCTCTTTTACTACCTTGTTCAAACCAGTCCAGAATCACCTTCTCGCTTAAATACCCTGTTGTAAGGAAACCACTGATGAGCAAATCTTCTAGCCCTCTCACGAAACTTGATTTCCTGCAGAAATTCTCCAATGCATGTAGCAGATCAAGCATTCCTCCCTTTGTTCCATCCACAAGAGGACCCATGTACGCCATCTTTTTTGTATACATACAAACACGAGGAGGATCTTTTTGGAAATTGAATTGGCTGCATGTGACTTGGCATAATGCACCCAGTTTTTCTTCTTCAGGCCCACTGGCAGTTTTCAGGAAGTGGCTCATAGCATCGACGCTAACATCTTTCTCCAACTCGTTACGTATTCCCTTCCTTAGATTTCCGTGTCTCAAGGGTAGCTGATCCGGGACGTACCAACGCATCTGCAAATACAATGAGAAATGTTAGTTACGTTAGAAGATACCACAATCGCTATTTTGAAATCAAACACAAACCTCGCTTTTAGCACATTCTCCAAGTTTCTTGCAAATGCAATCAATGTTGTCATCGATAACCCCTTGTACTATTTCATGTTGAAAAGCATATGGAACACCTTCTTGCTGAAGTAAATCCCCAATAGCATATGACATCCAGCCAGACAGAAACGTCTAACAAAACACCACGTCAAAAACATAGTAAAAAAGTTAGTGGTACATTTATCTAAAGTAAGAGAGCAAATGCAACATATATTGAAAAATAAACATAAGGATCAAAACGATTTCACAATAATCAAACCTTTCCGATGTGTTTGATATACTTTTTAGCCAAAGCATTAGCTATATCTCGAACACACTCATCTTCATTCTCTCCCAGTGATAAGCCTTAAAATAAAGAGGAAACCATATGTAACGTGACAACATTAGCTTGTATATCAAAACAAACAAGTTCATTAGAAGAGGAGAAAAAGAGAAGTGAAATGACCCTCACCATCAAAACACGTTCCTTTGAGCTCTCGGCTGCAGCAATTACACCAAGTTTGACAAGCTCGGGTCCAGTTTTCTCCAAAACATCCAACACAACATCTTCCATTTTACTGTAAGATTAATTGGAACGAGTTAGAAAAACGAGAAAACAAAGAAAAGTATATTGCTTAAACTTAAAGCATTAAAAACAAAGGGGCCAAACCTCACAAGACCCGGGATAATTCCAAGTCCCTAATGGTAACAGTAAACTTCTAAAAAAATAGACTTTTCGAAGATAAGAGGCAGTGCTGTCAACGAATACCAACTTTAAAGAAGTTAGAGCAAGGCATTTTCAATCATTTTTTGAGTGAAGTATACACTAAAAGATAGAAATAGATAATACCGAGACAAAGGGACGTGATTCTTCATCATATTTCCCAAATTCAAGAGGCTTTAAAGGATTTCTACAACTCATGGCTTTGGCAATCATGTCAGCTTCATTGGATGCGAAATCAGCATTGCCATTCATTTTTCTGCGCTTCTCTTGCAGTACGGATGTTGGTTTTACTTGTCTTATAACACCAAACTTCTCCAACAAGCCCTAGAGCAAAAAAAGTAGATCATCGATAAAACAATTAATAGCTAACCAGACACACGTAAGGTAATGTCAATAATGTACCTCAATACTCAGGCAAAGACTCCTTTGCAGGTTTGGCATCATGTAGATCTCAAATAATAACTTGAGAATGGTCATTATCCATGGATTTGACAATATGTAACATACTAACACGAACCTCCAGAACAAATGGAATGGTCATAGTCATTAAACCAGATTCGTAGGCCTACAGAAGTAGAGTAAATTGTGTTCAATAACAACAAAATGCAAGAGCTAGTGAATAAATATTTAGAAAACCCAGAAAGGAAGACATAAGAATGTATGTTACCTCCACTATCAAGGACATCAGATCTATATCAGCCTTCATCAAAAACTTCTTAGTGCTTACTATAACCTTCCCAAGCCACCCGCCTAGATTTTTAATAACACATAATAAAACTTCTGAAGATGGTTCGTGAATCCTTGAATGTAATAGAATCTCCGGACGTAAGATACCCTGAAACAAAGGAATTTAATAATATCTAATATAGCCAAACAAAAATTACAACAAATACCAAAAAACTATACAAGTTATAGGTACTAACCTTGGAAATAACACAAGTAGTTTGTATTACCTCGTCGTACAATGAAACTGAATCAACTTCCGTAAGAAAAGCCAAGTAATTGTCATGAAACTTTGGCTCAAAACTACCACTCTGAGTACTTTAAAAAAGAAAAAGAAAAACAGTGATAAGTGAAGAGTATAACAAAATGAATGATAATAAACAACCTATATTGGACATCTTTATTTCACCTCTCTCTCCTCTTCCTTAGTTAACTCCGCCGTTCAGTCTTCATCGTCTCCGATCTCTCTCTCCGGTGGTCGGTGTTTCTCACCGCCACCGTGAGAGAGACCCCCTTGTTCTCCTCTTCATTTCGGTTACCGCTTCGTTAATGTTCTCACGGTAAGTGCTCGCAGATCTAGGTTTGTTCTTCGCTTGTGGCCTCGTCGACGCCGGCTTCCTCTTGAGTCGATGAGGTCTGGCTTGACCCGTTTCTCCTTGCCGAGAGGTATCGTCATCGCTGGATATTGGCTTCGAAGTTGAAGTCTGGCTTGTCGATTTGTTTGAGGCAGATTGAGGAATATCCTTTGCTTCTCCTTGGTTTTGGCTCTGGAGTATGTGTATATTATCTCTACGCTTTTCGTTTTAGTTGGTTTTCAGTTCTTAAGTTTCAATAAAAGGCTTCTCAAGGGGGTTATGGCTACTCTTCTTCTTGTTCTACGCTTTTGTGTCTGAGGTTGAGGTTTTAGCTCCTACAGATCGATTTTGATTAGGTTTGGTCTAGACTTCGTCTCTGCCGAGTTTTGTTCTCCTCGCTGGTAGATTCATTTTAGATGGATCTAGGTTGTGGGCTTTGAATCGGATCAGATGATGGTTGCTCTTTGGACGGATCTATTCGCAGGGTTCTGGGGTTCTTGTTGTTCCTTCAATCAGGCTCTTATGGTCTCTGTTCTAGGGTCTCTAGGTATTATCCTGATTTAATTTTGCGGTTCGAATTTGTTCAACGGGGGTTCACCTATGCGAACTCGGAACATAATTGACAAAGGCAATCAACGAAGGAGGTTTATCTAGATTAAGAGAATTGTTGTCAAAGGTATTAGAAGTCCGACCGCTATTGTGGATACGGGAACGTCTAATTAGTTGCCTTGAACTTGATACAAGACCGTTTTGGTATTGCTAATGTGTCTTCAAAGAGGTTGTCCTCATTTTTCCGATGCGGAAAAGACCATTAGTTTCTCTTCGTATTTCATATGTTGATCCTCTTCAGTGATGTAATACGTTTAAATAAGTATCAATAAAATAAAGTGTTAAAAAAAAACAACCTATATTATACCTTTTCACCAGCATAAGTTGCACAATCCAGAAATTGCGCAAGTGATGGGGATTTGATAGTGTAGTAAAATCTTGAGAAACATCAGATAGAGTAAGATTTTGTAAGGCAGGAAGATACTGCACGAGCTCTATAATTTTCTTTAGTTGTACTTGACACTCATGATTTGGTACCTGTATGAAGAAAGATGTCAATGTCGATGAAAGAAATAAAATGGTGTAGTAATCAATTGCAATAAAAGCTATTGGTAAAGAAATAAAATGGTGTACTAATCAATTGCAATAAAAGCTATTGGTAAATCACTCACACGCCACAAAAACCAAGATACATAAGACAAAGTGGTGGTGCGAAACAACATCATCGATGTCAATTTGAATGAAAATATTATTTAGAAACTTTGATAACAAGACCATCGATGCCTAAAACATTCTTTAGAATCTTTCATAACAACGCCATCGATGCATAGAGTGTACCTTGCAGCTCTCACAAGTTGTGAGGATAACCTCTTCATATAGAGACTGGGAACTGACTAACTCAAGAAACTTCAAGTATTTATCATGATGTAACGGGAAGAAGATTGCTCTGTAAGAGTTTAAAACAAACCATTTGGTTTTCTGACTTGAATGAAAACATTCTTTAGAATCTATACCCATTTGGAAAGTTGTATATTATCCAACATGGATGTCAATTTTGTGTGTATTTTAAGAGATGGTCTCTGAATGAAAAGAAAAGAGCAGCTTAGGAGATATATCCTGAGGGTAAAATTAAGAATGGGGTTTGATTGTTTGTATGGTATACACAAAATCATGTATAAATGTCGATGTTTTAAAACTCAATACACAGAACCGGAAACAGTGTCATTTTGTTTATTTTTGGGTGTAATTATATTATTTGCAGAAATGGTTTCTGAATGACAAGAAACTGAGTGAGTGAGATAGAGACTTTACATGTATATCTCTTTTCTCTGAAGCAGCAGAGAGGAGGATTTCTGAGATGAAATCCTGAAAGAAAGAAGAAAAAAACAACAATTAGGGGTTCAAAACGTGAGTGGAAGAGAGGATTTGTAAAGAATTCAAGTGCTGCTACCTGTTGGTCTCGCATGGATCAAGTGCTCATATACCCTTCCCCTTAGAAAAAAAAAATCTCATACCTTTCTTGAGTCTCAATATCTCTTCTCTTTATTCTAATGTTGAATTCCGATTATATCCTTAATGAATATTAAAAAAAAAACAATTATAGCTAATAAAAAACAAATATTAATAATAATTTTTTTTTTAAAAAAAAAGCTAGAAATCCAAATCTTTTTTCTCTCTCTTCTCTCACGTTTCTCTCTTCTTTTTCAACGAAGAACTGGTATAAATGGGACAACTAGTATAATTGGTATAACTATGATAACTGGTATAACTAGAACAAATGATATAACTAGGACACCTGGTATAACTAGGATAATTGTCAGCAGTTATACCAGTTTTACAAGTAGTACTAAGACAACTGCTAGTAGTTGTACGTACTAGTTTTACTAGTTGTACCAATTTTATTTGTTGGAAAATGATCCCTTTCTTCTAAAAAACCATTTCGTTTTTTTTTTTTTAAATAAAAAAATGGCTCATTACTCTTCTATCCTTAGGTTTTTACCCGCCCAACCACCCTTATCCGGATCCATTCAGATAACCCACTTGAATCCAAAAGTCACTTAAACCTATTCTAAATCCGAAAATTCACAAAAAATCCCCAAATTTTCTTTTGTTCGTTGTCTTCTTCTTCCTCAAAATAAAAACGCTCTAAAATCTCTTATCTAGCTCGAAGGGTGTGTCGGTATATTAAACAGAGTATTTTGGTATATCTGGGACAACTATATTAAACTGAGTGTTTCAGTATATCTGGGACTTGTTCTTCAACTCTTCTGGAAAGTTGAAACTTAAGAAGAGATCGATGAGTTGCTCGTCCGTGAGAAAGAGCGACAAAGAAAGAGGAAAGAGAGAAATGAGAATTGAGATTTTTTTTTATTTTTTTATTTTTTTTCCAATAATGATAATTAATTACAATATTTTAGAATGAGGTACAATCAAAATTTCAATTTATTGTAAAGGGAAAGGGTTATCTAGACTAACGGAGGTCATGTGAGAATTTTTTTTCAGTAGTAAAGTCATTTGGGAACTTTGAAGAACAAGTCCGAAAAAGAAGACGACGTTTTTTTTTTTTTTAAATGGGTATTTTTATTTGTTAGGCCCATCGGCCTTAAAATGAAAAAAAAAAAAAAATCGTATATCTCTGTGTAGGTTTTCTGAGGAGCAGTTTGGTCCAATTTCATCACCTGGCGATGGCAAAAAGGGGGATAATTTACGAGTCTGTTCTCTCTGGCTTTTCTTTCTTTCTATCAAAAGATTCGTGTTTTCTACAATCATTCCATATTCTTTTTCCTTTTTTTGAAATCAATCAGCTTCATTCGACTTGGGGATCGAGAGGATATTTGTCTCTCAAAATTATCTGAGTACAGAGAGTTAAGAACTGAGGTAATTTAGTTCAACCTGATTTATCCGATCCGTATATGTATCTCTGGTACCATCATTAGGGTTTGTGTTGAGTATCCTATGATAATATTGAGAACAGAACAAACTTCCTTCTTAATTGACTGCCTGGATCTCAAAGCTACCGTCTTTGGTCTGTCTTGTTTAAAGGAGAGCTTTGAAAAGGAGTTGGATATGTACAATGCAATGACATCTGTGAGAAGAAATTTTAAGAAGCGTGAGGAGGGGGTTTATGCTATAGCCTCTACTTTTATGTCCTTGAAAGTATTGGTCGAATGCTTGACATCCCCGGAGGTGGATATCCCTGTCAGTGCTCTAGGTCTAGGACCAGTCAGCACAGGGGACATCAGGAAGGCCAGTAAACTGCTTGAGAGGAAACCACTGTTTGCCACGGTCTTGGCGTTTCAAGTGGAGGTCACTCAGGATGCGGCTCAACTAGCACATGAATTGGGAGTCAAAGTAATCTGTGGCGATTCCATTGAACATATGTGCCTACAATTTAAGGAGCTGGGAGAGGAGGAGGAGGAGACCAAGAGTGATGAAGCAGTCTTCCCATGCATCCTCCGCATCTTACCCAACTGTGTGCTCAACAAGGAAGACCCAATTGTCGTGGGAGTTTATGTTGTTGAGGGTTTAGTTAAGGTGTGGATGCTTGCTTGCTTTTCACTTTCTAGCTGTGGTAATCAAACAGGTGCTTTTTAAAAAATATTTTTTGTTTCGGTTCAGGTTGGGACTCCCATATGCATTCCACGAAGAGCTTTTATCGATATAGGACGGGTTGCCTGGATTCAAAAGGACCAGCAACCTGTCGAGGTTGCGAGGCTTGGCGAGCAGGTGATTATCAAGGTAGGTTTTAGATTATCCCCATGGTAGGTCTTCACATGGATATATAATTGATCTACTTGTCACGCAGATCGTTGCCGCAAACCCCAAAACACAACAAGTGATGTTGGGAAGAGAATTTCACGTGGGAGATGGGCTTGTCAGTCGCATCTCAAGGAGATCTATCAAAGCTAATGACTGGGTCTGAGATCAACCTTCTATAAAAAAAAAAAAAAATCCTTTTTCCACTAGCTGCACTGACAACATAACTGAACTAAAAAAAAAACAAATTTGTATGTTTTGCAGGGTCAGCTCTCATCTCGGGATCAGGACTTGGTTACGACACTCAATGTCATTTTCTCGGTGCTCTAATTTATGATGTTGGTCTTAACATTATATCGTCGTGAAAGTATGTGTCCAGACCATAATATTTATTAACATCCCCCCGTATTTCATCCTCTCGTTTCTTTTCCTGTTTGGAGAGAAAAAACAAATTACCAACTCAGTGAATTTTCATCATTCTTTCTTCAATCTATTTCTAACGTACCAACTTCATTGAGGCCTCAATTCATTTTCAGCAGCCAACAAGTGCAGCAGATCAAAATCCTATTAAAAAGCAATAGATTGGCTAAGAGAAACTCCATTATCAGGGAAACCAGTTTCAAACCTTAGACATCCTTTAGTGAATTTCTTGAATGATCCCTTGAACCTATCCGACTTGAGAGAGATATTAGAGAAGCAGGGCAACCCATTGAGACAGCGTCAATGTCCTGATTGTCTACTCCAACGTTAACCATTCCTCTCCCGAGAGAATATGATTTACAACACATAAAGAACAAGTCTGTGGGAGAGAACGAGAAACAAACAGTCTTTGCTGAAAAATCTACCCTGCACTATCGTATTTGTAGCCGCAAAGCAATAACATCTCCAGATGCATCGTCGTTGACAATTAATATAACAACTATAATATAATTAATATTTCAGATCCATGACTTAGCAAACAATGCCAAGGAATAATTTCATTAGATTGTTCTTAACAAGCTTCATCTTTTTCAACAAAAAAAAAAAAAAACAAGCTTCGCACGCTATGCAAATTTCAAGGTCATACCCAAGGACCATGAGATACAGTCCAGTGAATATTTCAGGGAGAAAGGTGATGGAATGATAGACAGACAAAGACTATCAACGTAACTGCTAGATGGCCTGATATTATAAATTATTATTCTTTGAATTCCCTCCAAGAGAATCCTGCAGATATATATATATAAGAGTGCCCTATCGTTACGGATTAGGCTTACCGATACCACAACAATTTTTTTTTTGTTTGGATAAACAGAAATAATTGAATTGCATTCGGTACAAAGAAAAAGCTGGTTAAAAAGACCAAAAACAAAAATTACATAGTTTTATATTCTACGGTACCATATATAAATGAAAAGTCTACAAATATTTTAATTATGCCTTTTTGTAGACTACCAATCAAAACTATAATCACCAAACAAATGCAAGACAAATGTTTATGCACAAGAATTGATAGAGATCGTTCAAAGAAAGAGTTCTAATGGTAACTTCTAAGGCACTTTAATTTCAACCGCGGCTGTTAAAAATTACAACCAAATTTTTTATATCAGAATTATGCAGTTGTATTTTGATTTGAAACCACAAAAGAGAGTTTTGGTTATTACAGAGAGAATCTATATGGTCTTCTTTGTGGATAAAACACATATAAATCCAAAACCTTACACTCTCTTTGTCTTCCTTCTTCCATCTCTCTCTCTTTCTTGTCCAATTTTTTTTTTTTTTTTTTTGTCTCTCTCATAATTTTCTTCTTCTTTTTTTTGTGGTCAGAAGATAATACAAAGGCAAATGTGATTTATAAGACTATAGGATACACAAAATTCTTAGTACAGAAGAAAAGAAGAAGAAAAATAAGTTTCTTCGAATCTTGCTTAACAAGTATCAATCCCCGTTATCAATCTTTATATATATTATGAATTTTAAATGTTAACACATGTCATCATCTGATCAAATATTGAACACATGTGATGAATTAAAACTATTTTACGCTTACGTCGAACACGTTTAGTTTTATATAACAAGATCTTTTTATCCGCACCGGACCAGTCACCAAGTTTGTTCGTAAAAGTAACAACATTTGGGTGCAAAATACCAAATAAGACACTGAATTATTTGATGCATTTATAATGCATCGAAACACAAAACTACATGAAATCCAAAGGTTAATCGTACTTGAGCAATTTTACATAAGATGGGAGTGGTAATGGCTGCCACTCTACAGAACTATATGAGATTTTAACCTCATACAGACTCTTTAGTATCGAAATGGGTTATTTACAAGAAAAAACAATTTCTACGGAATTAAGTCCATTATCTCTACTCGAGCAATTTATGTACCTGCTGTTAAAACTGTTAAGAAAATTCAAGTGGAAAAATCAGAACCTCCATCTAGAAGTTTTCCACCAGCTCCCTCTAGAAGCTCTGCCTAAAATGTCAATATAGGCTGCTACCTTATAGGAATGTCAATATAGGCTGCTGCCTTATAGGAATGTCAATATAGGCTGCTGCCTTACAAGTCCATATAGGCTGCCTTAGAAGTCAATATAATCTGCATAGAAATAGTCTGAAATTTCTCTATATAAAGAGATCCAACATGTAAAGAAATAACACACAGAAATACAAGAATAATTCAGATATACTCTCTCTCTCTAAAACTCTATACTCTCTTTCTATTTCGTCCATCCTCTTCTCCACCATTATTATTCACTCTTATTCTCTGATTTCTTACATGGTATCAGAGCAACATGCTCATTGAGACCTATATTTCCGCAAAGCTACTCGTTTTCTAAAATGGAAAATCAGAAGCAGATTGTTCTACCAGTTATTCTTAAAGGAGATAACTATTTGTTATGGTCAAGGACAACCAGAACGACCTTAAGGAGCCGTGGGTTATGGGAGCACATTGATGCCTCTCTAATGGTGTCTATGGACAAAGAAAAAGCTGTAGCGGATGAGGAAACCCAAGGGACTTCTGAAAAAACTGGAACCAGCAAAGAAGATCCCAAGTGGATCCAGGAAGATCAATATGTTCTTGTTGTTCTTCAGAGCTCTTTGGAGCAGTCAATCCTTGCAGCTTACTCATATGCTGAAACTGCAAAGGAATTGTGGGACACACTCTTAGGTGTGTATGGTAATACCTCTAATATCAGCAGAATATTTGAGGTAAAAAGGGCTTTGAATGATCTTCAACAAGAGGAGAAAACATTCAAAGAACTGTTTGGAGACTTCAGAGCATTGTGGGCAGAAATGGAGATGCTGCGTCCTCCAACCACTAACATGAAGAAGCTAAATGAAAGGCGTGAGTAGGATCAGGTCTTTGGACTCCTCCTAACTCTCAATGGGTCGTTCAAAGGACTGATCCATCATATCCTCAGATTTGAGAAGCTATCCACCTTGAATGAAGTGTGTATGATGATCCAGAAGGAAGAAGGGTCAAAGAGTATCTTTCAAGGGACAAGTGAAACTACCCATATGAGTCGTAGTACTCATCAGCAGGCAGAAAGGAGGAATGTATGGTGTGACCACTGCAAGATGAAGGGGCACACCAAAGAAAAGTGTTGGACTCTCCATCCTTATTTGAAGCCAATGTAGCTAAGAGGATTGGTTCAAAGTCCCAAAAACGTTGCCATGACAGCAACACCAGGAGATGATGATGTTGTGAGGAAATCAGATTTGAAAAATCTCATAAAAAGCATCGCCAAGCTAACTGGATCTGGTAAAGCTCTCACTTCCTGATTTAAAAAGCCTATTGTAGTTGATTCAGGTGCCACTCATCATATGATTAGTGATGCTGAACTCATCTCCAACATTAAACCTCATTATGGCAATGTTACCATTGCAAATGGGCAGGATGTCCCAATTAGAGGCATTGGGAATCTGGAACTTTTTGAAAAGAATTCTAAAGCTCTGTTTATGCCTGAATTCAGTTCAAACTTGATATCAGTTAAGAAAGCAACAAAGGATCTTGATTGCTTGGTTGTTTTTAGTCCTAATGATGTGCGGTTTTAGGACATTAAGTCGGGAAAGACCATTGGTGATGGAAGCACAAAAGATGGTCTATATGTTCTGAATAAAAATGACAATGTTGGTGTTTCTCATTCTGCTCTTAGCTCAGCCTGCTCCAGCTCGATTTGGCATGCCCGTCTTGGTCATCCTCATTCCAAGACTCTCAGTCTAGCCATACCAAACTTGACCCATGATCATCAAAGATGTGAAGCATGTATTCTTGGAAAATATTGTAGAACTGTTTTTTCAGAATCATCCACTGTCTATGATGACTGCTTTGGTCTTGTTCACTCTGATGTATGGACTGCACCTTATGCTTCTCATGATCAATATAAGTATTTTGTTTCATTCATTGATGAGAAGTCCAAGTATACGTGGGTCACTCTTATATCTTCAAAAAGTAATGTGTTTGAAGCCTTCTCAAAGTTCAACAGCTATGTCTCTACACAGTTTGGGGCTAAGATCAATATCTTGAGGAGTGATAATGGAGGAGAGTACCTAAGTACCCAGTTCAAAGAGTACTTGGGAGAGCAGGGGATCATTCACCAAACATCATGTGCCTACATTCCTCAATAAAATGGAGTTGTTGAGCGCAAGAACAGGCACTTAATGGAGGTTGCTAGGACAATGATGTTTGACAGAAATGTTCCAAAGTTCTATTGGGGAGATGCAGTAATGACAGCATGTTATTTGATCAACAGGCTGCCAACAAGACTCCTTGGAGATGTGTCTCCATATGAGAGGTATTGAATAATACTAAGCCAAGTATTGATCATTTGAGAGTTTTTGGATGTGTATACTATGTGTTTGTACCAGAAGCTCAGAGGAACAAGCTGGAGCCAAAAAGTACCAAGTGTATGTTTATTGGCTACTCCTCAACACAAAAAGGGTACAAGTGTTACAATCCAGAGACAAAGCGAGTGCACGTCTCCCGAGATGTCAAATTTGATGAGGAAAGAAGTTATTATGGTGAGAAGAACTGGGATAGCTTGAAGGATATGACATCCTCTGGAATTGATCGTGCTACCGCCTTGAAATTTATAATCAATGGTTTAAATTCATTGATAGAAAAGAAGAATGCTGCTCCAGAGGAAGAGAGAGTAGACAATCAAACTGAAGCAATTCAAGGAGAGACTTTAGATTCTGGTAGTGGTGATTGTCATGAAGCGGAAGACACAGATGAAAACACTGAAGAAGAAACTTCTTCACAAGAATGTGATGAAAGTTCTAAAGGGGAAGAAACTCAAGAAGAAGAAGGAGATTTGACCCCAGAATCACTTGAAGAAGTTGTTTTCCAAGATTCTGAAGAAAAAGAAGAGGATGCATCAACAGAAACTGCTGCTCTTCCTCTTCGTAGAAGTACAAGGCTAAAGTTTTCTCCTTCTCAGTGGAAGAACACAAGAGTCTACTTTAACAATTAGGCTGTGGCTCATCCCATTCAAGCCTATTGTTCTGTTGCACATCTTCCAGAAGAGCACCAAGGATTTCTTAGCAAGATTGACAAGGAAACTGTGCCAACTACCTATGAAGAAGCGGGCAAGAGCAAAGTTTGGGTTCAAGCCATGAATGAAGAAATTGACTCTATGAAGAGGAACAATACTTGGGATATGGTTGATCTACCCGAGGATAGGAAGATGGTTGGTAGTAGATGGGGTGTATACAGTTAAGTATACAAGCAGTGGAGAAGTTGAGAGGTATAAAGCTCGACTAGTTGCCAAGGGATATACTCAGGTCTATGGAGAGGATTACACAGAAACATTTGCTCCGGTAGCAAAACTTCACTCGGTTCGTGTCCTCCTCTCTGTAGCTACTAACCTCTCTTGGGATTTATGGCAGATGGATTTTAAGAATGCATTCCTCCAAGGAGATTTGGAAGAAGAAGTATACATGGTGCCTCCCCAGGGTTTCCATGATGCAACCAACAGTAGCAGAGTGTGCAAACTCAAGAAAGCTATCTATGGTCTTAAACAATCTCCCCGAGCTTGGTACCAGTGGTTGAGTAGCTGTCTACTTGAGAAAGGATTTCGTAGGTCTGAAGCTGATCACTCCTTATTCACAACTCAGGGGGAAGAGGGTATTGTTGTTGTCCTCATATATGTTGATGATATTATCATTATAGGTGATAATGTTGCTGGAGTTAAGAAGACAAAAGACCTACTCAAAACTTCGTTTGACATCAAGGACTTGGGAGAGTTGAAGTATTTCCTAGGTATAGAGATATCCCGGTTTGATGAAGGAATGTTCGTATCTCAGAGAAAGTACACTTTGGACCTGTTAGCTAAAACAGGAAAATTGGGTTCAAAGCCAGCCAAGACACCCATTGAAAAAAGTTACAAGAACTTTCGTGAGGGGGAACCATTGGCTGATATCAAACAATATCAGAGGCTTGTAGGTAAACTAATCTATCTTACAATCACTAGACCTGATATTTGTTTTGCTGTGAACCAAGCAAGCCAGCACATGCAAGCTCCCACTGAACATCATTGGAGTATGGTGGAAAGAATTCTCAGATACTTGAAGAGTAATCCGGGAAGAGGTATATGGATGGACTGCAATAACAATACAGAGATTATTTGGTTTTGCGATGCTGATTGGACAGGAGACAATATGGACAGAAAATCCACAACTGGATATTGTACATTTGTGGGAGGAAATCTTGTTACTTGGAGAAGCAAGAAACAGAAAGTGGTATCCCTTTCAAGTGCTGAAGCAGAGTATAGAGCAATGAAGGATGTCACAAAAGAGTTGATTTGGCTGAAGGAGCTTCTTAAAGATCTTGGAATCAATAGGACTGAACCTATTACACTACACTGTGATAATCAGGCTTCCATCTACATTGCATCTAATTTTGTCTTCCATGAGAGGACAAAGCACATTGAAGTTGATTGCCACTTCATTCGTGAGAAGGTACAAGAAGGTATTATCTCTCCTTCCTTTGTTAAGAGCTCTGATCAGTTTGCAGATATTTTCACAAAGGCAACCACGTCCAAGGTATGTGATAATATTCATGGCAAGATCGGCTTATTGGACATCCACCAGCCAATCTTGAGGGGGAATGTTAAAACTGTTAAGGAAATTCAAGTGGAAAAATCAGAACCTCCATCTAGAAGTTTTCCACCAGCTCCCTCTAGAAGCTCTGCCTAAAATGTCAATATAGGCTGCTGCCTTATAGGAATGTCAATATAGGCTGCCTTAGAAGTCAATATAATCTGCATAGAAATAGTCTGAAATTTCTCTATATAAAGAGATCCAACATGTAAAGAAATAACACACAGAAATACAAGAACAATTCAGATATACTCTCTCTCTCTAAAACTCTATACTCTCTTTCTATTTCGTCCATCCTCTTCTCCACCATTATTATTCACTCTTATTCTCTGATTTCTTACACCTGCAAACGAAAACGAACAGGAGAGTAGGTTTTACTAAGCATGCACATTACGGATAAAAGGTCGGGTAATAGCGGGTAAGGGTCGGGTAAGGTATTTAGGGTATCAAAAATTACTATCCAAACGGGTAATTTAAGGGTAAAGGTAATACAGGTAATTAAAATAAATACTCGAATGGGTAATGTTGACAATTAAAATCGTTATTCGAACGGATAATTATGAATAATTCGAGTAATATTAGAAATTTTTAATTGAGTTTTGAGATAGTTTTTTAATTTGGGGATTACTTTGAAAAATGATGGATAATTTTGAAAAATGTTCTAAAAACCCATCTCCAAAATTATCAAATGGATGATATTTATCATTTTTATATATAAGATTTATATAATTTAAAAATTTTAATTACCTAAATGGGTAATCGAAATCCGGAGTAATTTCCCGATCCTTACCTTTACCCATTAAAATAAATTATTGTTACCCAAACGGGTAATATCAATTATCTTTACCTGAAAGGGTCGGATAATTTGAGCCGTATAAAAGTAGAGTCGAGTTACCCGATCCAAAATGGGCAGGCCTAAGTTTTACAAGACCTGCAAAATTACTCCGAATTGACTTGCCCCATGAAAATTGTATGAGTCAACATCTCACAAAATTACATTACCAAATAACCATGTTCTTTATAAAATATCTTTTTGGCTGTACCAAGTGCGGACTGATCACTTAATTTGTTAATAAAAGTACAGCATTTGGGTGCAAAAATATCAAACAAGACACGAAATTATTTGATGCATTTATAATATAGATGTTGCATCGAAACACAAAAACTACATGAAATCCAAAGGTTAATCATACTTGAGCAATTTTACGTAAAGTGGGAGTGGTAATGGAAAAGTTAGACAAATAAATCAACCAGATAAATAATCCACTGCTACTCTACATATCAATTTATATCATAATTTTCCTATTCTAATCTATATCATGCCAATCCAAAAATATATATAGGCAGAATTCAAATCATATTTTTAGTAACAATTAAAAATGGTATTTTTGAAAAATAGCACATTTTAAAGTTTTTGTTCCAAAAATAATACCACTAGTTTTTTTTATTGAAGTATTAAAAAATTTTGTTTTCCAAAAATAGCACAAAATTAAAACTAAATCCTAAAGCTTCAAAATTAAATCCTAAACCTTTAAAATTAAACCTTAAATCCAAATACTAAACCCAAACCCTAAAATTTAAATTATAAACCCTTAAAAATCAATTTTTAGTGTTTGTGGTATTTTTGGAAATAAAAAATCCTTTAATGGTATTTTTTGGAAAAAAACTAGTAATAGTATATTTGGAACAAAAACTTATTTTAGTGTTATTTTAAGGAATTTCTCATTAAAAATCATATTCTTACTCGATATGAATATTTATTTATTATGTGATAAAACAGTAAAAATAATTCAAGTATTGTGGAGTTAAATTAAAAAAGTAAATTTCATGTTAATAACCTCATAAAAAACCTATGAAAAATATTTATAAATAGTGCTATCAGATACCACATAAGTACATGATTGATAATTGTATACCATTGATGTCATCATTTTCTTCTCACACAAATCTATACTCGCCAAATCTTATACACTTTTAAATCTTAATAGTAAATATAGTATTATTATTTTTGAACTTATATAAATTTCTCTTTTATACAATTTCTTTCCTTTTTAATACTGGAAAGTACCAAGGTCGTTATAGATTTAAGATTTCCATGTTTTGTGATATTCTATAATTATATTGATAAAATTAGTATGCCCATAGGTTTTTTTTCTTTTTCTAAAATTTTTAAATTGAAGAAACTTCTATATCCTTTCTAATTTTTTGTTTTTTAATTTATATGATTTTATCATTCGCGTTTTCTTTTTATTAATTGAAATTTCCATTATCTTTCTATTTTATGTTTCTTTACGGATTATATATTTTCTATTTTCCTTTTTAATTTTTTTTAATTAGTTTCGACTAATATAAATTCTTCTTTACTATTTTGTTAGATACTTTATAATTATTTTGTTAGTTTTCTATTTTTAATTTTACTTTTTTTAAATGAATTTTAAATGTTAACATATATAATCATCTGATCAAATATTGGACACATGTCATGATTAAAACTATCCTACGTGTCACGCACATGGAACCGCACATGGAACGCATTTAGTTTTATATAACAAGAGATATTTTTATCCACACCGGACCAATCACCAAGTTTGTTAATAAAAGTAACAGCATTTGGGTGCAAAATACCAAATAAGACACGGAATTATTTGATGCATTTATAATGCATCGAAACACAAAAACTAGTAACAATACGAGTTTGCGGTACAACATACATGATCATAATATAGTAACAATACGATTCTTTTATTAATAAGGTTACAGATTATTTGATTTTGAAAACATACTTCAGATCACAGACCAATTTCCAATCACTCATGGATAGTACGTCCTGCAAAACATGCAACATTTAATTTCAGTTAGAGTTGAGAAACAATGGTTGAAAAGGATACTAGGATGAAATGCTTTTAATTTTTTTTTTTTTGAAGGTGGAGCTTGACCCGGTAATTAGCTTTGAGCGCATCGATAGATCCCCTAGAAATGCGACTGATGAGGAAATCATCAACGTCAAAATCGCTTAAGAGGCCACGTTCTTGGGTTGGTGTTATAATCTCATGTCCTTCTTCTTCTTCGTTTGATGCTACAATCTGTGTATAAGAAACGATTGCCAATTTATAAAGCTAGTTTTTTTCCATGTGGATGGCAAAGACGTTGGGGATAATCTCAAACCTACCTTGATAATCACTGTCTCGCCTAACCTCGCAACCTCGACAGGTCGCTGATCCTTCTCAATCCATGCAATGCGCCCTAAATCCAGACCACTTCGCAGAATGCAAATGGGAATTCCGACCTGAAACCCACACAGCTAGAAAGTAAAGAAGCAAGTATACATGTTTGAATAATACAATAAAACCTCTATATATTAATATTGTCGGGACTAAGAAATTTTTTATTAAATTACACAGATATTAATTGATTGATAAAGCAATTTCGGACCAGAGAAATTTATTGATTTTTCGAGTAATAAGTTTTACTGTACCTTAATTAAACCCTTAGCAACAAAAACTCCTAGGACAAATGGGTCTTTCTTGCTGAACACAAGGTTTGGTAAGATGTTGAGGAGGCATGGGAAGATTGCTTCATCATCCTTTGTCTCCTCTCCCATCTCTTTGATATGCTCCTGGAATTGTTGGCACAGATCTTCAAGCACATGGCCACATATTACTTTGACTCCTACTAGTTCTGCCAGTTGACTTGCCTCTGGAGTCACGACGGCTTCAAACGCCAAGATCGTGAAGAACTTGCGTTTCCTCTCACTCATTTTACAGGCCTTCCTGATCTCCACTGGGGTGATCATTCCTACGTCTAGAGCCCTCACAGGTATCTTCACCGCGGGGGATGTCAAGAAATCAACTAATACTTTCAAAGAATTCGTGGTAGAGGCTACAGCAAAGACACCCTCGCCACTTCTCTTAAACTTCAACACCGATTCCATATCGGACTTGTTTCCAAGGCCCTCCTTAAAATAAAACACACACAAAAAAACGCAACTCTCAGATCCATATATGAGCATATATACACACCAAGTAGCAATGTCAATCAATTTCAATTTTAGAAGGGGATAAATTTACATCAAACCATGATGCTGATATGATATAAGCACGTCAGAGACTCGAAACCAACTCAGACTCAACAGGGATACAACAACATAAACGGGACAGAAGATACAAGATACTACTTAATGCCTAATACAATTACCAATTTTATTTCTTTAACAAACGAAAGTTACAGATTGTAGAGAGGTTGCCTAGAGGGAGGCACGAAATTTTCCCCACGAATCATATAAAACAAAAAAAAAAGCAAATCGAACATCTATTACCTGGTTTCTTATCTCAGCTTTCAAAGATGTTTCTCCTTGCGTACAAATATGAAACTCATCAGCATATCCATCCGTTAAACTAGGCAAGCTGCCAACAAGATTTCCATAGAAACGAAAACGGAACAAATAAGAAGAAGTCGTCAATAAGAAATAAAGGCCAAAATCACGAAGAAAGCATACTCCAAACTCCAATTCGCCATGAGAGGTGAAGAATTCGGCAGCTGCGGATTGGCTTTGACGATGGAGTTGCTTGGTCGTAAAGAAAACCTACAAATATATCAAGGCCTCTGGGAACAGCAGATATAATACCAAGTAATTTATTTGGATCTTAAACAATGTTATGGACCGGGTACCTTATGGGCGGGCATAATTATCCGGATAAATACATTTTTTTCTGTTTTCAAAAGAACCCAACAAATTGTGGTAGCCCTTAGTCCAATGGTTTGACCAAGGATTCATTAATGATTCTATACCAGAAGATATAAAGTTAGAATCCCGGAGAATACATATTAACGGAGACAAATTTTACAGGAGATTTTTAGCGTGGTGCATGTAGAGCTGTTCGTCATGATCCCGCATGTCAAGGTTAAAATTGTTCGTTGTAGAATCGTCCATGTAATTGTTCTCACAATTTGTGATAGTTAATATCCCAGCGTTAAAAAGAAAAAAAAAATCTGATTTTAACTATGATGATGAAGAAAGCCGCTTTTGAACAATTACTTTTTCGATTTTCCCTCCCCATTTCAGTGACGGCTTCAACAATTCTCCATGGTGGTAGTGATAAGTTAGGCAGATTTCTCTACTATCAGTTAGTTATCTCCATGTCGAATCCTATATCCCAACGTGATAAACATTTACGATCGATTTAGGAGGAAGAAACACAATACAAAAGAAGATCTCCATATCTGAAATATTCACGCTTTCTTCTCCAATTAATTGTGATAAATCGTCTATCATTGTCGTTTTTATGATATTCTACCAAAAATGGCGGACAATCTACAGTGTGCACTTCAAGATTTATATTTGGGAGCACTGGATGAACCAATACCACTCCCGATGGAAATTGTAACTCAAGTGGTGGCAAAAAATTAATTCAGTATCATTAAAAGATCGGTGATTCCCAAAAGATACATCTCCGTTCGATTATTGCTACTTTATCGCAAAGTTGGGGTCAAGCAGGGCGTATTCGTGGCCGGATTATTGAAGAAAGGCGATTCCAATTCGCCTTTCATCTGAGGAATCGATGGAGATAGTCCTCCGACGAGGACCTTGGGCATTCAAATTCAATGATCGAATGTTCATTCTTCAACAATGGACTCCATTGATGAACCTTCTAATGATAAATTTCATTCTCTTCTACATTCAAATTAGGGAAATTCCTCTCTAATTCATGAATCGAGAAGTGATTGCACACATTGCATGGGTAATCAGACACTTGATGGAGGTTGATTACAATGCAGGGGAAACAACAAGAGTGGAGTTTGTACGTGTGATGGTGAATTGGAATCTTGATGATTCATGGGGGTTTCATCGGAACTTTCAATTCACGCATGGTGTGAATACACTTCTCTGCTACTGATATGAGAGACGTCGTGGTATCTCTGAAGTTTATGGAATGCTAACCCATGGCTCAGGTAATTGTTTGATTCAGAATCGTGGCGAGGAACAACACTTTGAAAACTTGTAGTTCCTTGTTAGGAAAATCATGACTCAAAGTTAAGTATCTGCATGCCATCCTATCTACCAATTCTTTAGCATTCAATTAGGTGTTTAGGTGCGGTCTTGCTTAGAAACTATCGATCCTGTTCCATAGGCATGGTAAGAAAAAGGCTCATGATGCAAAAGATAAGGCGGTGCAAAATATTTTAGTGACTTGCTTTCAAAGAATAGTAATGCAAAACATCATGCAAAAGCAAGGGAAAAATGGAATAATTGATGCATACGAAGAAGTACTTCCATTCTACCCAAACCTTTATGTCTTTTGAAACCTATGTTATACCTATTATCTCACATACTCTCTTTCTTTTGAGACAAACCAAATGGTTGAGAACCAAACCTTCTTCTTTTCTTTTGTTTTTGCTAACTCTAAGGGGTTTCTTTCTTCTTTAGACTCTTTTTTCCTTTCCTTTTCATCCTCCTTGATTTTCTTTTAAACACTTTCTAGCTTTTGATTTATAGCTTAAGGAGGAAACTTAGGCTTTTTGCCTTAAACACTTAGAGTCTTTTCTTTTATACACTTAACCTTTACCTAGAGTAGCTTCTCTTCCTTTTCTTTTCTTTTTCCTTGGTTTTCTTTTTGACTCTTTGAACTCAACCATTCTCTCTTTCTTTTGATCTCTCAAGTCTCTCACCAAACACAACCAACAATGAGATAACATAAACACCCTCCTACTTTGCTAGCCTTAAGCGTAAAAGACTAGCCTAATGGAAGGACCTCTTTGTCGTTCCCATCTTTCAAGATTTTGCGTGTGTATGCATTGTCAAGAAAAAGACATCACTCAAGCAAACAACAAGGGGTTTGAAATGAAAGGTTTGGGTTAAGGTGGGAAAACCATCTAAAATAAGAATGGTCATTTGGGTTAGCATAGAGTGGTAAAAGCAAATAAGAAAACCCAAATGAGTATTTGAAAACCATGAACATGCATCTCAAAATCCCAAGCAAGAATTTAAGTCCAATTAAAGAGACAGTGGAGCAAGTGGCATTGCTCGAGGACCGACTGAAAGAGGCGCACAATCGTCAGAAAAGTTACGCAGACCAGCGCATGACAGATTTAGATTTTGAAGTTGGGAATGTTGTGTACTTAAAGATGAGGACATCAGAGGGACCGATAAGAACCGCAAGTTGGAAAAGTTAAGGCCAAGGTTCATGGGGCCATATAAGATCATCGAGAGGATATGGGTAGTAGCCTATCAATTGGACTTACCACAAGAGTTGTCAGACTTTCATGATGTATTTCATGTGTCAGTTTTGCGGAAGGTTTTTCGAGAACCAGAGTTGATCTTAGTTCAACCGCCAGTGTACATGGGCCGAAACTTAATATTTGTGAGTAGACCGGTAGAAATCTTAAATCGTAAAGAGTTGGAGGTCCAAGGGAAAAGAACCATGATGATTCGTGTGTGTTAGGAAATGGATGAAATTCAGGAAGAAACCTGGGAACGTGAGCTTGAATTGAGGGCAGACTATCCAGAGCTTTTTGGGGGAAATGGAGAACCGGTGGATGTCGAGTGGAATTCGGAGACGAATTCCCGTTTAGTAGGGGAGAATTGTAACATCCTGGCCCATCATAATTTTGGGCCCAGGTCCAATGAAGATTGTGGCCCAGCAGCTTTGAAGCCCATCAACCTTCCACCAATCCCCATCCTTCCTTCCCTATAAATAGAGGGCTTGGGGTGTTCTCATTTCTCACACCAAGAGAGAGAGAAAAGAAAGAGAGAAGAGGGAGAAGGGAGCCGCCGGAGCCGTTGACCAAGCCGCCGAAGCCGTTAACCAAGCCGCCGGAGCCATTGGCCAAGCCTCCAGAGCAGTTGACCGAGCCGTTGACCGAGTCACCAGAGATGTTGATCGAGCCATTGACCAAGCCATTGACTAAGCCACTGGAGCTGTTGACCATCGTTGACCAAGCCGTTGACCGAGCAGCCAGAGCTGTTGACCGAGTCGTTGACCATTGACCAAGCCGTTGACTGTTGACCAAGCCGTTGGCCGTTGACCATTGACCGAGATGTTGATTTTGATCGAACTGTTGACTTTCGCCGAAAAACTGTCACCACCGTCGGAAAGTCGCCGAGAAGTTACTCCGTCGCGTCGTCTCCTTGAATAGGTCGCCGCTCCTCGCCTTAGCTTCCGTAATCTGCATCGTAAAGATGCATAGTGACTAAGATGAGGACTGGTCGTAATCTATTTTCTCCTATATTCATATTTATTTCATACTGAGTAGTCTTCAGTTAATACGCGTATACCTACGTTGTATCTATATGAATACACGTATTTGATTGTTGGTTGAATATGGATAAATATGCGCAATTATGACTACTTATATATTATAAACTCATTGTACGGTTGTTGATGTTTGACGAACCTAGAAACATAAGAATTGTTAAATGGAAAACGTTGAATGATTTATGAATAGTGTTTGCGGCTGCTTGCATTGTGTGCGAGAATTTATTTGTGCGGGTTTGGTTAAGCTGTAGGCTTGAGGCGGTTTGCCTGTGTGTGACATAAGTAAGGAAGGAGGATTCCTTACGTTATGTGTTTGTGTTGGGGATATGGAAGGCGTGTGGCGCACCATAGTTCCCTCGTCGGTGGCTTGACGAGGACAGACAACGTGTGTGCCGCTATATGCCACAGGGTGTGCACTGGTGAGGTCGTGGATGCACCAGTTAGGTCTAGGAAGTCATTTCTTGATCTGTGAGTGTCTTCGGACATGTTTGCTGCGTGTATTAGCTTTGGACTTTCGTCTGTTATGGGTTTGAATATCTGAGAAGGTATATCGTGGGTCCCTAGGGCCTACACTCACTGAGTAATCTCCAATTACTCACCCCTCTTTTTCTAGGTGAGCTCGAGCGCGTGCAGCAGTAGTCTTTCGGCTTGGTGATGGTTTTGGGAAAACGCTGGTTTTGATTTTATTTAAAAGACGATATCATTTCGTTTCGAATTTTATGTTAAACGTTTTAAGTTGGTATTTTGTATGACAATTTGTATCTCATACTTGGATTAAGTGACATTGAATTAAGTGACATTGATTTCTTGTGGTTAAAGTTAATGCGCTTGGACGTGCCGTCTCGGTTGTTCGAGAGGAGCGGGCGTCACAAGTAGACCATGCACTGCCTCTGTATCAGATAGCTCAGAAAACAATACTCCAAATGAATCAAACAATGAGTATAGATCAGACCATTCTTCGAATGGAAGAAGGGTTCAGGGAGTGTGTGCTGCTAGCTCTGGTTCAAGCTGAGCCGCATTCTCAGAATCTTATTGGCAAAGTTAAATTAATTTTGATCCCTTTGATTTAAGTGGAGTCAGCTTGGTTTATCGATTGTTGTTCGTGGGAAAGTAGTTGTTTTAACGCATCGCTAAGATCCTTTTGTATGGTTTTGTTTTCATTTTGAGAAGAGGCAGCAGGAAAATGCAGATATATTTGCAAGTTGCAGGTGTGTTCTTAAGAGATTGTGATTCTAAACTAAAAATCAAACAAGTCATAAATGATTAAATTGATCAAAGGAGCTCCCACCATGAAGAAGCCTCTTTATCAAGTCCATAAAGAAAAACTAAAAGAGGAAAAATTAGTAGAGAAACAAGATTGTGTGGTGGTTTGTAGATTAACATCATACTTTCACGGGTGATCATCTCCGACGCTGCCATGAACCATCAGGATGATGCATCATAAGGCGGTTTTACGGTACTTGTCCATGACTTGCTGGTCGTATAGTTGTTTATGTAGAGCTTGTGATTATTCTCTGAGGATAGCTCTCTATTCCTGCCTGTGTGCTGCTTCTGAGGATATCAATGGTTCTGATACAGAATTCATTCAGATTTTTATAATGCAAGTTTTGTTATGAGCATTAGTAGCTTCTATAAGAGAAGAGCCTCTCCCACGATGCACTCAGTGACTAAAGACTTACCTTTGTTAGTAAATGGAAGATGCCACTGTAGCCATCTTTTACTTAAAACTCAGACACGAACAAGTTCGAAAGACCGAAACTGGGTGGGAAATTGAAGCAAAAATCTCAGCTTAAAATTGTGTTAGGCTGTTAGCCATTGCCACTGATACTTTGAAGGATTTGAGTATTGAGCATTTACTGGATTTAATATCTTCTTGATTGCTAACCTGCACAGTGGAGAGAATTTGGAAACCTCCTCCTTTTAGTCAAAACATGTCTCCATCCCTACTCTTTAGTTATTGACAATAACTTATTGTACTGTTTGTTGGACAAAAACAGTTCTACATAAGTTGATTCAAATCAATATTGGAAGCCAACTTCTCTCCGGTTAAGCTTTGTTGCTTCCGGTTAAAACAGCAAAACCGGAGCTTGTTGGGTCTAGAGTTTTTGTTCAGACTCACTAGAGCAGAAAGATTGGTCCGTGTTTAATGTAGAAGCCTCGGAGCGCAATTTTATTTGGCCACCACACAAGCAAACGAGAGAGGTTCACAAGGACAACAAACATATTTGATATTTTCACCAGGAAACTTAACTAGCAGAGACAGCAGAACCTAATTTGATCTTGAATTTGAAGTTGATGCACGTTAGTCGTCCGCCATCCTTGTCGTTTATCGTCATCTTAAGCGTGTAAGTGCCCTGTTTCAAAGAGACGTATTGTTAGATCAGAGAAGCCACTCTACTCGTGGAGAGGCCAAATGAGAAACGAGGGGGAAACAAGTCAGAAAGGAAGTCATCTCAAACCAGTGTTAATAAACAATCGTCCTCTTGAGGTTCAAACATAATTTTGGCATATAGATAACATGGTATATCTATGCAAAGAGTCTTAAAAAAAAAAAAAATCTTACAGGTGGTGTAATTGAAGGGAGTGTTTGGGAATGAGAAAGCACAAAGCTGCCTGGTGCGATCGGGCAGGCCGTCTCATCGCAGAGGTCATGAGTTTCGGTATGGACAGGAATCCCAAAGTATGAAACCCTGATCACTACTTTTCCTCCAGAGATGTCTTGGCCTGTTCACACAAAGATTTTATCAAGAAAAAGCATCTTCTGAAGTGTACCAAACTCTAAGAGAATCATAAAAGGAAAATTACCAGTAGAACCCGAAATCTTAAATGTTGCCACTTCACCACTTACAACGGGGTCAGGAGAGATCTCCACACCCTTGACCTTAACGGGATCGAGCCTCTTATCTACAAACAGTCTCAAGAATTTTCAAATAAGATTGAGATTGAACAGTAGCGAGTAAAATCCAGTTAACAGCAAGCAAAGTAAAAGAAAAACTAAAGTACATGTCACTGATATAGAAACCTGAGAAATTGAAATTCTCCTGCAAACAAGAACTTAGTGCAATTTGAAATTGAAATTAAAAACTTAATGAAATTGAAATTCTCCTGCAAGTACATGTCACTGAAAGTGTCTCTCCTCTGCAAGATGAAGCTTTTTGTCATTGTTGACCCCAAAAAAAAAAAAAAAAGCTTTTTGTCATTACATAACCAAGATTTAAACTTGAATGGATCACACCAATTTTACCCATCAAATTGAAAGCAGCAATTAGTCTTAAATAACCAAAACTGAGAGTAAAGATGCAAAGTCTAAGGTATGTGATGTGCCTCAAAACTGGATTTGTTCGAGCCCGAAAACCCCTAATCTCATAAAAGACGAAGAAGCGGAGTTAGGAACAAACCGCAGTAGGTGAAAGAAGTGGCTTGTAAAGCAGGTAAGAAGAAGAGTGATAAGAGGAGAAGAAGCAGAGGCGGAGCGTGAGATATCGCCATGGACGAGTTGAGTGATTGTAGATGAAGGACAAGGAATGAGGGATTTGATGAAGATGAAAGAGTTTTGACAAAGAAATCTTTAGTAGTTGGAATCCAACGCTGCAGAATACGCCGACCCATCCAACGGCTCCGGATTCTTTGCTATATTCGACAGCAAAACATTCACTAGTTATTTTGACTTTTTGAGAAATTAAATTTCATGGGAATTATTATTCATGTTTTCGGGTGAATTTACTGAATATACATAGAAGATGAGTGTATTAATTTTATGCAATCTTGAAGAAAATTCTAGGCGCTAAGTGAGCGGTGACAATATATAGATGTCATCATAAAACATTATAAATATGATATTATAGATAAAATTTATACAAAAAATTCACTAGAAAAATAAAAATATTAAATCGTAAATAAAAATTAAACAAAAATATTCATTTAACTCATATCAAACAACGTATGAACGTTTATAACTATGTATATAGAGTTAAAACTTATAAATTTAAATCTATGTAGTTAGAAATTAGAAAAATACACTGAAATAGAAAAAATTAAATTAAAAAATAATTGATTAACGATTTTGTAGGACTGCTATTAAGCGTTTAGGATCACTTAAAACTGTTTAAATCCGTTTAATAACAAAATACATAATTTTAACCCGTATAAGGTAATCTCCACAGTCTAGGCGGTTATCTAGACGTCGTCTGATTCAATGATTCATAAATTCCTTTGAATACCCTAAACCTAACTATAGAACTACTCAGACATGGAAACAAAGAAACAAGAAAGAGATGAAGAAAAACTCATGATCAAATAAACAGAAATCTTCTCAAAGATGTAGAGTCAGAGATTCGTCTCTCCAAAGCTTACAAACTTCAAAAGCCAAAAGTTTGAATAGAAAATAAAAGCGTTCCTCCACAATGGCTAAAAATAACATATAAATAGGTATAAAGTTGTTCCTATTCAAAACAGGAAAAAGTCAGGGCGAAAAAGGAAATCTGTCAAAATCTGGCAAATATGCGCAGTCACTCGGGTGCAGGAATGAAGACCCAGACCGGTACCCGTGACCGAGTGAACTCATGCGGATGTGAAAACGGGTGCATGAGGCTTGTCCAGGACCGATACTCATGACCGAGTGAACTCATGTGGATGTTCAAACTGGGGCAGGAAATTTGTCCTGGACTGGTGTTCATGACCGAGTGAACTAGCTATTGACTCTGAAACTTGTTCCTTCATCCATTTTGCTCCAAATTCCATCATTTTCACTTGTTTCACCTCAAAGACTTTATAAACACCAGAAACACCAAAAAAACTCGAAAACAAAGTAAAAGACTGAAAATAGGATGTAAAACAATGGTTAAAAACCCATAAAACACGATACATCACTATCGCGATACCATATTAGTTAGCATGGTAATCAAATATTTATCCACTAAAATCACATACTGTTTTACGCTATCCGGTGATGAATAGTATCTTTGACTTCGGGTGAACAATGTCATCGGACGGTTGATAAACAGTATAGCAGGAATATTACATCTGAAAAAAATTCAGATCAAAAGGTATTTTGTGTAATTAATTAAAATGAGAAGGATATTTATTGTTAAATTTTATTTCTCTCTCCTAGATACTTAATTTTCAAATTATGAGTGTTAGATACCTAATTTTCTATTTTTCTGTTGTTAGTTTGTGTAGTTTCTCTATGTTTTAATCTATTCCAAAATAGCAAATGAATATAAAATTTGTGTGTAATATTTTGTCTTTTTTATTAAATTATTATTAGATATATATTCAAGTTTATTCGGCCACCTTTTGGATAGATAAAATATAATTATGACACAACTTTAAATTTTGCAACACAATAAGTCGTTACTGGATGGATTATCCGAAACTATGACGAGATCTCATAATATAGGGAATAAGCGAATTGGAGCTCTACAATATCGTCTATAGAGGCAAAAGCGAATGCTACTGTGGAGGCGGAAATCTTCACAATTAAATTTTGTCAAGACTTTTTAGGAAACAAAAACTTCTAGGTATTGATTGTTCGGAAAAAGATCCAAAGATGGTTTTTTATTGCTTGTATGAAAAGCTTTAAGAATACAAGTTTTTCTTGTGTAAAGTCTATTGCTCTGTCAAACTGTGAATGTGCCTCTTCGAATGCCCTATCCTTCTTTTAAATATTTCGGATTAAACCGTCTTAGCGGAAATATCGGAATATTTCCTTTTCCTCCTTGGACTTGTATTTCCTTTTAGTCCTTGACCGACTTCTGCGTTGGCTTCATTCGTTGGTATGGCCCAAATTGTGAAAGCATCGCCTTGGCCCAAGAAGGTGAAGTTCGCCCCGGCCCAAGAAGGCGAAGTTTACCTCGGCGCATGTTGTTAGCTGCCTTGGCGTTTGGTGGTGGTTTGCCTCGGCGAACGATGTATGCCTCGGCCTAGCCGTCAGTCGTCTCGGTGCGTGTTGTTAGCTACTGTGGCATTTTCCTCGGCAAAACACCGTCTGCCTGGGCGCGTGCTATTAGCTGCCTCGGTGTTCGGTGGAGGTTTGCCTCGGCGCGTGCCGTCAGTCGCCTTGGCACGTACATTTATTTGCCTCGACCCAGACTATTATTTGCCTCGGCCCACACTGTTATTTGCCTCGACCCAAGGGGAATGAAAGCCTCGGCCCATCATGCTCCGACTGTTGATCTTGCCAAGGTGGGAAATGACCCCAACAGTTAGCCCCCAGCTCGTCAGACTCGAAGTGATTGTGACGAGGTTAAGTTGCCGAGCCAAGAAGCAAGATCAACATGCTGTATTTGGAAAACGCATGCCGAGCCGAAGTGAAATAGACTGAAGTTGACGCCGAGCCGAAGTGAAGATAAGGTGAAGTTGACGCTGAGCCGAAGTGAAGATAAGTCGAAGTTGACGCCGAGCCAAAGTGGATAGGTTGGAGTTTGATGCCGAGCCATCGTTGAGCCGATTTATCTCTCGCGGCTTGTCACGTTTTAATGATGAGTTTTTCTCGGGAATCGTGTACCCGTGATGTCAGGTAATGATTTCTCTTGAGAATTCGAAACGTCTTCGCTAGTTCCCTAGGTGTGTATGCCTACGCGGCTAAACCATAGGCTTTCTCTATAAATCTCGTATCATTTCTCCATTTTCCTCACTTCGCATCCTCAAATCTTCCAAGGTAGAGCTCTCTCATCTCTCCTCTTTCTCTCTTATTTATTTAGGGTTTCTGTTTGGCTCGCCGCCTTTGCTTTGCATTTTCCGGTCATCCTACGATGGTTTCTTTGAGTTTGCCAATCCGTCTTCATCGATTTACGGCAGTCTTTTTGAGTTTTCCGAAGTACCTTCAAACTCATCATGTCTTCATCCGATGAATTATGAGATTCTTTCGCCTCGGCTGATTCTCCTTGGGAACTCGGTCAAAGAATGATCCAATCCCCGGAGGAAAACAAAACGGATAAAGCATCGATTTATGATGAGGCGAATTCTGTCGAGAAATTTGGTGAAGGAACAAGCGCCAAAGCAAATTTGGCCGTCGAAGAGAAGACGACAACCATGGTGAATATGGACGGGGCATAAACAGGTGTCGAGGCAAATTTGGTTGCTGAAAATAGGCTCGTCATCAAAGTTCCTCATCTCGTCGATGAACCCGAGACAGAAATGGCGCTGCCTCCTAGTATAAAAGAGGAAATCGAAGAACCTTTTCTTGACGAGGCAGAGGTGGAATGGTTAGAGAGGCTCTTTGCTAGCTATGAAGCTGGTCCCTCCAAGAGTGCACCTCGTAAAAGGAGAGCTAAAAAGAAGAAAGCCGATCCACCTGGATCAACTCTATCGACCAAGGAGTCCCTAACACTGCTTAGGCAACGTTTCAGGATTTCAGAGGAGGTCGATCTGATTGTGCCTCCTTCGTCAGGTCGTCCAGACAATCCACCGCCAAACCATTTCTGTTTGTACGAGAGTTTCTTCTACGAGAGCCTTTTATGGTTTCCGATTCCAGGCTTGATAGTGTGATTCCTGAAAAAACATGGGTTAGCCATCAATCAAATCACGCCGAGGGGAATGTGTCATCTGGCTGGCATCTTGGTGTTAAGTTTTGAATGTGATGCCAAAGTAAAGGTTCGGCATTTTCTCGCATTTCGGAAGGTTCTGAAGTCCCGATCGTACTACATCTCACCAACGAAATGCTGCAAGATAATTGAAGGGTTTAAGAGCAAAGTTCACGACTGGGCGAGCCATTTTTTCTATGTTTCGATAACTGACGCATCGATTGATAGGGATTGCCTCGGAAAAGTCAAGATGACCTGGGGACCCATTGGTAGCTGTCCTTAGATTTCTCGGGGTTTATTTCATTTCCTCAAGTTTCCGATTCTTCTTTCTCCTTTTTGTAGTTCCTGTGTTTATCGAGAACACTTACATTCTCAGAGACACTCTTGCTGGTGGGAGGACTCACTGGGAAAAATATTTTTCCTTGGCACGCGTGGAGAAAGCAAGGGCTTGTTTAGCCGGTGTTGACGTCTATACGAGCTCAGAATCCTCTACTGAACCTCGGTTGCACATCGTCGAGCTAATGGGAAAATGCATGACAATCTATGACAAGCAGGCGTTAAAGAAGAATGAGCTTGAGATGGCTCGAGAGAGAAGCGCTGAAGGGGTTGATGCTTCTGGTGCCGAGGTGACTTCGGGATTGGGTCGATCGCCTACTGATGTCCCAAATGATGATAAGGTTGCCGACGTTGTCGATACCGAAGCAATCTAAGATGTTGCTAATGCCGAGGTGGCTCAGGGTGATGTTGCGGCAATACAAGATGTTAACAACCCTACTCTTCCTTCTGCTCTGAGCCATCCCAAGGAGGTTAAACCACCATCTCGGAAGCCTCCTGCTACCAATGCCAAGAAAGGGAAAGGCATTGCTGAAGAGAATGCCGAGAAGAAACAAAGACGAGCTGTCACTTCTAATCCTGCGGCAATTTTGTTCAACCACGATGGGAACGAACCTGTTTACAATGATGTTGTTGCTTCGGCCTCTCTTGTTTCTTAGATCAAGTCTCCTAGTGATCGTCTCCCTCATGTCGATACTCTTGCTGAGAGTGCTCTGTACGCTGACATTTCTTTGTACGTCATTAAGGTAATTGTTTCTGGGCATCGTTTTGAGATCTTCCAAGTAAAATTCTAATATTGACTTGTTTCTTTAATTTTATAGTTTGTGGCGTCGATTAACAAGATAGTCGCCAAATACGATAAAACGGCGAGAAAAGACAAATGTCGTGTCGCCAAGGTAAAGAAAGATGCTTTGCAGATGAAGGCCAAGTTCGACAATCTTGCCAGCACACACGTTGCCGAGCTCGCATCCTCCTCAGACCAGATTAACGTCCTTGAAAAAGAAAAGCCATTTCTTAAAAGCGAACTGGCTTGGGTCGGAGATTTGTGCATGAAGCAAGAGGCCACCAAGGCAAGAAAGCTCGAAAGATTTGGGTCGGAGATTTCTGCTAAGATAGTATCGCTGAAGAAGTAACTAGCCACGGCAAACGCTTTGCACGAAGCAAGCGTGAAGAAAGCTCGGAAGGCCTCGAGGTGGGAGATGGCGGAGAAGTTTCAGGGGAAACTTGTTAAGATCTCCAAGAAGATCGAGGACCTGTCGACAACTAAGGAGAGAGAGTTGGATCTTGCACAGGTAGATAGCAATCTCCAGCTTATTAGCATTCTCAAGAAAGATGACGCGCCAAATCTGGATGCTGAGGTGGCTCAGTTTACCGAATGGAGAACTGATCTGGCCGGACCCCATGACGAGTTTGAGAAGCTCGAGAATTAGGTCAAAGATGAGCTGGTAATGTCTCCTGTGTCATCTGATTCGGTAGCATGACACTTCTTGGCGAACCATTGGAGACTGCCTTGGCTACCATTGGCATAAAGGATTTCTCTGGGTCGAATGATGGTACTTCTGCTGCTGATCGTACCGCCAAGGAGACCGTAGATCCGAATCTCTCTTTGAACCCTGTTTAGATTATTTTTCTTGTTTCTGCATGTTGTAAGACCAAAGTGTCTAGACGGCTTTATCCTTAGTATTAGCATTGGTTATCTTATGGCTCGCTTTTGCATGTTTTATTTTTGAGCCGATCATTTTTACGCAATGTTATTGACCAGTGTTAATGATGACAGGGTTTCTGAATATTTGCCTCGGTTTACAAACATACTTTCTCATATATGCATGTTCCGATAGCAGACAAGAATTTGTATAGCGCGCTGTAGTGTGTATAGTATCAAATCCATAAAGGATGTGAAAAAACTCGTTGTTGTGGCCAGCAACAGACGAAAAGGCAAAAATATACACTTAGTTATTTTTGCGAGGCATTTTGTGTGCCGAGGTGTTTGAGTCGATAATTATACCGAAGTTAGGCGATTAGTAGCCGATGTATTTTCTGAAAGTCGATAAGACGGTCAGCAAACATGCCGCAGTGTTTTTACGAGGTGAAGTATGTGTATATGGACCCACTCCCCCCTTTTTTAAAGGAGGGGGCAGCTGAACCCATCCTGAGATGGGTTGCCTACGTACCCTTTTTAGAATCAAGCCGCATTGTAGTTCATAAATGGTATGGTTTAGTGATAGTACTTTTTCAAGTTCATTGCGTTCCAAGATCTTGGTACTGGAATGTCGGTCATGTTAGCGAGCTCATACACTCCTAGGCGAACCAGTTTAGTGACTTTGTAAAGTCCTTCCCAGTTTGCACTCAGCTTGCTCGCATTTCGCTCGGCCGTGTTCTGAAAAACCTTTCGGAGAACAAGGTCGTCTTTGCTGAATTTTCGACTGCGAACATTGAAATTGTAGTACTTACCTGTGGCTTGCTGATAATTCTGAATACGAATGAGTGCTTGGTCTCGTCGCTCATTCACCAAACCTAACTCATCAAGTAACATCAAGTGATTAAGTCCCTATTGTCCAGGAAGGAGGCGACGATGATGAATTCCGGGGAACTCAACTTCTGGCGGGATTACTCATTCGGTGCCGTAGACAAGCACAAATGGTGTTTTTCCGGTAGCTCATCGAGAAGATGTTCGATGAGACCAAAGGATCCCTTCCAATTCATCGGCCCAACGGCCCTTTTGCTCGTCAAGCCGTTTCTTCAAGCTGTCGAGGATTGTTTTGTTTGCTTCTTCTTCTTGGCCATTACCTTGTGGGTAGCGTGGAGTAGACTTGCTGAGATGTATCTTCCACTTTTCGCAGAAAGCTTCGAAACGGGTTGAGATGAATTACGAGCCGTTGTCTGTAACAATTTCGTACGGAACACCGTGTCTGCATATAATGTTTTTCCAGATGAAGTGTTCGACTTGAGTATCCTGTTGGGGTCGGTTTTCACCTCATCGAGATCAACTGCTGATAAGACTAAGTATGGAGAAAAGGCTAGCCAAGCAAGCCCAAACTCTTGGCTCGGCGGCAGAAGCAAGCAATGTTTGGCTAGGCGACGAGCCAACTTTTGGCTAGGCAGAAAAGAGAAAGGAGTGGCGAGCCAACATCTTGGCTAGGCAGCAAGGAGAAAGGAGTGACGAGCCAACTTTTGGCTCGGTAGCAGGGAGAAATGGTGACGAGCCAAACTTGGCTCTGCAGCATGAAGAAATGATGACGAGCCAACATCTTGGCTAGGCAGTGGAAGAAGCAGGAGACGAGCCAACATCTTGGCTAGGCAGTGGAAAAAGTAGGAGACGAGCCAACACTTGGCTTAGTAGCAAGGAGGAGTGATGACGAGCCAACATCTTGGCTAGATAGCAAGGAGAAAGGAGTGACGAGCCAACATCTTGGCTAGGCAGCAAGGAGAAAGGAGTGACGAGCCAACTTTTGGCTCGCTAGCAGGGAGAAATGGTGATGAGCCAAACTTGGCTCGGCAGCATGAAGAAATGATGACGAGCCAACATCTTGGCTAGGCAGTGGAAGAAACGACACTTGGCTCGGTAGCAAGGAGAAAGGAGTGACGAGCCAACAACTTTTGGCTCGGCAGCAGGGAGAGATGGTGACGAGCCAAACTTGGCTCGGCAGCATGAAGAAACAAGTGACGAGCCAACAAGTTGGCAAACCACCGAACGGTGACCAGCCAACATGAAGGCAAACCAACAAACGGTGACGAGCCAATGTGTTGGCAAACCAACTACCTGGCTCGGAATTGGGAGAAGCAGGCGAGACAAACGACGAGCCAGCTCACCGACGATCCAGTGAAACAACGAGCCCAATATCTTAACATGTCTAAGCGACGAGCCACAAGGGTTTGGATGGGCCAAATTAGCAAGTAAGAAGCCCACATTCGAACCAACCAAAGAAGAAAGGAAATCCCAAAAAATAAGGAAGTTTTCCTTTCTCCTTTAGAAAAAGGCCTAGCCGACTTGTTTTTGTATAAATAGACATGTCCCCCTTTGAGAAAAGGGATCCGAAAATTGACCTAGCAAAACACTTGTTATTGCTTTACAAACAGCTTTCAAAATAGCTTGAATAAAATCTCCATCTTTGGATCTCTGTTCTTGGTTTCTTTACATAGAAGTTTGTCGAATCCCTAAATTACTTCACAAGTTTTGGTTATGCAAGTTTTGACTCCCACAATTTGGTGCCGTCTGAGGGGATTTCTCAAACTTTCTGACACCTAAAAACCACTAGGTACGAGACCTGAAGCGATGACTACCGACGGAGATCGAAGCGGTGACGACGCGAGCAACACTGGCGTCGATCCTCCTAGGACAGGAACCGATCTCCCTCCAGCGAACACGGAAGGCACCTCAGAAACATTAACAGAATTGAAGAACATGATGACCACGTTGCTGAAGAGGGCCGAGGAACAGGAAAGGCTGAACAGCTCGCTGACGGAGAGAATTGAGACACTGGCAACGGAGAGCCGAGTCAGAAACATTCGATCCGGAGGAATTGGTTCGGCTACGAACCCACCTGTTAGAGGAATAACCAGACGGCTCGGCTTAAACCCAACATCCCTGGATTTTTCAACACCACGTGACGCACCGACGACTCTGGGAGGACTGCCACCACCATATCCCACCAATGAACAAACACCCGCGACAACCAGATCAAGTATCACCGAGCCGCCCCGACTGGTTCGTGGAGTAAGAGAAGCCAGCGATGGGCGTGACCAACGCATCAACGACGGTTCGGCTGCAACAATCGTCCTTGATGAAGAGGGGAACGCAGAAGGAGATCACAATACGGAGATTCCCGCTGACGAAGGGTTTGCACCAACGTTAACGCAAGCCCGAGCCAGCGAAGGCAACATCGATCCAAACTGAACCAGGAGCTCAGCAGAAGAGGAAGAAAATCTCTTGTGGGTACGACATGCACAATACACTGACGAGCCAAGGACAACGAGCCGAGCCCAGAGAGAAGAGTTGGACAAAATCCGAGCCTCATTGATTCGAGCCACTGCTGAGATAAAAGCCGTCCGATCCCAGGTGCACAAGGCAACCAGTAAAGTCCTGGAGATTGACCGCGTACTAGAGGAAGCGCACAATACACCATTTACAGCCCGAATTACCAAGGCGAGGGTCTCCGAACCAGGAAAGATCAAAGTCCCAGTCTACGAAGGGACAACCGACCCAAAAGAACACATAACGGCATTTATCATAGCAATGGGCCGAGCCAATTTCAGAGAAAAGGAGAGAGATGCCGGTTTCTGCCTCATATTTGTGGAGCATCTGAAGGGTGCATCCCTCCAATGGTTTTCAAGATTAGAACGGAACTCCATTGATGATTTCCAGCAGCTGTCTGCCGCCTTTTTGAAGCATTACTCCATGTTTATGGATCGAGGAGCCTCAGATGCCGACATATGGACATTAACTCAAGGGCCTATGGAGACATTACGAAGCTTCATAGGAAGATTCAAAGCAGTGATGTCAAAAGTCGAAGACGTAAGTGACAAGGCCGCTGTGCTCGCTTTAAAAAGGGCTCTGTGGTACGAATCCGAATTCCGAAAAAAGATCACTCTGAACACACCACTATCAATCCAGGATGCACTGTACCGAGCCTCGGATTTCATAGTCAACAAAGAAGAGATGAAGGTTTTGTCTCAGAAATATGGAGTCACCAAAGAGACGAACCGTTCCTTCCAAATTCCGAGCCAACCGCCTCATAAGAAGAGTATTCAAGGAAACGGATATGTACACCATGAGAAACCCAATTTTGGAGGAGCCCACAACTACCAGGTGGGAACGAGCCGAGGCAAAACACCATGGAACACCTGGACACGAAGTCAAAGTTCGTACGACGAAAAAGCTTACTGCGAATTTCATCACATGCACGGTCATTCAACTGCCAACTGCCGAACCTTGGGAATGAAGCTTGCGGCAAAGCTGGTAGCCGGAGAGCTCGGTAACGCAGTCAGCCTAAAGGACTTCGAGCAAGAAGGCGAAAAGGATCAGCCGAACCAGACAAGTCATAATGATGATACACCCAAGCGAGGAAGACGAGATGACGAGGCGACGCAGTCAGGTTCTCGAAGAAGAATAAATATGATAATGGGTGGATCACAATACTGTTCGGACACGGTGTCTTCAATCAAAGCTTTCCAGTGGCGAGCCGATGCGAGTGTCAACTGGCCAGCACCTTCCAAACTTCCCAACGATGTTATCTCGTTCGAAGAAAGGTAAACTACCGGCATCGACCGACCACATAATGACCCCCTCGTGATAGAATTGATCGTTGATGATTGCGATATCGCTCGAGTTCTGATAGACACAGGAAGCTCCGTAGATGTGATCTTCCGGGAAACTCTCAGAAGGATGAACATAGACCTAGACAAAATTACAAAATTAACTGGATTCTCAGGTGAAACGACCATGACCCTTGGGACAATAAATCTTCCTGTCCGAGCCGAACAGGTAACCAAGATAGTGGAGTTTTTGATCGCAGATCATCCTGCGATCTACAATGTGATCATGGGTATACCCTGGATAAACTCAATTCGAGCCGTACCATCGACCTATCACCTCTGCATCAAATTTCCGACCCCCGGAGGAGTCAAAACAATTTGGGGAAATAGGGGCCGAGCTGAAAGATCCAATAAGGGGAGAGCTAATTTCTTTCCTTAAAAAGATCCTACACGCCTTCGCATGGGAAGCTGAAGACATGTCCGACATCAGCATCAACGTGACGTGCCACGAGCTGCACGTGGACCCAACCTTTAAACCAGTCAAACAGAAAAGGCAAAAACTTGGTCCGGACAGAGCACAAGCGGTGAATGACGAGGTGGAAAGGTTACTACATGTGGGATCAATAGTCGAAGCGAAGTATCCAGACTGGCTCGCCAACCCTGTGGTGGTTAAGAAGAAAAATGGAAAATGGCGTGTATGCGTGGACTTCACCGACCTGAACAAAGCCTGCCCCAAAGACAGCTTTCCACTACCATATATTGATCGACTGGTGGAAGCAACAGCAGGCAACAAACTCCTTTCGTTTATGGATGCTTTCTCCGGATACAACCAAATCCTAATGAACCCAGATGATCAAGAGAAGACGGCGTTCATCACAGACCGCAGAATATATTGCTACAAAGTAATGCCATTCGGTCTCAAAAATGCCGGAGCAACTTACCAGCGATTAGTGAACCGAATGTTCGCCGGCCAACTGGGAAAGATGATGGAAGTATACATAGACGATATGCTGGTGAAGTCTTTATAGGAGAAGGATCACATAGCTCACCTAGAAGAATGTTTCAAGCAACTGAATCTACATAACATGAAACTGAATCTAACCAAGTGCAGATTTGAGGTCACGTCTGGAGAATTCCTTGGGTATCTGGTCACCCACCGCGGAATTAAAGCCAACCTGAAGCAGATTAATGCGCTCATATAGATGGTGTCACCGAAGACAAAATACGAAGTCCAGAGGCTAATAGGATGGGTCACCGCGCTGAATCGATTCATCTCTCGGTCAACTGATAAATGTTTGTCTTTCTACGATACGTTACGAGGGAACAAGAAGTTTGAGTGGACAGAAAAATGCGAGCAGGCGTTTCAACAGTTGAAAGAGTACCTAGCTAGCCCTCCAGTACTTACGAAACCGGTGGAAGGCGAGCCACTGTTTCTATATACATCCAATTCGGCCACGGCAGTAAGTGGTGTACTCATCAGGGAAGAGCGCAGCGAGCAGAAGCCAATTTTCTATGTTAGCCAAACTCTCACCGACGCTGAAACCTGGTATCCGCAGATGGAGAAGCTGGCATTGTCTGTGATAATGTCCGCTCGAAAACTAAGACCGTACTTCCAGTCACATTCGATTGTAGTTTTGACTACCTTCCCACTGCGATCCGTCTTGCATAGCCCTAGCCAGTCTGGGAGATTGGCAAAGTGGGCAATAGAGCTAAGCGAATACGACATCGAATATTGAAGCAGAACCTGCGCAAAGTCTCAAGTCCTTGCCGACTTTCTGATAGAACTCCCAGAAGAAGTGATAGAAGAACCAGCTCCGAGCCCAATATGGAAGCTCCACGCAGATGGATCATCATCAAAACAAGGATCCGAAGTAGGGATACGGTTAACCTCCCCAACAGGCAAAATCCTTGAACAATCATTCCGCCTGGGCTTTCGCGCATCCAATAACGAAGCAGAGTACGAAGCTTTGATTGCTGGAATGAGACTTGCTCTTGGACTCAAGGTTTCGCACATCCAAGCCTACTGTGACTCGCAGCTGGTAGTCAACCAAGTCAGTGGCGAGTACACTGCCAGGGACGACCGAATGGAAGCCTACCTAAAGATGGTCAAAGAACTGGCTGCACAGTTCGAAGAGTTCACATTAACACGAATACCACGCGGGGAGAACACTTCGGCAGACGCGCTAGCAGCACTCGCATCAACCTCCGATCCGGATTTGAAAAGGATAATCCCAGTGGAATTCATCAAAAACCCAAGTATCAACCTCTCTGACGCCGTGAACGCAGTCACCCGTTCCCAAACAGTAACCCAAGCCGAATGCGCATCCGGGAACATCGGCGTCACCACCATGGAGGAAGACAAAAACATAATGCCACCGGTGGAAGATGAGGCAATCGTTATAGAGGGAGAGCTAACATTGATGATCCGGTCAAAGGCGAGACAATGGAGATGGAGGAATATCCACAACCAACTAAAGAAGATTACAGATGTGACAAAGAATGGATGGGAGTATTTGCGTATACATCATGGACGGCGTGGTACCATCAAGCAAATGGGCTGCTAGAAAACTCAGACCTCAAGCTGCCCGATATGTTCTCTTAGATGGAAACGTCTTCAAGTGGAGATTCTCAGGACCACTAATGGCTTGCGTTGAAGGCACCCAAGCAAGAAACATCATGGAAGAGGTCCATAGTGGCTCGTGTGGTAATCACTCCTGCGGAAGAGCTTTAGCAATCAAGATCAAGCATCACGGTTATTATTGGGCAACTATGGTGAAGGACTGTGAAAAGTTCTCCGCTAGGTGCGAAAAAATGCCAACGACATGCCCCAATGATTCACCAACCTACGGAGTTGCTGTCATCAATCTCAGCGCCCTACCCTTTCATGCGCTGGTCAATGGACATCATCGGGCCTCTGCATAGGTCCAAACAAAAGAGGTTCGTGCTGGTTTTGACAGATTACCTCTCAAAATGGGTAGAAGCAGATTCTTACGCCAACATAAAGGATGCCCAAGTCGAAAATTTCGTCTGGAAAAATATCTTATGCCGACATGGAGTTCCCTACGAAATTGTATCGGACAACGGCTCACAATTTATCTCTACAAGGTTTGAAGCCTTCTGCGAAAAATGGAAGATACGACTCAGCAAGTCTACGCCACGCTATCCACAAGGGAATGGACAAGCAGAAGCGGTAAACAAGACTATCCTGGATGGCTTGAAAAAATGCCTTGATGCAAAGAAGGGATGCTGGGCAGATGAACTCGAAGGAGTATTATGGTCGCACCGAACCACTCCGCGGCGTGCCACCGGAGAAACACCTTTTGCTCTTGTCCATGGTACCGAATGTGTCATCCCAGCCGAGGTCCAATTTCCTGGAGTCCGCCGCAGATTTCTTTCAGGACAGGAAGGACTGAATCACCTCATGCTACTCGATGAGTTGGACTTGGTTGACGAACGAAGGGATCATGCACTGGTTCGGATTCAAAATTATCAACAGGCAGCGGCTAAGTATTACAACACTAACGTCAGAAGTTGCAAGTTCAAAGAAGGTGATCTGGTTCTCCGCAACGTTTTTAGAACACAGCCGAAACAAACGCTGGCAAACTGGGAGCGAACTGGGAAGGACCCTACAAAATCACCAAGACAGTTCGACCAGGAGTATACGAGCTCTCAAACATGTCTGATGTTCCGATACCAAGATCTTGGAACGCAATGCACCTAAAGAGGTATTACCACTAAATCACGCCACATGAACTACGGGACGACTTGATCCCTGAAAAGGGTACGTAGGCAGCTCATCTTCGGATGGGTTCAGTTGTCCCCCTCCTTAAAAAAGGGGGGGGAGTGGGTACTTTTACATGTATACTCCCATATCTCGGATCACTCTTCAAAGAGAAACTTCAAACTCTTTCTAACACAACTCGTGTCACTTAGCCTACACAAGTCACATCTTTACATCCTTCATGGATATTCATCACCTCGTCTGTTGCTGGCCACAACAGACGGACAATCACATCCTTTGCGGATTTTAACCACTATCTCTATATGGGATAGGGTTCTCAACACCCTCTTACTGATGAGGCCATTAGATCAGTAGATGAACCAGAGCTCAATCAAACCGAAGGCACAAGGCCCATCCAATCCGTCCAGGACATATGTCTCTTCCAAGGAGCCTACCGAATGAATCAAGAGGAGTTAAGCAACAAAAAAGCTTGTTCCAGAAACTTAACTCATCACCAATTCACCGAAAAGAAGAATTGGGTCAATCGGAGGTCGGACCAAACCACAATCGAATTTACAAAATGGGTGATTCCAGACTACCCGGATAGTGAAGCCAGTGCAGCCCTATGGCCATTGTTCGATGAATTCCGGTTCAACCACGAAGATTCAGAACATGAGACCACCTGGAAAACGTTCTCAGCTCACCTAGAGCGCGCCTCGAAGTGGAATCCGCCAATTTGGAATTCGGATGAAGAAGTTATTCAACTCGCAAAACGCGTGACTCCAAACTTACCAGCTTTGGACCTACGCGCACTAATTAGAGGATTGCAACCAAACCAAGACGATTTAAGCTACAAACCGATTTGTTCTATAATCTTGATTCATCAGAGAACCACTAAGAATTGGAATCAGGTCAATACCGGTTTTGGTTTGAGAGATATTAATTTTCTAATCCAGAAGATCCCAGACTGTCCTTATTTGGAACCTTCCGGGTTTGGTGGACTTCAATCATATGTTTGGCGACCAGGAGAGTTTCTGAAACAACTAGAGGCTCCTAAACACATCTCAAGAGTCATTCCCAGCCATTGGATCAGGAGGATTTCGTGCACCAACATATATATTTTGAATTTAAAGAGAGACACCATCCTGAAAATCATCCATAAAACATGGGCAGAAATTATGGCACGCTTTCTTTCTTTATTTGTTTCTTTCTTTAATAATTCTGAACGTTTGTATAACTTTATTTGGCCTATATAGGCTCAGTTTATTCTCATTGTAAAGAGAACCCCTTGAATTTTGAAAGTAATAATCAGTTTGTTCTTTGTCCACAAAGTTTGGTTCTTTGTGTTGTCTTATTTCATTAGAGTTTAAGTGAGTGATTCACTTCTATTCTCTTGAAGCCACGAATCTGTTTGTTTGTGTGATTCAAACAACCTTATTCGTTCACCGATTGAGAGAGTCAATCACCGATTGAGAGAGTCAATCACCTATCTTCATCATTCCATCTCTATATCGTCCCTCTTCCGCCAAAGCTTGTCAACTTTGACAACCTTGTGATTTTTAGGACTTGGAGTGATTCCGTTCCTATATCATTTGGTATCAGAGCTTAAAAGCTCCTATCCAAGGTTGTTCATCCAACCGTTATCCTTTTCAATTCTGTTTTGCGTTAGTTTTATTTTCATAAACCCAAAAAAAAAAAAACCATAAAAATCTGTATTTTTGTTCTTGTTATTTTGTTCTCTTTTGATAAAATCAAAAAAAAACCAAAAAAAAAGTTTTGCTTCTGTTATATTTGAGTTATTATAAAAAAAAAAAAAGCCACACAATTTTTTTTACTTGGTTCGTTTTTATTTATTTTCCTAATTTTTGCTTCAATACCGAAAATCATAAAAATTGTTTTCTGTTTTTGTTTAAATTGGTTTTTCATCAGTTAAAAGTTTATAAAAAAAAAAAAAAAGTTCGTTTGCTTTGTTTTCTTTTTGGTTTGATTTCTTATAAACGAAAATCATTAAAAAAAAATAAAAAAAAATTGCATTTGATCTTGTTTTATTTCATAAGTCGAAAAGAAGAAAAAAAAAAAAAAAAAAAAAAGTTAGCCATGGAAGAACAAGAGGATGAAAATCCTTACCCAGCCTTTGGAGGCCAATGGAGTCAAGGAAGAGAAAGCCAAACCTTATTCGATGAGGAGGCTGACTATGAAGCCCCACCATGGCCAGGAGATGACAACTCAAGCTCTAACTTTGGGAATGAACAAGACGGCGAAGAGTTTGAGCAAGAATCGCAATACATCTCTTTTTCAGGTCATAGCCAAGGGCCAAACGCATACTTACGATGGGAGGTAGACATTGAAGCTTGGTTTCAGTTGAACCAAATCCCAGAAGAAGAGAAAACGTCTTATGCCGAAGACACCCTAACCAAAGATGCATTTAGGCATTGGGATCAAGACGCATACATTCGCCTTGAGTGTGATGCACCAGCCTCTACTTGGGAAGAGATGAAACAGCTTATGTATGATGAGTTTGTGAGAGATGCTGCAGCCAACAGTCCATACTATGTGGAGATTTATTCAAACCCAGAACCAAGGAGATGGATTCTAGCAGCAACTCTACCCAAGGACGTGCAACAAATTTTGAGTTCTCATGTTGTAGCTCAAGGGCAACGTTCAAAGCGATTGTTTGAACCGCAAGACAAACAAAAGCAAAATCCTACAATTTTGAGGACAAAATTCAGTCAAGGGGGAGGGTATGATGAGGCCATCAGCTCAGTAGATGAACCAGAGCTCAATCAAACCGAAGGCACAAGGCCCATCCAATCCGTCCAGGACATATGTCTCTTCCAAGGAGCCTACCGAATGAACCAAGAGGAGTTAAGCAACAACAAAGCTTGTTCCAGAAACTTAACTCATCACCAATTCACCGAAAAGAAGAATTGGGTCAATCGGAGGTCGGACCAAACCACAATCGAATTTACAAAATGGGTGATTCCAGACTACCCGGATAGTGAAGCCAGTGCAGCCCTATGGCCATTGTTCGATGAATTCCGGTTCAACCACGAAGATTCAGAACATGAGACCACCTGGAAAACGTTCTCAGCTCACCTAGAGCGTGCCTCGAAGTGGAATCCGCCAATTTGGAATTCGGATGAAGAAGTTATTCAACTCGCAAAACGCGTGACTCCAAACTTACCAGCTTTGGACCTACGCGCACTAATTAGAGGATTGCAACCAAACCAAGACGATTTAAGCTACAAACCGATTTGTTCTATAATCTTGATTCATCAGAGAACCACTGAGAATTGGAATCAGGTCAATACCGGTTTTGGTTTGAGAGATATTAATTTTCTAATCCAGAAGATCCTAGACTATCCTTATTTGGAACCTTCCGGGTTTGGTGGACTTCAATCATATGTTTGGCGACCAGGAGAGTTTCTGAAACAACTAGAGGCTCCTAAACACATCTCAAGAGTCATTCCCAGCCATTGGATCAGGAGGATTTCGTGCACCAACATATATATTTTGAATTTAAAGAGAGACACCATCCTGAAAATCATCCATAAAACATGGGCAGAAATTATGGCACGCTTTCTTTCTTTATTTGTTTCTTTCTTTAATAATTCTGAACGTTTGTATAACTTTATTTGGCCTATATAGGCTCAGTTTATTCTCATTGTAAAGAGAACCCCTTGAATTTTGAAAGTAATAATCAGTTTGTTCTTTGTCCACAAAGTTTGGTTCTTTGTGTTGTCTTATTTCATTAGAGTTTAAGTGAGTGATTCACTTCTATTCTCTTGAAGCCACGAATCTGTTTGTTTGTGTGATTCAAACAACCTTATTCGTTCACCGATTGAGAGAGTCAATCACCGATTGAGAGAGTCAATCACCTATCTTCATCATTCCATCTCTATATCGTCCCTCTTCCGCCAAAGCTTGTCAACTTTGACAACCTTGTGATTTTTAGGACTTGGAGTGATTCCGTTCCTATATCATTTGGTATCAGAGCTTAAAAGCTCCTATCCAAGGTTGTTCATCCAACCGTTATCCTTTTCAATTCTGTTTTGCGTTAGTTTTATTTTCATAAACCCAAAAAAAAAAAAACCATAAAAATCTGTATTTTTGTTCTTGTTATTTTGTTCTCTTTTGATAAAATCAAAAAAAAACCAAAAAAAAAGTTTTGCTTCTGTTATATTTGAGTTATTATAAAAAAAAAAAAAGCCACACAATTTTTTTTTACTTGGTTCGTTTTTATTTATTTTCCTAATTTTTGCTTCAATACCGAAAATCATAAAAATTGTTTTCTGTTTTTGTTTAAATTGGTTTTTCATCAGTTAAAAGTTTATAAAAAAAAAAAAAAAGTTCGTTTGCTTTGTTTTCTTTTTGGTTTGATTTCTTATAAACGAAAATCATTAAAAAAAAATAAAAAAAAATTGCATTTGATCTTGTTTTATTTCATAAGTCGAAAAGAAGAAAAAAAAAAAAAAAAAAAAAGTTAGCCATGGAAGAACAAGAGGATGAAAATCCTTACCCAGCCTTTGGAGGCCAATGGAGTCAAGGAAGAGAAAGCCAAACCTTATTCGATGAGGAGGCTGACTATGAAGCCCCACCATGACCAGGAGATGACAACTCAAGCTCTAACTTTGGGAATGAACAAGACGGCGAAGAGTTTGAGCAAGAATCGCAATACATCTCTTTTTCAGGTCATAGCCAAGGGCCAAACGCATACTTACGATGGGAGGTAGACATTGAAGCTTGGTTTCAGTTGAACCAAATCCCAGAAGAAGAGAAAACGTCTTATGCCGAAGACACCCTAACCAAAGATGCATTTAGGCATTGGGATCAAGACGCATACATTCGCCTTGAGTGTGATGCACCAGCCTCTACTTGGGAAGAGATGAAACAGCTTATGTATGATGAGTTTGTGAGAGATGCTGCAGCCAACAGTCCATACTATGTGGAGATTTATTCAAACCCAGAACCAAGGAGATGGATTCTAGCAGCAACTCTACCCAAGGACGTGCAACAAATTTTGAGTTCTCATGTTGTAGCTCAAGGGCAACGTTCAAAGCGATTGTTTGAACCGCAAGACAAACAAAAGCAAAATCCTACAATTTTGAGGACAAAATTCAGTCAAGGGGGAGGGTATGATGAGGCCATCAGCTCAGTAGATGAACCAGAGCTCAATCAAACCGAAGGCACAAGGCCCATCCAATCCGTCCAGGACATATGTCTCTTCCAAGGAGCCTACCGAATGAACCAAGAGGAGTTAAGCAACAACAAAGCTTGTTCCAGAAACTTAACTCATCACCAATTCACCGAAAAGAAGAATTGGGTCAATCGGAGGTCGGACCAAACCACAATCGAATTTACAAAATGGGTGATTCCAGACTACCCGGATAGTAAAGCCAGTGCAGCCCTATGGCCATTGTTCGATGAATTCCGGTTCAACCACGAAGATTCAGAACATGAGACCACCTGGAAAACGTTCTCAGCTCACCTAGAGCGCGCCTCGAAGTGGAATCCGCCAATTTGGAATTCGGATGAAGAAGTTATTCAACTCGCAAAACGCGTGACTCCAAACTTACCAGCTTTGGACCTACGCGCACTAATTAGAGGATTGCAACCAAACCAAGACGATTTAAGCTACAAACCGATTTGTTCTATAATCTTGATTCATCAGAGAACCACTGAGAATTGGAATCAGGTCAATACCGGTTTTGGTTTGAGAGATATTAATTTTCTAATCCAGAAGATCCCAGACTGTCCTTATTTGGAACCTTCCGGGTTTGGTGGACTTCAATCATATGTTTGGCGACCAGGAGAGTTTCTGAAACAACTAGAGGCTCCTAAACACATCTCAAGAGTCATTCCCAGCCATTGGATCAGGAGGATTTCGTGCACCAACATATATATTTTGAATTTAAAGAGAGACACCATCCTGAAAATCATCCATAAAACATGGGCAGAAATTATGGCACGCTTTCTTTCTTTATTTGTTTCTTTCTTTAATAATTCTGAACGTTTGTATAACTTTATTTGGCCTATATAGGCTCAGTTTATTCTCATTGTAAAGAGAACCCCTTGAATTTTGAAAGTAATAATCAGTTTGTTCTTTGTCCACAAAGTTTGGTTCTTTGTGTTGTCTTATTTCATTAGAGTTTAAGTGAGTGATTCACTTCTATTCTCTTGAAGCCACGAATCTGTTTGTTTGTGTGATTCAAACAACCTTATTCGTTCACCGATTGAGAGAGTCAATCACCGATTGAGAGAGTCAATCACCTATCTTCATCATTCCATCTCTATATCGTCCCTCTTCCGCCAAAGCTTGTCAACTTTGACAACCTTGTGATTTTTAGGACTTGGAGTGATTCCGTTCCTATATCACTTACGGGTAACAAAGCGCGCTATATAAATCCTGACCGGGTATATCCTGGTCTAATATCCAAAAGGTATATCCTGGATGATATTCTTACAAGTCTATCTTTGAGAGGGACCCGTAAGTCGAAAACTCGCAAGTCTTAACACTCAAGTTAAACTCTAAAACCCAGTAAACACCTCTTGGTACACTGGTCATAAACATCTCTGAAACATAATACTAAACCTACCGGTTAGTATGAGATTTTAAATATGTTTCATCGTCAACTCGACGGGAACATAAGACGGAACACCGCAAAAAACCATGAACCGATACAAAGATTCAAATACAAAGACAACCATGCTTCTACTAAACAAAATAGTTCGCAGTGTCACATCGGAGTAAAAGTCAGAGATTACTTGAGCAAAAACATAAACAGAAAACCCAAACAAAGAGTCACGCTTACAAACAAGCAATCACTACAAAAAGGTGGATAAAGCCATCCAGGGACTTAGGTTCATAAAACAAAAGAAAAGTTTCGAGTTAACGGAGCATGAGTCAGTTGAGAGGATCCAGCTTGGTAGCCTTGCCCTCGGCAAGAGCAGCAACTCCCGACGTACCGACATTGGAGCCGGCAAAATCTACAACTCCAACTTTTGCTGCTGCGTTCTCTACTGGCTCGCTCCCAAGGAGGGTGTCCACAGAGTCAGAGGAAACCGGCGAAAGCATCAAATCCTTCTTCAGCTTGGCCTCAATTCTCTCGAATTCATCAGCCGCGTCGGCTAAATCGACCCTCCACCCTGCCAACTTCGCCGCCTCGGAGTCCAGAGCAGGCGCATCATCTTTTTGCAGTATCTCGAGCAACTGCAGGTTGCTATCAACTTGGGCTAAGTCAAGCTCCTTCTCCTTTGCGGTTTTCAGCTCCTCGATACTCTTCTCAATTTTGGCTAGCCGCTCCCAAAACTTCTTTGACGTCTCTCGCCTCGCTGCCTTCTGGGCCTTTTTAACATCTGCCTCATGCAGGGCTCGAGAAGCGACGAGCTGCCGTTTCAGAGACTGAATTTCAGCAGCTTTTTCTGCTCAGAGCGGTCCAGCCTCATCGCCAGGTCACCTGTTTTGTCCCACTCATCCTTGAGATACGCCTTCTCCTTCTCAAGGGTTTCGATCCGAGCTGAGGCAGTTGCCAGTTCGTCAGCATGTTTTCCCTCCAGCTCGGCAACCTTATCTTTAAAGAAAGATGCATCCTTGCAGGCATCTTCGATCCGGCGCCTGTCCTTCTGTATGTCATGCTCGAAAGCGGCAACGATTTTGTTGATAGACGCGATGAACTCGTCACGGGAAGAAATAGTCAGTACTTAGTCATTTTACTCAAAACAAAACAAAATAAGCAGTCTCGAAACATACCTTGGTGCCTCGGAGCGACATATCAGCATATAGGTCGCCGTGAGAAAGCACATCAAGAGGCGGCAACCTATCTCCCGAACAACGAACCTGGGAGAAGAGAGTCGCTGAGGCTACCTCGTCGTTACATATCGGCTCGGATCCATCGTGTGTAAACACCGGCACTGGCTCGTCAAGAATAGGATCGGCAGGCTTATGGCGTTTTCTTCTCTCCTGCTTCTCCTTAGCTTTTCCTTTATCAGCCTCGGGACGTTTACTAGGAGTTTGCCTCTTGCTCCCATTGTGTTGAGATAGGGCCGAAGCAGAAGGCCTGACAACCGAGACAATAGCCGAGACCACTTCCCTAGGCTCGGCATCGAAAATTGGAGGCTCGGGAAGAAGATTTTGCTTCACCTCAGCAACAGTCTGGCCAACCATCTCTGCAGTTGGCTTGGTATTTTGTTCAATTATGCTAGGCGCTTCGTCGGCTCGGGTTGCTGCTTATTTCGCTTTCTCCTCTTTTAGCGCCTGCCTGTCACAGATCGTCAATCTTTTTCCCATATGTTTTCTTGGAGGACTTGGCAATGGAGATTCAGACTCCGAGCTGTCGGACACTTCGACTCCGGCAAAAGTGGCTCGGGCTTTTTCGACTCTTTTTAGGGAAAAATGTTTTTCCCAATGGCACCTTCTCTCGGCAAGTGTGTTCCAAAACGTAAGTGTATCTTTTGGGTAACGGGGGAGAACCTGCCGAACTGCAAAAGCAAAAACAAAGAATTGGTCAGCTCGCTACAAAGTGAAACTTTAACCAATCTCCTGAAGGGTCTACGGCTCGCCCACCAATATTTCCCCACTCCGACTTGACGTAATGGATGCTTTCGGCTTCTACCGTAGCATCATTAATAGGAACGAAGAAGAAATAGTGCCCCCAATCACCATCTTTGCTTCGAAAGCCTTCGATGATTTTTCTTTGCTTCTTATTGGAGATGTAGTAGGCGTTGGAGTTTTTAATCTTCCGGAACTCAAGAAACTGTCGGAGGTGGGAGATGCGAACAGTCACGTCATACTCATAGCTCCGAACCAGAATCCCAACTAGGTGACGCATCCCACGAGGCGTAATTTGGCTCGGCGCTAACCCATGCTTGTATAAAAAGCGGACGATCAAGCTAGGGACCGGAAACCAAAGCAGACAACCGTAGAAGAAACACTCATAGAGAGTGAAATATCCAGGCGGTGGAGATTCGGCTCGGTCCGTTGGAGCAGGACCAACTAATTCGACACCTTCTGAAATGTGGAATCGATGCCTTAATGCCTCCAAAGACTCGGCAGTACATAAAGACGAACCAGGTGGATCGGGTCGTCTCCTATGAGCTTTTCTCTTAGGCTTTTTCCTCGTCGATGTGCTAGCCTGGTGGCTCGGAAACAATCTCTCCAACCGTATTTTTTCTGCCTCGTCAATGACGTACTCTTCTGGTTCGGCTTTAAACTCTTCGAGAGCCTTTTGTACCAAAGCTGCTTCGGCATCCGCCTCGGCATCAAAAGCCTCATCAATCAAAGATGGCACAACGATTTGCAACCGACTCAATGAAGAACTAGGTTCGACCGGCTCGGAAACCTCTGGAGATAAAACCATCTTGCGACCCAGCAGTGAAGCAAAAGTTGCCGAACCAATAGAATCTTCCAGCTCGGTGATATGAGACATTGATGTTTCTGGCTCGGAGTCAAGCTAATACTTAGAAAGAATTTGGAGAGATTTTGGCTCGGAAACACTTAATGCGAAGAATTTTGGCTCGGAAATAGAAGATCAAGGAGAATAACTCGACCCGGATGAAGATGGATCGGAAAATTCAAACACTCGCTGGACGCGTTTGAAGATGGATCGGAAAATGTAAGGAGACGCCGAGCCACGTTTGAAGATGGATCGGAAAATTCAATAGTGGCGGCGGCGGAACAGAAGAATCGATGAAAACCTAGCCAACTACTTAAACAAAAAGAGAGAAAAGAGGAGAGAGAAGAGAGCTACCTGATTTTTCGGAAATAGGAGAGAAGTGAGTTATGAGGAGTGAGACAAAGATCTGAATATAAAGACGCATGAAAGTACAGCGCGTGATGTCACACGGCCTCGGGAACATACGAAAACGTTTGCGGTTCCCAATAAAGTTGTAATCATGAACAGAGACTTCAAGCCAACATTACTTCCGAGCCAAAAATGAATCACTCATTAGGATGGTTCGGCAGCATATCAGAAGAAGACGGCTCGGCGAAATAACAATCTAAGCAATGCAGCAAGATAACTAGCCAAACCAGCTCGGGCAAACGAATGATAAGTTGGCTCGGCAGCATGACAAAGGTGTCGGTTCGGCAAAATGAAAACAAATATATCACAGGCCAAAGTGGCTCGACAACGCAATTGAAGACGAATAAGCAGCACGTCAAGGGGTTGGTTCGGCGATAAGATACTCCAGTGTTGGCTCGGAAATAAAACACCTCGGTAACACTGTCGGTTTGGCTCGGCATGTGTCAATGCTCGGATGATAACTTCACCACAAAGCTGGCTCGGTAGCCCAAAGAGAGTTGATCTCGATCTTGACTTCTCACCTCGTCACTATTATTAATAATACTACCGAGCTGGGGGGCTAACTATTGGGGTCGGTTTTCACCTCATCGAGATCAACTGCTGATAAGACTAAGTATGGAGAAAAGGCTAGCCAAGCAAGCGCAAACTCGTGGCTCGGCGGCAGAAGCAAGCACTGTTTGGCTAGGCGACGAGCCAACTTTTGGCTAGGCAGAAAAGAGAAAGGAGTGACGAGCCAACATCTTGGCTAGGCAGCAAGGAGAAAGGAGTGACGAGCCAACATTTGGCTCGGTAGCAGGGAGAAATTGTGACGAGCCAAACTTGGCTCGGCAGCATGAAGAAATGATGACGAGCCAACATCTTGGCTAGGCAGTGGAAGAAGCAGGAGAAGAGCCAACACTTGGCTCGGTAGCAAGGAAGAGTGATGACGAGCCAACATCTTGGCTAGGTAGCATGGAGAAAGGAGTGACGAGCCAGCATCTTGGCTAGGCAGCAGGGAGAAAGGAGTGACGAGCCAACTTTTGGCTCGGAAGCAGGGAGAAATGGTGACGAGCCAAACTTGGCTCGGCAGCATGAAGAAATGATGACGAGCCAACATCTTGGCTAGGCAGTGGAAGAAGCAGGAGACGAGCCGACACTTGGCTCGGTAGCAAGGAGAAAGGAGTGACGAGCCAACAACTTTTGGCTTGGCAGCAGGGAGAGATGGTGACGAGCCAAACTTGGCTCGGCAGCATGAAGAAACAAGTGACGAGCCAACATGTTGGCAAACCAACGAACGGTGATGAGCCAACATGAAGGCAAACCAACAAACGGTGACGAGCCAACGTGTTGGCAAACCAACTACCTAGCTCGGAATTAGGAGAAGCAGGCGAGACAAACGACGAGCCAGCTCACCGACGATCCAGTGAAACAACGAGCCCAATATCTTAACATGTCTAAGCGACGAGCCACAAGGGTTTGGATGGGCCAAATTAGCAAGTACGAAGCCCACATTCGAACCAACCAGAGAAGAAAGAAAATCCCAAAGAATAAGGAAGTTTTCCTTTCTCCTTTAGAAAAAGGCCTAGCCGACTTGTTTTTGTATAAATAGACATGTTCCCTTTTGAGAAAAGGGATCCGAAAATTGACCTAGCAAAACACTTGTTATTGCTTTACAAACAGCTTTCAAAACAGCTTGAATAAAATCTCCATCTTTGGATCTCTGTTCTTGGTTTCTTTACATAGAAGTTTGTTGAATCCCTAAATTACTTCACAAGTTTTGGTTGTGCGAGTTTCGATTCCCACATATCCTTAACACTAGTGTAGGAGTCCCTCAATCCAGTTGGAGAAGTAGTCGGTTAGCACTAGTAGAAACCTTTTCTTCTTAGACTGATGTAAAGGCCCGATGATGTTCATAGACCATCGCATAAATGGATATGGTGATGAAATCGATGATAACATTTCAGTTGGCTGGTGAATGGTTGGGGCGTGACGTTAACATTTTTTCGCACTTGGCAGAAAACTTTTCGTACTCTTTTACCATAATTGGCCAGTAATAATCGTGATGCTTGATTTTGATCGCTAATGCCCTTCTGCCAGACTGATTGCCACAAGACCCGCTGTGTCCATGATTTGTCTAGCTTCTTTTCCTTCAATACAGGCCATTAATGGCCCCGAGAGCCTCCATTTGAAGATATTTCCATCTAGCAGGATATACCAAGCGGCTTGAGCTTTTAGTTTTGCTGGCAGCCCATCTGTCGGATGGCACTTCGCCATCCATAATGTACACGCGAATTTCTCTCATCCACTCTTTTTCGCATCCATACTCCATTGTTCCTGATTGATGATCGTCTTCTAAATCAACTACTTCGCTTTCAAGTTGAGGTTTCATGTCTGGATTCTCTTCCGTCAATGCCTTCGTTTATTGGGATGGTCTCCTCTGGTGCATCTTTTGCTTGTCTGTCTGCCTGAGAACGGGTAATTGTGTTAACATTATCGAAGAGATCAATACTTGGGTGCTCGATGAACTCGACTGGAATGATTCTCTGTAAACCCGTATCGGATGTTGATGCTAGGGCCGCTAATGCGTCTGCTGAGGTGTTTTCACCGCAAGGTATTCTGGTTAGCTTAAACTATTTGAACTTTGTCACCAGATCTTGTACTACTTTTAGATAAGCCTCCATTCGTTCATCCCTCGCAATGTACTCCCCATTGAACTGATTCACGACTAGCTGGGAGTCGCAATACGCGTGGATACTCTGAATTTTGCTTCATATTCTGCTTCGTTGTTCGACGTGCGGCATGATAATTGAAATAATTGTTCCAAAATTTCACCAGTTGGAGATGTCAAGCGAATACCTACACCAGACCCATGTTTTGAGGACGAGCCATCAACATTGAGCGTCCAAACAGAATCTGACGTTGAGTCGTCTGTTTCTTCTGAAGGGAGTTCAACTAAAAAATCTGCCAACACTTGGGACTTTGCGCAACTTCTGCTCCGGTACTCCATATCATATTCGCTTAGTTCGATTGCCCATTTCGCGAGCCTTCCAGATTGACTCGGGCTATATGTAAGATGGTTCGGAGGGGGAAGGTTGTTAGTACCACGATAGAATGTTACTGAAAATACGGCCTTAGTTTCCGAGCAAACATACTCACGGCGAGGGCCAACTTTTCGATCTGCGGAAATCGAGTTTTAGCATCTGTCAAAGTTTGGCTGACGTAGAAGATCGGTTTTTGCTCGTCTCGTTCATCCCTGACAAGCACTCCACTGACTGCAGTAGCAAAAATTGCGTTGTACAAAAACAGGGGTTCTCCTTCCACAGGCTTTGCGAGAACCGGGGGACTTGCCAGGTAATTTTTCAGTTGCTTGAAAGTTTCTTCACATTTGTCAGTCCACTCGAATTTTTTATTCCCCCTTAGGGTGTCATAGAATGGTAGGCATTTGTCGGTGGATCGAGAAATAAAACGGTTAGCGCTGGGATGCATCTTGTCAGTCGTTGAACTTCTCGCTTTGTTTTGGATGGAGCCATTTGTATAAGAGCGTCGATTTGCTTTAGATTCGCTTCGATGCCTTGGTGGGTATACTGAAGGAGTCGAAATTAACACAATTAGATTTGTCACGAAACTTTTAAGGGATCTGAAACTTCTGAGATTAAAACCACTAAAACGACGATCCAAATATGCCTTTATTAAGTTGTTTCGAAAAGTTTTTGCATACAAGAGTTTGAGAGTAAAAAGTCTAGAGTTTTGCTAAGTAAATTCTGGATGCCCTTTTCAAGAGATGTACATAGATATATATACTAGTTTAAGTCGGCTAGCCCAACTCCTAAGTGATCAGGAAAACTTCCTAATTCTTCAGGATTTTCCTTTCTGCAGGTCGGTTGTGACACCTTAGGCTTTACATCTGGGCTCAGCTTCCAACAAGACTTCTCTCGAGCTCGGCCCACCAAGGATTCTTTGTTGTGAGCTCGGCCTTCTTCGTAACTTTGGGCTCGGCCCACCCATTGTTGTAAGCTGGGGCTCGGCCCAAGATTACTCAGATGTTTGCTTCATTGCCGGGATCGCCGGCTAGTGCTGAGATTGTCATTGTATTGCCGAGCTTGCCGCTGTGTTATCTTCATTCTGCCAAGCTAATGCGAATACGTCACTGATTCGTTTGGTGAACATATTGTCGAGCTGGTTGTTGATCGTATCGTCGAGGCGCCTTGATAGCTCGGTTAACTTCTTGGTTCAGTGATTAATCATCCCTTTAAAAAAGATCTCGAGTATTTGGGAATCGTAACCATTTTCGTTGTTTCTTGAGGTGTGATGATGGTGAAGAGTTGTAGGTAGTTGTTACTGAGTTTAATGTGCCGAGCTGGAATTGGTGTTTAAAACTTGTCGAGCTGTTTCTTTGATCACATTGCTGAGCAGTTGAGTAAGATGGGATGCCGAACTGCTTTAGCAATGTGGCCAAGCTGATCAGTCGATGAGACTATCGGACCGATCCGTTGGTATGTTACCGACCCGATGTGTTGCCTTGATCACTGAACTGTTACGTTGTAAGAGTACTTGATGAGGCAATTAGGCCAAGGAAAAGATGACCAATTGTTGCTTTGTAAGACTTTTCAAGGGCCAAGTTCCAACGGGCACCTTGCAAAAAATTGAAAAGAGTATTCACGTCGTTCCGATCTGGGTGTTGTACTTGATGCCTTTGCTTCAAACTCATAATACTAACGAGCTGAGATTAGTTAGCCGAAACGTGTTAGGGTAACTCGCACTTCTGCGCAGAATGGCTAAGTAGTGTGCTATGAAGCGATGTTTACTGGATTTTAAGATGTTAAAGACTAGCGTGTTAAAAAATGCATGATATACGATTAGTGTTATGTTTCTAAGATGTTGCGACCAATGATTCGTTTGTTGGGTTTTTGATGATCATCTCGGTTTACGGATACATTACCGTAAACATATCCGCTCTGATAATGAGCATAGGTGTTTCGACCAACGATTTGTTTGTTGCGTTTAAGATGAACATTTTGGTTTACGAATATGCTACCGTAAGTATATCCGCTCCGACAATGGACATAGAGTATTGTTGCGACTAACGATTCGTTTGTTGGGTTTTTTATGATCATTTTGGTTTACAGACGAGTTGCCATCAACAAATCCGCTCCAACAATGAACATGTAATACTGTTGTGACCAACAATTTGTTTGTTGGATTTAAGATGAACATTTCGGTTTACGGATACGCTACCGTAAGCATATCCGTTCCGACAATGGACATAGACATTTATATAGCACACGCTTTTAATCCGCTAGAATGTAATAGTTAGATCCGTAAAGGATGTAGTAGTTCGTTGCTGTGGCCAGCAGCAACGAGAGTGAGATAAGATGTCTATTTAGTTAAGACTTTGAGTAATCCGTAAAGGATGCGAATGGGATGCCTGTTTTTGTTAAGGCTGTAGTAATCCGTAAAGGATGTGATATGATGATCTTAGCTTTGAAAAGCTTGTATTAAGTAGACGCAGAGCCTATTATAAAGATGGGAGTATATGACTATATGTATCCACTCCCCCTCCCCCTTTTAAAAAGAGGAAGGCAGCTGAACCCATCTGAAGATGAGCTGCCTACATACCTTTTGCAGGGATCAAGCAACCCCGTAGTTCATGTAAAGTGACTCAGTGATCCGTAAAACTTTGCTTTGATAGCTCGTTATTAGGTTATTGGTTTGGCTTGGCTTTCTTCTCCTTCGTCTTTGTGTTAAGTTCTGCTACGGGATTTTTGAGCTTATGCTCGGCCACAACACAAATTCGGGACTCCTTCTGATTTCCACGAATGGTTTTGATTCCATTAGGCATCAAGAACTTTATGCACATGTGGTATGTTGAGGCCACGGTGCGCATTGTATTTAACCAAGGGGTTTCCATAAGTACGTTGTAGATTGTCGGGTGATCGGCTACTGAAAATTCCACGATTTTGGTTATTTCTCCAGCCCGAACATGTAGCTTGATTGTTCCGATTGTCATTGTCATTTCTCTGGAGAATCCAGTCAATGGTTTTGGAGCTGCCGTTACTTCGAATAGGTCGATGTTCATTCTTCCGAGAGTCTCTTTGAAGATTATGTCCATCGTGCTTTCCGTGTCTACCAACACTCTGGCCACATCGTAATCGTTGATGATTAGCACGATTACGAGAGGGTCATCGTGAGGTTTGTTGATTTCGGTTGTTTTTCTTTCTTCGAATGAGATTACATCGTCTGGAAACTTGGAAGGTGCGGACCAGTTAACACTGACATCGGCTCGCCGTTGAAAAGCTTTAATCGATGAGACTGTATCTGAGCAATAGTGAGATCCACCCATTATCATGTTGATCCGTCTTCTGGGTCCAGATTGTGGAGCTTCGTCATTTTGCCTCCCTCGTTTAGGAAGATCTTCATTCACCTGCTCGGGGCGGTTCGCGTTGGTGTCCATGTAGAAATCCTTGAGGCTAATATCACCTTTGAGTTTACCAGCTGCCAACTTTGGAGCGAGTTTTAGGCCTAGAATATGGCAATTTGCAGTCGAATGTCCGAAGATATGGTGATGTTCGCAATAAGCTTTTTCGTCGTAAGAGCCTTGGCTCCTAGTCCACGTGATGTTCCATGTACCTCTTCCTCGGCCATAACCAGGCAAGTCAATTTTTGAAACTTCTTTCGTGCTGAACGTATTTGAAACCCTGGTTGCCCTTCTTGGAGTTTGGTGAGCTCGGAGCATGGGGAGGATAGCTTACAAATTTGCCTCTCCGTGCTTCTGGGCTAGGACCTTCATTTTTTCTTCGTTTGCGGTGAAGTCTGTTGCTCGGTGCAATGCATCATGTATCGTGGTCGAAGCGTTTAACACGATCTCCTTTCAAAAATCTGATTCAAACCACAGAGCTTTCTTTAATGTTTGTAATGCGGCCTCGTCACTTATCCCTTCTACTTTCAATAGTACTGACTTGAACCGTTCGATGAAATTCTGTAAAGACTCACTTTGTCCTTGCCCCATGGTCCATAGATCGGCATCGGATGTTCGGCGTTCCATGAATATAGCATAATGCTTGAGGAATGCTGATGACAGCTGATTGAAATTGTCGATCGAATTTCTTTCGAGCCTAGAGAACCATTGGAGAGCTGGTCCTTTAAGGTACTCAACGAACAAAAGTTATTGACCAGCGTCTTCTTCACCTTCTTTGAAGTTTTCTCGTCCCATTGCTATCGCGAAGGCTGTCAAGTATTCCTTTGGATCAGCCTTTCCTTCGTAAATTGGTATCTTTATTTTCTCCGGGTCGGATACCTTTACCTTCGTGATCCGAGTTGTGAAAGGAGTGTTTTGTGGTTCTACAAGCATTCGATGGAGCTCGGGAGCCTTGCTGGTAGCCCTATGCATCTGAGATCGGATAGCTCTTATCTCGGCGGCGGCTTGCTCCATATCGGCTCGAATCTAAGCCATCTCCTCCTTATCGGATTACCGCTTTTCGCTCTTCTTCGATCTGGGCTCACTGGACCCAGAGGATATTATCTTTTTCCTCGGTAAATTCTTGATCACGGCCGAGGTCGGTACTATATGGTTCAGCTCGGGCCTGGTCAACACCTGCGAGTTTGGGCTCGCCAAGGCTCTCCAAGTTGCGCTCGCCTTCTGGGTTTTCTTCCAGATTGATCACCTGATTTTTCCCGTCCGCCTGTGTGTTTGCTTCTTGCGTTCCTATGTTCGGCTTGGTGGTTGCAGCTGCGTGGTGCGGCGGGGGCAACCCACCTCTCGTTTTCGGTACTCCTAGAGGCGTCGAGAAATCAAGGGCTATCGGATTGAGACATCGAAGGGGGCGCCTTGCCAGATCAACTCCTGAGCCCCTGCCTCGGGCTCGGCTTCCCGTTGCAAGGACTTCCAGTTTTTCGGTCATCGTCGTGTTTAGCCTATCCTGGTCCTCCACCTTTTTGAGCAGCGTCTGTAGCATCATCTTCATCTAGGTCAAGACCTCCGGGCTCGTCTCCACAGCTGCAAGTACTGGTGCATCTTTTGCTCCGGATCCGTCGGCTCTGGTATCCTGCGTGTCGTCAGCTCGCCTCTCTCCGTCGTTGGTCATCGTTCTTCAAATCGATTTTGCGATGGTTTCTGGTGTAAGAAATTTTCAATTCCCCTCAGATGGCGCCAAATTATGGGAGTCGAAATCAACACAATTAGATTTGGCACAAAACTTTTAAGAGATCTGAAACTTCTGAGATTAAAACCACGAAAACGACGATCCAAATATTGTTTTATTGAGTTGTTTCGAAAAGCTTTTGCATACAAGAGTTTGAGAGCAAAAAGTCTAGGGTTTTGCTAAGTAAATTTCGGATCCCCTTTTCAAGAGATGTACATAGATATATATATACTAGTTTAAGTCGGCTAGCCCAACTCCTAAGTGATAAGGAAAACTTTCTAATTCTTCAGGATTTTCCTTTCTGCAGATCGGTTGTGACACCTTGGGCTTTACATCTGGCTCAGCTTCCAACAAGACTTCTCTTGAGCTCGGCCCACCAAGGATTCTTTGTGGCGAGCTTGGCCTTCTTCGTAACTTTGGGCTCGGCCCACTCGTTGTTGTAAGTTGGGGCTCGGCCCAAGATTACTCAGATATATTCTTCATCGTCGAGCTCTCTGGCTAGTCATACTTGCTGAGATTGTCATTTTATTGCCGAGCTCACTGCTGTGTTGTCGAGCTCGCCTGTTTGCCAAGCTCCCCGTCTGCGCTAAGCTTCGCCGGCTCACCGTCTTTGCTAAGCCTGCTGGTTTGCCGAGCTCGCCGCTATGTTGTCGAGCTTGCCTGTTTGCCGAGCTCGCCGGCTCACCATCTTTGCTAAGCTCGCCGGCTCGCTTGTATTGTTGAGCTCTCCGGCTCGCCGTCTTTGCTAAGCTTGCCGGCTTGCCCATATTGTTGGGCTCGCCGCTATGTTGTCGAGCTCGCCTGTTTGCCGAGCTCGCCGTCTTTGCTAAGCTCGCCGGCTCTCCTGTATTCTTGAGCTCGTCGGTTCTCCAGCTTTCCTAAGCTCGCTGGCTTGCCCGTATTGTTGGGCTCGCCGCTATGTTGTCGAGCTCGCCGTCTTTGCTAAGCTCGCCTGTATTGTTGGGCTCGCTGGCCAGCCCAGTCTAGACACTTAGTCATTTTCATACATTGATCTCATTAGGGTGAAATCTGACCCCAACTACATTTTCGATCATTGATCTATCTGGGCTCGCCGAACTCGTCGCTTCGTAGCTAGTGAGCTCGGCCAGATTGATATGTCACCACGATAATTGATTTATCTTTCTGATCGTTGATCCAAATGACTTCAAATTTCTTTTGGATGAAAGCTTACTCAATTATCTATCTTGTGTCCAAATTTCAGCTTAATCCAATGGTTTAAGGCATCTTGCCGAGCTCATCTCTCCAACTCGGCAAGAACGAGTTCATTCAAGCAGCTCGGCATGTCCTCATTAAATCGGGTGTAGCTTGCTAACCACAACTCCAAATGATATGATTCTAACTCCATTTGAAAGCTAACTCAAAGATATTGTTTGTCACGAAATTGTTTCTAATTCCGAGCTGATTCGAGCCTCCAGCTCGGGTTCTACCGTGCCCATTGTCTTTGGTTTGGCTCGCCGGAGATTGAGCTCTTCGCATATTCAGCTTGGCATAATCCTTAACCATTTTTACTTGTTGAGCTCTTCGCATATTCAGCTTGGCATAATTCTTAACCAGGTATCCAAGGAATTCAGAAGATTTTACCGCGAACCGGCACTTGATTGGATTGAGCTTCATTTTGTGCGCATTTAGCTGTTCGAAGCATTCCCTAAGGTGGGCGACGTGATCCTTCTCCCCGAGAGACTTTACCAACATGTCATCTATGTATACCTCCATCGTTGTTCCGAGATTTCGTGAGAATATCTTGTTTACCAATCGTTGATAAGTCACCCCGGCGTTCTTGAGGCCGAACGACATCAGTTTGTAACAGTATATCCCGCGATCTGTTATGAACGCTATTTTTTCCCTGTCTTCGGGGTTCATAAAAATCTGGTTGTATCCTAAGAAAGCATACATGAATGATAATAGTTTGTTTCCAGTCGTTGCCTCGACCAAGCGGTCTATGTGTGGTAATGGAAAACTATCCGTTGGACATGCCTTATTCAGGTCGGTGAAATTAATGCATACTCTCCACATTCCATTCTTCTTCTTAACCACTACAGGATTCGGAAGCCAGTCTGGATACTTTACCTCGATGATCGACCCGACTTTCAGCAATCGCTCTACTTCTTTATTTACTGCCTTTGCTCTTTCGGGTCCTAGTTTTCTCCTTTTTTGCTTCACCGGTTTGAAAGTTGGGTCCACATTCAGGTCGTGGGACATCACGTCGATGCTAATACCAGGCATATCTTCGGTTGCTCAAGTGAATATTTGCACGTTCATTTTTAAGAAAGAGATTAGTTCTTTTTTAACATTGTCGTCCAGTTTGGCTCCGATCTCGACACGTCGCCATGGATGTTTGTCATCTATGGAAACTGACACCACGGGGTCGCATGTTGGTCCTTTTTCTTCCTCATGCGCCTCCGCGATCTGTAATTGCTATAAAAGTTTAATCAGGTCATTTGCTTCTTCTCGATTCTTCTTCATCTTCCTCCGTTTGGCTTTTGCGCACGGCTCGGTCACCAGGTTTTGAAGCTTATGCTCGGCCAGAAAATAAATTCAGGATTCTTTCTGGTTCCCGCGGATAGTTTTGATCCCGCTCGGCATCGGAAATTTTATGAAAATATGGTATGCTGATGGGACCGCCCTCATAGAGTTTATCCAAGGAGTTCCCATGATGACGTTGTATATTGCGGGGTGATCGGCTACTGAAAACTCCACTACTTTCGGTACTCCACCGGCGAGCACATGCAACTTGATTATCCCAATGGTCATTGTTGTTTCTCCTGAAAATCCTGTCAGTGGTTTCGGAGTTGCTGATACCTCCGAGATACTGATTTCCATGCGTCATAAAGTTTCGCGAAAAATAACGTCCACGGAACTTCCCTTATCGACCAGCACTCTGGCAACATCGTGGTCCGCTACAACCAACGCGATGACTAGCGGATTGTTGTGTGGTTGCTGAATGCCGACTGCATCCTTTTGTTCAAATATCGTTTGGAACATTAGTCGGTGCAATCCAGGTGGTACTAGAACCTGCTCGACGCTGAAAAGCTTTAATCACGGAGACAGTGTCCATGCAGAATTGGGATCCTCGCATTATCATGTTGATTCTCCTCCGAGGTCCTTGCTGAGCCGTATCTCTGTGACAGAACTTTCATTTCTTCTTCGTTGACTATGAAATTCGAAGCTCGGTGCAATGCATCCTGGATAGTTAGCGGCTGGTTCAAAGCAATTTCCTCCCTGAAACGTGACTCATACCATATTGATTTCCTCAGAGCTGTTAGGGCAGCTTTGTCACTTATGCCGTCGACTTTAGAGATAATCATCTTGAATCGCTCCATAAAACTTCATAATGACTCGGTCGGACCCTAAGACAGAGTCCACAGGTCGGCATCTAAAGTGCCACGATCCATGAACATCGAATAGTGCTTTAGAAAAGCAGCAGATAGTTGAGCGAAACTATCGATGGAATTATGGTCAAGGCGAGAGAACCACTCCAGGGCTGCTCCTTTGAGATGTTCCACGAACAAGAGGCAAAAACCGGCATCTCTATCATTTCACTAAGATTGGCTCGCCCCATTGCGATGCGGAACGCCATTATATGTGCTTTTGGGTCGGTTGTTCCCTCATAGAATGGGACACAAATTTTTCCAGGGTTGGAGATTCTTGTCTTAGTTATCCGAGTTGTGAACGGTGTCTTCTGAGCTAATTGCCTTGTGTACTTGTGATTTGAACGCCTTTACCTCGGCAGCGGCTCGCGCAATCGCCTCGCGAATCTCATTTAGTTTCCTCTTCGTCTGTTAAATCATGTTGCCCCTCATTTTCTCTTCTGTTTGTGGGTGCCGAGGGGAAATCTGTGTTGGTCGGTCGTTTAGTGTCTCAGTCTTCTTCGGCTCCAGCCGAGCCGTTTAGTTTTCCATTGTTGTCGTCACTAGTGAACTGGACACTCCTATTAATGGTTGTCCTGGGGGCTCTGATCAGCTCGGGCGATTCGTTGATGGCAGCTGACCTAACGGTCAATGGAGTATACTCATCAGGCCGAGGTAGAGGTGGAAGATCTCTTGGTGTCCTCGGCATGTTGCTTGCTGTGTTTCGGGGGGTGATCAAGTTAAGAGGCGTCAGGGTTGCAGCGAACAGTTGCCTATGGAATCTCCTTGTTGGTCTTATTCCCGATACTAAGCCTCCGGCACCACAAATTTGTTGTTCCGAAGGTCAGTGCTTGGACTTTCTCGTTCAACAAGTTGTTTGCCTTTTCCTGCTCGTCTACCTTTCTCAGCAGGGTGGACATCATGTTTTTCATCTCAGCGAGGGATTCTGGAATGGCGTCAGCGTCTTCCGGGAGATTCGTAGTTTCTCTGGGAAGGTCAGTTGTATCGTCAGTGTTGGTACTTCGAATTCTGTCAGCCATCTTTTCAGATCTTGGTTGCGGTAATCTAAAGAGTCAGAAAGTTTCAGAGTTCCCACAGACGGCGCCAAATTGTGGAGGCGGAAATCCTCACAATTAAATTTTGTCAAGACTTTTTAGGGAACAGAAACTTCTGTGTTGTTAGCGTTGGCTTCATTCGCTGGTACGGCCAAAATTGTGAAGGCATCGCCTTGGCCCAAGAAGGTGAAGTTCGCCTTGGCCCAAGAAGGCGAAGTTCGCCTTGGCCCAAGAAGGCGAAGTTTACCTCGGCGCATGTTGTTAGCTGCCTTGGCGTTTGGTGGTGGTTTACCTCGGTGAATGTTGTCTGCCTCGGCGCTAGCCGTCAGTCGCCTCTGTGCGTGTCGGTAGCTACCGCAGCATTTCCCTCGGTAAAATACCGTCTGCTTGGCGCGTGTTGTTAGCTGCCTCGGTGTTCGATGGAGGTTTGCCTCGGCGCGTGCCGTCAGTCGCCTCGGCGCGTACAGTTATTTGCCTCGGCCCACACTGTTATTTGCCTCGACCCAAGGGAAATGCACGCCTCGGCCCATCATGCTCTGACTGTTGATCTTGCCAAGGTGGGAAATAACCCAACATCTATATTGAGGGTTATACAAAATGTATATATATTGCATGGTTTTCTATCAGTGATTTTTAATGAAGATTGACAATGTACTGATAAATATTATACATAGCTCTTTTCATGATATAAGCATGGAAAGAAGATGTCAAGATATTGCTTTTTGGTCCGAAAATTTAGAGCTTGTTAATTTAATCATGTAAAGAGGTGTTAAAATGTCGATGCACATACACTTGCAAAACATAATGTTTTGAATATTTCTTTCTGCTAGAATTGTATTTATCCTCCGCATTGGCTAATTGGTATTTTGTTTCGTGATTATGTAATTTTTCAATTCGCATAATATAATGACTTGACGAAAACAAAATGAGATACATATTCAATTATTTATATAATATTACTTTTAAAAAATTTTGTGAATGAGATTTTGGAAATTTTGTTTCCTGTTCCGTTTCCAGACGGGAATAAAAAAATTATACCATACGGAAATGCATTTCTGTATATAATGGAAATTCGGGACAAGAATGAGACGGAACACGATGAAACAAGACATGACATAAATTTTGCTTAACTCTAAATTTTTATAAAATAATATGATTTTATCATTTATAAAAATTAAATATGTATGATTGTTAATTTTAAACTTAGATACATGTAAGAAATCATTATGTATAGATATAATATTTTGAATGTCGCCGTGAAAATAACGAATTTTTCCGTTTTGTATTTGTGTTGAAATAAAATGCAAGCGATGAATAACAATATGTAAATTTTTGTAATTAGTAAAAAAATATTTTGATATATTCATCTTCGTTTTCTTATTCTTCTTCGTCATCTTTTTTGTTCTTCTTATCCAGAGTTCTTAATATTTTTCTTTTCGAGTTTTTTCTCTGCTTTTCTCTTTGTATGCGTGCTCTTTTTTTATTTTTTCTTTGTTCTCCTACGATTTTCGTCTTACGTGTTATTCTTTTTTTTTTTTTTACGTACGGTCAAATATTAGGACAAAAAAATTCTATTAAAATAATGATTCAGCTTGGTTCGTAAATAGGTTTGATATCATTTAATTCTTCTGTTTTTGAAACACAAAAATTTTTAGATGTGAAAGTGATTTTATTAGGTATAATGGCGTGTTCGTAGTATTTTCGAAATACAAATTTTAACAATGTACAAACACATGTTGAGAATTAATATGAAGATGACACCTTAGCAACTTAAAATATTAGCAATTTTCAAGTAATATATAAATGATATGAAAAATAAACAAATAGTTATTTGTATATAAAATAAGAAATACATATGTTAGAATAATTAAAAATTAATATGAAAAATGAAAAATAAAGTTCTTTGTTTGTTTGGCCAAAGCATAATAGGGTACTAAAAAAGCAAAGCTATAAATAGTACTGTCAATTCGGATTAATCCGTGGATTATCAATCCGCACCGCGGCGGTTTTTTCAGGATTTTGGTGGGCTGGTCTGCGGTGGATTGCGGTACTAAAAATTAAAATCCTAATCCAAACCGCATAAGGTTTGCGGATATGCGGATCAATCCGCGGACTAATATTTTAATCGGAACGAAAAAAAATTTTGCTCTCAATTGATCTTAGGAGGCATAACTATAACTTAGTGTCCATAACCATAAATAAAAACTATCTAATAATTTGAAGATTAAAAGAGAAACTTCCTAAGCAAGAGAATAAGCAACAGAACTAGAGAAGTATCAAATAATGAAGATTGAAGAAGTAACTTCATAAGCAAGAGAACTAGAGAAGTATCAAGTAACCGACTGAGAAATAACTTCATGAGTTTGAAAACAAGAGAAGTAACTAAGATGTTTTTCTTCCACCTGAAATGACTTCATAAGTCAAAATCCTAGAAGTGAAACAGTTGTAAAAGATTTATTTTAATCTTAATATTTAAGTTTTTTTATGAATCCGCGATAAAATCCATAAATCCCACGTACCAATCCGCTACAGACCGTGAACTGCGGCGGTCTCAATCCGCTAGACCGCGGATAGAAAAAATGAAATCTTAAACCGCTTGATTATAGGGAGGACCGGACTACGATCTGCGGACGTTAGTCCGAATTGACAGCTCTAGCTATAAATCTAGACACAAACTCGATTTTATGATAACAACTTTAAATAAAAAGTTAGCAAATTAAGTTAAACTAAACCTAAAATTTAGGTGATTTTATCACTCAGTTATTAGTGGGGGAATTTCAAAAATATCACTTTTGGTGTGTCAATTTTTAAAAATGTCATCACGAGTTGTTCATTTTCAAAAATACCATTTATTAAAAAAAAATTAAACCCTAAAATCCTAAATCTTAAAAAGAGTTTTACCCCTAACAAACCTTAAACCATAACATAAATAGTTAACCCAAACATAAATGATATTTTGAATAAATGATATAATTTTAGTGGTATTTTTGAAAAGATTTTAAAATGGTGGCAATTTTGAAAGAGAAATTAGACTCTATAATAGAGATTGAGTATAAAATTAAGCCTCTAACATATCAGAATCTAAAATTTAGTAAGTAACATTTACCTTTTGTGAATTCTCTATTATACCATCAACTTATTCGGAAAACAAAATAGCTAATTATACACTAAATAGCTAATATAGATGTAGTTAATTATATTTCTAACTATACATTCACATTATAGCTAACTATACACTAATATAATTTATTATATTTACATATTGTTTACCTATATTTCAAAAGTATTTAGCTAAAAATTCATATAGTTGATTATATATAAATATTGTTAACTATATTTTTAACTATATACTCGCATTATAGCTAACTATACATTAATATAATTATTATATTTACATGTAGTTATCTATATTTCTATTAAAAATGCATGTAGACGTAAATATTTTTTTATATATCTAGTATTAGTAAACTTTATAGTTAACTATATATAAAGCAAACTATATATCCACATAATTGTTTTGTATTGACAAATAGTAACTATGTTTGTTTAAATAAGTAACTATTACAACAACATTTTTATATAGTCAACTATGTTTTGAAATCAGTAGAGTAGATAATTATGCTGTGAATATAGTTAACTATGTTTTTAAATAGGTAGTTATTTTATGAAAATAGGTAACTATGTTCAGATAGTTACAGAAATATTGCGATGTAGTTTACTATGTTATGAGATCAATAGAATATATAACTATGTTCCGAAAATACTTATCTATGGGCAATTTCGTCAAAAATATTTTTTCTTTGCTAGTTACCTAAATTATTTTTTCCATATGTTACTTTTTAAATTCTCTCTCATAAATATGTTATTTTACTAATTAACCCATTTTAAAAAGTGGACATTTTTCAAAATTGATTTTTCTATGGAAGCGGGCGGGCTGTTAGAAGTTCCTGCAATTATTATGATAACAACTATCAGAACAATACTATAACAGATAAGTGTGTTAGTTGTCAAAAATGAAGAAGAGATAAGTGTGTTAGAGTTGTATTCATCTTTATACTTGCTAAAATTCATTTGGAATATGCAATTGATTTACCAAAGCATTCGAAAGATCTAGAAAAAAATAGAAACGTTTTTTTTTTTTTTTACCAAAACTGTCATATGGAAGTTTAACAACATATTTTTAAAGGATATAAATATAGAAGAAATTGTTCAAAATAGTTTATTTTCTGACTTTAATGTTAAGCGGGATATATTTGTAGGAAAAATTGTAGAATTAGTACACTGTCTGCAGGTTGACATTTGCAATGCAAGTAATTGTAAATTACGCAGAATACAAGTAGAGATAGAAAAGAGTACGCGTAGTCCCTGCTCTTATTCACAGAAAAAACACAGAGCATTCTCCGTCTCTGCCTTTAGAAGCATAGTAGACGCAAAGATTGCTTAGATTCTGCTTGTATTATGCAAAAAATTGGCAAACACTGCTGTGCTTTTTACAGTTAAGGTTTCGCAAACGAAACCACCTAATGGTAGACCAAAAGCATACTGGTATCAGACTTTGGAATAATTCATTTTTACAGGTTTTTCCCTAAATTTTGTTCTTGTTTATTTACTGCCACTTCCTTTTTACATTATTTTGTACAGATTAGTACGAATTTAAAATTTAAAAAAGAAAAATCGTTACCATGCGTTTCTTTGCTTCACGAGCGACAATATATCAGTTATTCCCTAGGAGTGCATATTTTCTTTTAAGCACCATAACCAGTAGTGCATTAACCGGTATAAACCGAAATGAGATAAACAATCTCAAAAAACTCAGTAAAAACCGAGTAGTTAGGGTATCACAGACTGAATTAATATCACCAACGGCAAACCGAAGGCAGATTGATATCGGAGAATTCGTTAATAGAGATTTTTTGTTGTTGTATATTTGTAGGTATATACTTCCACTCCCTTTATATATGATTTCTTACTGTTTATTACGACTTATGTTAAAAAGAAAAACTCGAATTTTTTTCGTTGTCATATGTTTCTTTGTTCAACACGGACAATATGTGAAGTATTCCCTTGGTATTGTACTCTTTTACTAACCATGGTTATTGTTTTTACTTCCATTCAGTTTTTTCAATGTAAATAAGCTTTTAAACTCTTAGATTTAAGATTACTCTGGAGTTATGACGTCTAAACAAATGTTAATCGTAGTTTTACTTCGTTTTGAGTGGTTTAGGGTTTCGCAGACTGAATGGAGACGTAGCGCATCAATTTTGTAAATTTCTACAAAAAAAGGCGGCGCTATCTTAACTGTACGACAAAAGGAGGTGCTGTCTTAATTAGGTAATATTATTTTTAATTTTTTCCCGTAATTTGTTATTTTGGGCCTCACAATTCTAAAGGCTCCATAATTTGGTCTTCGATTTGGAAACCGGCATAAACCAAAAATCGAGTAATTAGGGTATCATACACTGAATGAATATCACCAAAGGTAGGTTGATATCAGAGTTTGGGAGAACTCGGTTTTAAGCACCATAACCAGTAGTGCAATAACCGGTATAAACCGAAACGAGATAAGCAATGTCAAAAAATTCAGTGAAAACGGAGTGGTTAGGATATCGCAGACTGAATGAATATCACCAACGGCAGAAAAAAATCACCAGTAGTGCATTGACCGGTATAAACCGTAACGAGATAAGCAATCTCGAAAAACTAAATGAAAACCGAGTGGTTAGGGTATCGAAGACTGAATGAATATCACCAACGGCAGATCGAATGCAGATTAATATCGGAGAATTAGTTTATAGAGATTTTTTATTGTTGTATATTTGTATATACTTCCACTTCCTTTATACGTTATTTCTTACTTTTATTACAACTTATGTTAAAAAAAGAAAAACTCGAATTTTTTTCGTTATCATATGTTTCTTTGTTCAGCACGGACAATATGTGAAGTATTCCCTTGGTATTATACTCCTTTATTAACTATGGTTATTGTTTTTACTTCCATTCTGTTTTTTCAATGTAAATAAGCTTTTAAACTCTTAGATTTAAGATTACTCTGAGTTATGACGTCTAAACAAATGTTAATCGTAGTTTTACTTCATTTTGAGTGGTTTAGGGTTTCGCAGACTAAATGCAGATGTAGTGCATCGATTTTGAAGAGTTTCTACTAAAAGAAAAGGCGGTGCTGTCTTAATTGTGTTAACTGTACGACAAAAGGATGCGCCATCTTAATTAGGTAATATTATTTTTAATTTTTTTCCATAATATAATTCGGGCCTCAAATTATCTCTTTCAGGCCCATGATGAAGCCCATAAACCTTAAAAACGAGGCATTGACTTTTCTTCTTAGTACCCTCAGCAACCCTAGAGCAGACGAGCGTATCTTCAATTTTTTCGCTCTCTTCATTTCTGTGATATTTCTCCGATAATTCTCCGATATCTTCATTTCTCCAATATTTATCCTTCGAATATATCATGGATAGGAATGATTACGAAATGAATTTTCCTGCCATAAAATTTTCCAAAGAAAAAGAGCTAGATCCAGATACCATAATAAACTACAGTTCGAAGTTCAATCACCTTCCACTGGTGGAACGTGTAGTGGGTGAGAAAGTGTGGGATTATATCTGCAAGTCACCGCTAGGAGTTATTTGTAAGTTTGAGAAGTTGGGTTTCAGAGGGAGTGCAAAATTTTCTCATCATCATCTTATTTGCCAAAAACTGAAGTGTGAAATCCCATTTGAGTTGTGATTTTTTATCGCGGGGCAGCCATCCTAGTTTAATATCCGAATCTGGGGTAGGAGTATGTTTAACCTCTCCAACAGGCGAAATCCTCGAACAATCTTTCCGCCTGGGTTTTCACGCCTGCAACAACGAAGCCGAGTATGAAGCCTTAATCGCGGGAATGAGACTCGCTCGCGGACTCAAGGTTTCGCACATCCATGCTTACTGTGATTCGCAGCTGGTGGTCAACCAAGTTAGCGGCGAGTACACAGCCAGGGACGACAGAATGGAAGCTTACCTAAAGATTGCTAAGAAACTAGCTGCATAGATCGAAGAATTCACGTTGACACGGATACCGCGTGGGGAAAACACTTCGGCATACGCGCTAGCAGCACTCAGCATACGACCTGAAAAGGGTAATCCCGGTCAAATTCATCAAACACCCAAGTATCAACCTATCAGATGCTGTGAACGCGATTACCCGCTTCCAAACAGCCAGTCAAACGAAGGATACATCCGAGAAAATCTTCGCAGAAGAAGGCGGCGCTGACACCACCACTATGGAAGAAGACCAAAACAAGTGGCCTTTGGCTGAAGACGAAATAATCGGGGTAGAGGAAGAGACCAAAAAAGACCCTCCGGCTGAAGACTAAGCAGTCGAGATGGAGGAAGATCCACAACCAACAAAAACAGACTACGGATGCGACAAAGAATGGATGGGAGCAATCCGCGTATACATCATGGACGGCGAAGTACCATCGGATAAATGGGCTGCTTGAAAACTCAGAGCTCAAGTTGCTCGATACGTTCTATTAGATGGAAACGTTTTCAAGTGGAGATTTTGAGGACCGCTGATGGCTTGTATCGAAGCCGTCGAAGCCACAAAAATCATGGAAGAAGTCCACAGCGGATTATGCGGCAACCACTCCGGCGGAAGAGCTTTGGCAATCAAGATCAAGCGTCACGGCTACTACTGGCCGACTGTGGTGAAGGACTGCGAGAAGTTCTCCGCTAAGTGCGAAAAGTGCCAACGACATGCCCCGATGATCCATCAACCAACCGAACTGCTGTCATCAATCTCGGCGTCCTACCCTTTAATGAGATGGTCAATGGATATTGTCGGACCTCTACATAGGTCTAAGCAAAAGAGATTTCTCCTAGTCTTGACGGATTACTTTTCCAAATGGGTCGAGGCTGGCTCTTAAGCCAACATAAAGGACGTCCAAGTCGAGCATTTTGTTTGGAAAAACATCTTGTGCCGACATGGAATTCCATACGAAATCATCACCGATAACGGCTCCCAGTTTATCTCTACAAGGTTCGAAAATTTCTGCGAGAAATGGAAGATACGGCTCAGCAAGTCTACGCCACATTACCCACAAGGGAACGGACAAGCCGAAGCAGCAAACAAGACTATCCTTGATGGCCTGAAGAAACGGCTTGATGCCAAAAAGGGACGCTGGGCGGATGAACTTGAAGGAGTATTATGGTCACACCGAACAACTCCGCGATGAGCCACCGGAAAAACACCTTTTGCCCTTGTCTACGATGCAGAATGCATCATTCCAGCCGAAGTGGAATTTCCCGGTGTCCGCCGCAGACTTCTTTCGGGACAGGAAGGACTGAATCATCTTATGTTACTCGATGAATTGGACTTGGTCAACGAACGACGAGACCAAGCGTTGATCCGGATTCAAAACTACCAGCAGGCAACGGCAAAATATTACAACTCCAACGTCAGAAGTCGCAAGTTTTCATCATCAAATGCTCAACAATGGAGTTCATCCTCACATGTTCAACAATGGGGTTCATCGCCAAATGCTTCACAGTGGCCCCTCCAACGAATGTTCAACGTGGATTTCCACTGGAAACTCAAAACGAAACAACAGCAAATGCTCAACAAGGAGTTTCAGAAGAAGCATCAGTTCCAGCTTCAGAAAATGTTCGAAGAGGAGTATCACCAGAATTCGGTTTTACGAGTTATGCTTTAGCAGGACAAATACCACGAACACGTAGAGCAGGAGGATTATTCAACATTTGGGGCACCCAATGAGGAGCTAATTTAAATGAAACTCATCAAAACGATTCCAAGGATGATGATTAGATTAGTAACTTATGTGCTTTGTTAGTAATGATTATGTCTTGTTTTGCTTAATGCTTTTATAATGTCTTTAACTTATTATGTATTATTGATTCATGTCATTTAACTCCTTTATCAATCTAATTTTGTTTTTGTCTTTTGTGTTACCAAATTTTAGGCTTCCCGTATATGCCAGTTACAATCACAATGAGTTCAGTTTCTAAATTACGAAGAGAGAATTGAGTTGTGATATTTGGAGAATGAGAAATTTGAAGAGTTAATAATTCAACCATCATTGAGTTACTATAATCGGTATTTTGATAGAGGACCAGTCCGAACAGATAATGGTTTGGGGTGGAAAAATATTTGGCATCGACTACATGAAGATCATGCTGCTTGTCTTTAGTTACTACGAATGTCACTTGGTTGTTTCGGAACATTGTGTGATACACTAGAAACAAGTAATGGATTACAACCAACATTGAATATAAGCATTGAAGAGAGTGTGGCCATGTTTCTACGGATATGTGGACACAACGAAGTTCAAAGGGATGTTGGATTACGATTTGGACGAACTCAAGAAATAGTGAAGAGGAAATTCTTTGAAGTGCTTAGAGCAACTGAGCTACTTACTTGTGATTATATCAAAACTCCAACAAGCCAAGATCTACATAGGATTCCCGAACGATTGCGAATGGATCAAAAATATTGGCCATATTTAGTGGTTTGTTGGAGCAGTGGATGGGGTTCATGTATGTGTTAAGGTCAAACCTGAATTACAAGGAATGTACTGGAATCGACATGATAGAACATCGTTCAACATCATGGCAATATGTGACTTGAATATGTTGTTCACATATGTTTGGAATGGAGCACCAGGATCTTGTCACGATACAGCAGTTCTCACGATGGCGCAATACAGTGATTCTGAATTTCCTTTGCTTCCGGCTGATAAGTATTATGTAGTTGATTCTGGCTATCCAAATAAACAAGGTTTTCTATCCCCCTATAGATCTTCACGGAACATGGTTGTTCGATATCATATGTCACAGTTCGACAATGTTAATTCTCCTCGGAATAAGCAGAAATTATTTAATCGTTGGCATGCATCTTTACGTTATGTTATTGAGAGGACATTTGGAGTTTGGAAGAAGAAATGAAAGATTCTTTGTGAGTTTCCTAGATATAATACTCATGTGCAAAAGAGAGTGGTAATGGCTATAATGGGACTACATAATTTTATCAGAATTTCAAATTTTACAGATGATGATTTTGCAGAAACAATGGGACATGCCGAGATTCGCAACACAAATTCTTAGAGTGATTTAGGTGACATGGAAACAGTAGAGATAGCCGATGGAGATCTTATGGCAAACATCAGGGAAGATATTGCAAAAATATTATGGAAAATAAAAATAATCTATATTAAAGATTTTTTTTTAAGCAGTGTATTGTATTTGAATTTATTTTATGTATAATGTTTTAAATTTAACTATGTATATTTATATTTATTGCATTAACTAATTATATTTTCTAAAATCAACTAATTTTTAATAAATTTAAATTATGCAAAATAACAAATTTAAATTTCATATAAATTACAATAAATATATACAGTATTTTGGACTATTTTTTATCCTCTTTCACCATTCAAATATATATTTTGGACTGCTAGATCCGCTTGATCAGCATTTGGACCACTAGATCCGCTTGATCCGTATTTGTTTCGCTTGATCTGCCTGATCCACTTTCTCCATTCGGACCCTTAATCATTGCCAACCTTTTTTTCTTTTAGCATTACAGAATAGACACTGATATTTTATTGGTGCTATAGAATTGATTTTAATGACAACGTATCAACTTCTAATAACACGATATAAGATCATTTAGATCACATTGGCTTCTAGTCAACGTACATGATCATAAAACTGTAGGAACGCTATTTCTACAACATGGACAAATTAAATACTTGTGAAGAAATTGCATAAAATAAATCGATAATACAACAAAAATACCGATACAAGAATTTGGAAAATAATGGATTTGCAGAGGCAAGACGCTCTTTCCTTAATTCTAAAAACGCCCTGTAATATGACAGTTGCATGGCATTCCGAATCTCAGGATACAACTGCATGATTCTTATGACTTGTATCACTCAAGATCATAATCTTTCGAACCTTTTTCTGTGTTGTACTCTCATGGAGAAAAATCAAAACATAAGAAGAAAAAGTTATAGAAAATTGTTGTTCTTATTGTCCAAAATAATTGAGAGAGACTATACTTTTTTATATCCATCTCATGGTCCATAATGATCAATTAATCTCAATTAATTTTGAGCCATTATCATCAATTGTGGAGATTACAAAATTGATTTCCAAAAATTAATTATTCAATTGAAGAGAAGTCTTAAATTTTTTACCAAGTTTATTTCTTCATTGACTTGAAAAATTATTCACTTTTTGACCAAGTCTAAATTTATGTAGTGATCAATTACACAAATAAAAATATGATGCAAAAAGATAGGTTATTTGACCAAGGCCCATATACCCGAACCCGAAGCTAAGCCAGAGCTAGTCTTGGCTCAGCTTGGAGCGCACGCATGATTTAGTATGGGTTTACTCTTCTCTACAGTTGTCCTAAGGTCTTTAACTTTGTTAGGATTTTTCAACAATATCCGCTATGCCTATTTTTTTCCTTTCAAGCAACAAATTTAGGACAAACATTTTTCATTCAAGCAAACTCCAATTTTGACATATGAGTACACTCTATTATAGTATTCGCAACGATACATCCATCGCTCTCATAATCCGGTCATTTCCTCAGGATTATGTCAGAAAGTTGCCTGGAAATATATCGGTGCAACATATCTTAAAATTGAGTTCCAACAAAAACTTAACAACAAAATAAAATGGGTTTTTTACTTTGGTTTGATGCTACATAATCAAAACGTTAAAAATAAAAATAAAAGCTTAGGTTTCACAATTCAGAAGCATTCATTGTACACACAAAAAAGACGGAAAAAGAAGAAGAAAAAAATCAACAATGTATGTACCGCGAGGGTTATGACATGGAGCATTAGAAGCCTTGAATAACAGAAGAAAAAAACATATAATTAACACAATCAAATTATGGATTAATCGACCTTTACAGTAATTAATGCTCGGGAAAAATTGTATTGACTAAATAAATTGTACAAAAAAATAATTTACCAAAAAATATGTAGTAGAAACTAGGATGAGAATCATCACACATTAATATGGGCAACCAATTTTTCCGTTTTTCCCCTCCTGAAAGACCAATCCATGATTGTCGCAGCAATTGTGTAAAACCGAACCAAAGCCGGATTTGGTTTAAAACGATTGTAAACCAAATAACTGAAAACGACTTAGAATGAAGCTTCAGTTTATACCTTATTATGAATTCTCTGTGATGTTGGAGAGAACCAAGTCTTTTGTAAAGCACTCTAACAATGATAAGCATGATCTTATAAATTATAAATAAACTAATTTATAAGCTCATGCAAACATGTGCGATTTTATTTACTTTAGCACTAACATCTGTGTTTTATCTCTTAAGACTGTCGAGAGTCTGATTTATTCTCTCGCTTCTATCTCTTAAGATTTTTTTGTTCGATTATTTGTCTCCTCTCGAGGCTTGGTTGTTGTTTGTTTCCGTGTATGTGTTTGTTCTCTGGTTCCGTGTGCTTTCCCCTATGGACAAGTCATCGGTTCACTGTCATTATGATTGAGGTTTGTGCTGCCTGGGTTGTTGTTCTGTGGCCTAATTGGGTCTTGTTATATGGCCCTGGGTTGTTCAAACTCTCGGCTGTTTGTGGTTGGCTCTGGCTTCGCTTCTGTGTGCAGGCGGTTAAGGTTGCTTTAGGATGTGTGCGGTTGTTTCTTATTTCAGTGCTGCCTTGTTTGTCTTGGATTGGTGTTGTAGTTGTTCTCCTATCTGTGATTGAGGGTTTAGTGTTAGCCTGGGAGTTGGCCCTCTTCTTTGTTTGTTATCCTATCTCGGCATAAAGGGGTTAGTGTACTATTTTGAGAGTACTTCTCGGTTTTCTTTATTCCTATGACGCAGTCGTAACTCGGGTCAATATGCTATTTATCTTCTGTGGCTGGTCAATGGTATCGGATTTGAAAATCATCATATATGATTTTTAGTATCCTTTGTGTTTCATTGCTTTATTGTTTTTCTTCTGATCTAATTTTCCATGTTGTAACACTTACACCTGCTTTCAATATAAAATCTTTTGGCAAAAGAAAAAAAACATGGGCATTTTTATCACCAGAACTTTAGAGACATTAAGGTGGCCATGGTCTATAGCGCAATGTAACGATATACGACCTTCGCTATCTGACACTTTCAAGATGGAGAAACCATGAAATTTACAAAACAAATCCAAAACATTTGCGAGGAAGCTGATTAGAGACTAACCTCTTGCATTTACGGGTATGCCACTTTCAATGCATTTCAATAGATTCCCGACTTCTCCTTCTCTCACAAATCCGTGTATGGCATCAATCTTCCCAACATGAAATACCAAAAAAGAAAAAGGCAAGAATATATAAAGTTTCGACAGTGATACTTTAATCATGGGAAAGTTGTTAAACTTAGCACATGACCGGAATAAGATTACAGTTGCCTCCTGATCTGGAATCACATATGGTTTCAAATAATAGTCGCCTTTTAAAATAACAAAATTATCATAGGCAGTATAGTTTGTTGTAGTAACCACAAGTTAATCATTGAAAAAACAATTCAAATAACCAGAGAGTATATAGAGAGAAATTGTTACCATGTCTTTACCGACCAACTTTCCATCTACGTTTATCAGTTTCATAGCTTCGATAGTGCAAACAACTTGGCCTTTTGGCACCTCCAACCTGCAAAGTGCAAACAAACAAAAATCGATTAAGTGTCACAAATAATCCTAATTGAAAATTCAAAGTCTCAGAAGACACAAACGTTGGTTTTATCGGTTTAAAACATAAACCGGATACTAAACCACCTAAACTCGATATCAAACCAAATTAAAACCCGACCCGACCCGATCCATAAACGATCCAACCAGCTTCAACCCAACCTGTTTTATTCATCTTCTTTACCCGTAAATAACCCGTTTTATTCATCTTCTTTACTCGATTAAGATTAAGATCTTTGTAGCGATGATTGAAAACGAAATCACGCACAAAATTTCTTCGATTTGATTGATTCACGACAATGGTCTCTTCATCTTCTCCGATTACGTTGTTCGTAGTCTTTGCATTTACAGTAGTACTCTTCTGTTTGGTTACTCCGGCGAGATCCGGCGACGTCGAAACTCTACTAAGCTTGAAATCCTCAATCGATCCATCCGACTCGATTTCATGGCGAGGAACAGATCTCTGCAACTGGGAAGGCGACTTCCCGGAATCTCTCACGTCACTTCACCGATTGAAAACCATTTTCCTCGGCGGAAACCGATTATCTGGCCGGATCCCTAGCTCGCTGCTCCGTCTCTCTCGTCTTTACACGCTCAATATTCAGGATAATCTCTTCACCGGCTCTATCCCTCCTCTTAACCAGGCGAGTCTCGGATACTTCAATGTCTCTAACAACAACCTCTCGGGTCAAATCCCACCGACACGAGCTTTAAAAAAGTTCGACGAGTCTTCGTTTACCAGAAATGTCGCTCTTTGCGGCGATCAGATCCAAAGTCCATGTGAAATCTCACCTGCACCGTCGGTGAAACCAACGCCTATACCTAAGTCGAAGAGTAACAAAGCGAAACTAATCGGAATCATTGCCGGAAGTGTTGCCGGCGGAGTCATGATTCTCATGGGAGAGAGGCGAAGGAGTAGTGGGAACTTTGGTTTTCCGGTTTAATTGAGTCATAATTCGGTTTAAGGTTGGTTTTGTTTGGTATTTAATTGGTTAATATTATATTGGTAAACAGTAAACCGAAACTAATCAGATTTGTGTGGAAATTGAATTCGAACTTTGAATTCAGGGGAAACTGGAATTTAACTTTCATTCTGTGGAAAAACTAGAATTTAACTTCCAAATGATGGAGAAATAGACTGAAGTCTAAACTTTGTGTACATCTGTTGTTATATGGAAGTTCCGAGGGGAAAATAGGTCGTTTTCCCTAAATATTTATAGGGAAAGACTTAGGTTTAAGTTCGTTTAGATATTTTCATATGTTGTTTTTTTAAATCAATATCTTACTCAGATTTATTGGTAAGATATTTGGAAATCTTCTGTATCAAATTTATTGTTGACTGATTTGGAGTAACTGTTTTGCCAAATTTTAACAGATATTCAAATCCAATATAGGAAATCTTATTAATGTTTGTATCTAAAACAGAAAATCTTTGAAATTAAAAGATAATCTCGGCATATTCTTGTGCACCAAGATTTGAACTAAATAATCAATTATAATTTAGATTTATTGTTGAGAATATTTTAAGAAATTCGTATTTAATGCTAACGAATTTTAGTGATAAAATTTGAATTTAGATTTATCATTGCATAATATTTTGTGTTAAGATATTTTGCACATTTATCAAATGAGTAAATTAATATTATTATTATATCAATTTATATATAGGATAAAATTATTAATATATTTGTTTGTAGCAATATAGAAAATTGATAAAATAATAACAAAAATAATTTATACAAAAATAGAACTATTAAAAATACGCCTTTTTATATACATATTTATTTTCGTAAATATTTATGAATTATCTCCATCATTTTTGAAATATTAAATTTGATTTCGTAAAATATTTATGAGTTTAAATCATTAGCCAATTAAAACCAAAAAAAATCAGCATTCTATTGGACACAACATCGTTTTTGCCACGTCATCATAACACTTAGACAAGTTTGCTAATGTGTCATCGAAAACTGACATGTCACATTTGACATCATCATTACACGTCATCATTTCATGTCATAATTTTTCTGCGAGAGCCAATGAAATTAAAACAAACCAGCTTTAACAACTTAAGTGACTTCTCAAATAATAGTATAGATTTTAAGGATTCGTTAAATAATTAAAATATATTTTTTTACATAATATTTTTGAAATAAAACAAAATTAATTTTAGTTCTTCTCAAAAATATCAAAATGTTTTTTTTAAAAAATTTTTAGTATCTTAACATTGATAATTTTAATTATTTTAATTGTCTCACATCTGGATGGATATTCGAAAATCAGGAATCTAAATCTAGATCGTTGTAGCATAGATATAGCGGATTAGGATATTAACATCTAGATTGCATGAAAGTTTCGTCAGAAGTCTGCTTCTCGATTTGAAATTAGAATCAGAATTAGAACCTCTTTGAAGTTCGCTTCTAATAACGCTTGAAAAAAAAAAATTGGAAGCATGTTGGAAGCTTACATTTCTATTTTAGAGTTTTTTGCTTTTGTTTTAAAAATATTGTATTGTAAATAAATAGAAAGCATGGATGATATTTGATATTTTATAAATTAAAAATAAAACCCTGAAACTTAAACTTTTTATTATACATTGTTCCATACTAATATTTGACTTTATCTATAAAAAAAACTACTTTTCTGTGAAAACATTTTGCTTACAAAGATGTTTGAATCATATGTTAGATATGATTAATTTAATTATGTAATTGAACGAGATTATTTTGGAGAGATTGAAGTTTGATTTTACTATATACAACATATAGTTTAAGACGGTTTTATTTAATGGAATTGATGAGAATGAGAATTAATATGATGTTTGATGGGCCTTGTACTTTAACCTGCGAGAATTGAGTTACTGAATTTGGTGAACAATTGAACCTGAACATGAATGCTTGTTTAAATATGTTATTGACTGTGAGAGTTGATTAATAGGATAGTTTATACTTAGTTGATTCACGCGAGTGGGTTAATCATAAAATCGTGCTTTGAGTTCTAGAACGAAAGTAAAACGATGTCAATTGCCTCTAGGAATAGAATCTGAATAATCCGAACTATGAATCCCTAAGAAAACCATGAATATCCAATGCTTTAATATTATTGCTTTAAAAGTGCTTTAAATTTACTGCTTTTCTTATTTTACTTGATTCAAACCCCTCTTTTATTGCTTACTTAGCTTAACTTTTAGTTCAAGATCACTATTGTGTCCTCTTGTTTTCTTGGATTCGATCCTTAAGTACTACAATTAACCGATGTGCACTTGCAACTAGATCATTGTGTCCTAAGGTAAAATCTGATACACGTCATTAAAGTAAGCACCCCGTTCGACTGAATTAGACACCATCCTAGTCCTAAGTACATCTTATCATGCTTCCATGAGCCATCAACTTGGAAAACTGGTCCCAAGTGATTCAAGGAAATTGTTGAGACCTAATGTGAAGGGGAAGGAGAGTGTGTTGCTTCAATCCTTACTTGCACTTGCTCCCGCGTTGTAGCCTCTCCTAAGGCCATTTTAAAAATATCTTGTGGTTTCCATCCACGTTAGTAAACATCTTGTCGTTGCAGGTTTTCCATATATACCAAAGGATCCATAGAAATGGGAGAGATACCTCCTCCCTCATGGCCACATTAGGGTTCTCCAACCAAATAATCCATATTAGAAAATAGCGAGGGAGATGGAAAAACCTACGGGTCCGATGTTTGATAGTGCCCACGTTTGTAATGTCGGGGGACATTCAAACATGGTATGGTTAATAGTTTCTTCTTCCATATTACATCTTGGGCAAGAAATGTCACTGTTAATACCCCTAGTCTGCAAATGATGGTTAACCGTTAAACATCCCGAGATTACCTGCCAGATAAAATATTTAAGCTTTGATGGTTCTCTAATCTTCCATGCTTGTGCTTGCAGTGGGATAATATATGGTCCAGATTTCATTGGTTAATTGTGTTGTCTATAACCATTATGAGCTACCCAATATCTCGACTTAAACGTATATTTTCCTAACTTTGTACAAGCCCATCCAACCTTTTCCGTTGTGTATTCCTTACTAACAGATATTCCTCGAATTATAAGAATGTATCATCACCATAAAAAACTCCTTCAACATATTTAAATTCCACTCATTTGTTATGGGGGATAATTAATCATATGATTTACCATCAGATTCAGGGGATAATTGTCCCTTTTTCATCATGTCGGTCTTGGCCAAACATCCGGAATCCAATGATTCCTCCAAACCAAATAGATGTTTCTGAGCCTACGACCCTATAAGGCCCATTTCCATAATAAAACGAACTGAAAATTATTATCCAACCGTACGACGGGAAATAAAAAAAATTATCAACCATAAGGCTATTATTTTGATAATATATGCCTTTTAGCACCTTGGCGAGCAAAGTATCCGGATATTGTATCAGCCTCCATAACTGCTTTGCCAAATGCATCGAATTAAACTCATCAATCATCTAAAATCCCACTCTTCCCATTCATTTTTGACTCACATAATTTTTTCCATATTACCCAATGTATCCCCAGTGATTACTGCATGAACTCCACTCAAACTTGGCAATTGCGCTCGTAAGCTTAGATGTTATCTCCTTTGGTAATCTGAAGCAAGACTTCATGTAAGTTGGTAAGGTTGATGCTACTGATTTGATTAAAATATCTTTGCCACCTTTCGACAAAATTTTAGCTGGTTAGCCGTTAAATTTGTCATGTAGTTGCTCGAGTACAAATGCAATTTTTTTACTTTTGCAGCCTCCAAGACTCTCGGGTAGCCCGAGATATGACTCTATTCTTCAGTTCGTCTGTATACCTAAATGATATTTTAGTACTTTCCGGCCAGCTTCTGGAATTTTGTAGCCAAATGTGACCGATGATTTTGAAAAATTATTTCGATGGCCTGAAACCGATCCATATTTGGCGCAAGATATACATAATAATTGAACATTGGATAATATTTGGCCTTGCAGAAAAATAAGCTACCATCCACAAATAATAAATGAGAAATTGGGGTGCAGGACCGAGCTGCTTTAATCCCCGTCAATCTCTTATCCGATTCTACCTATCGAAACTTGGCAATTAGCACCTCCGTACACAAAATAAATAGAAACGGGGATAATTGATCCCCTTTCCTAAGATCCCTTTCAGGTAAAATTCGTCCCTCTTATCTACCATTTATCAAAACCTTATAAGTCATCGTACTAACAATACAAGAAAACAGGCCCATTTGCGAGGAGAATTTACGACCACATTATGAGGTCGCAAATTTGTGAGGCGTTTGCTACGACTTTGCGTTTGGGGTCACAAATTAGTGGCAAATTTGCGTGGATAAATTGTGTTGCAAATATCCTCAAATTTGCAACTACTTTGCGACGAAAAGAAAGGTCGTAGCAAAGACGTTGCAAATTTGCAAGGCATTTGCGGGGAAATATATTTTCTAACATTTACGACTGATTTGCGAGGATATTTAGCAAATAGGTACACACATTTTCAATGATTTCCAACTGCTTTTTCCTACTGAAATTTTGGTCTCAAATGGGTAGCAAATTATTAGCAAATGCCTTGCAAATATTTTGTCCTAGCAAATTAGTAACAAAGGTTGGTCGCAAATGAGTAGCAAAAATGGTTGATCCTCTATAAATAGCAAGCTATGGGGGAGACGAAAATCATATCACAAACATACCAAATTTACTCACAAAAATATTTTATTCCGCAAAAACACTATAAATCCGATTTTTTTTGTGGAGAGGTCGATAATCGATCATGTCTTGGCATCATGAGATATAAAATCATATCACGACTAGAGGTCGCAACTTAGTCGCAATTTTGTACTTAATTTATCCTAAACCCTAAAAATCCTAAAAATCCTATAAACCTTAAATAAACCCTTAAGCCCTAAACCCTAAATTATGTACCGTATTTTTTTTTTATAAATAAACTAAGTACATATTGCGACTAGATTGCGTCGCTTAGTCGCAAACTAGTAGCAAAATATACAATTTGCGACTAGATTGCGACTATAGATCGCAATGTAGTCACAATTTTGTACTCAGTTTACCCTAAATCCTAAACCTTAAAAATCCTATAAACCTTGAACCCTAAATAAAACCTATAAGCCCTAAACCCTAATGCATATAGGCTAGCTGAATAAACCCTATTAATTTCTCGAACAACATCTAGATTTTAATGAATCTACAGAGATTAAGTATGTAACTATATAGTTAATGCATGATGATTCGATCAATTTTAGTAGGATTGTCGAATTGCTTATATAATTACCCGAAACCCTAAATACATAACCCTAATGTATAATTATAGGATATATATGTGTATGAACTTTGTGATAACCTTATATCTTGTTTGATTCAGGCAGTCGCAAATTAGTAGAAAATTTTTGGCCCATTTTGCGACTAATTTGCGACGCCACGTGGCAACGGCGTCGCAAATCTTGGCGGTTTAATTTACCGCGTGTTGAATATTTGACCAGATTTGCGACGTCGTTGCCACGTGGCGTCGCAAATTAGTCGTAAAACTTGGCGGTAATAAAAAAAATTAACTTTTTTATTTTGGCGCGTGTTCAAAATTTGACCAGATTTGTGACGCGGTTGCCACGTGGAGCCGCAAATTTGACTCTCTCTCTCTCTCTCTCTCTCTCTCTCTCTCTCTCTCTCTCTCTCTCTCTCTCTCTCAACTCCGCCTATCTTGGATTTCGTTCCGGAGACGCAGCCAAATGATCTGCCACATGAGGCTCCACAGTCTGAGCATATGACGCTAGAGAAACTTCTCGTTAGTCCTGCACGGGATGTTCTAACGAAATTGGATCCGCATCTTTTCACAGGGACTTTAAGGTAAATATATTATTTTTCAATTATTATTTAATAAACAATTTTTTTAATTGTTTATAACATAAGTTTTTTTTAGGTTCGGGCATAATAAAGTTGGACAGGCTATTAGGAAATTGATCGAGCGGGATTTCAAAACCCCGCACCCGAGTTGGAGCAAGGTGCCCCAGGAGATGAGGGATAGGTGGTTTCACACTTTCGCAGTAATTCTATTTCGCGTTAGTTTATAATTTTATTTCTACTAATAATTTAATTTATAATTTATAATGTATATACTAATATTAAATTTATACTAATTTGAATTTTTATTTTTTATAGCAAAAATACATATGGGATGTCGAGATCACGGGACTGGTCCGGGATGCCTTCGATGACAAGGCGATGCATCGCCTTACTGATCAGGTCGGCCACTGAAAAAAGAAATGGAAGGAGGACCCCGAGCATACGATGCCGGAGTGGTTCAACCCGACGGTTTGGACGGGTCTCGTTGCCGACTTCCGAAGACACGAGCAGCAAGTGCAGGGCCGCACGTTACACAAAGGTTGACGGAGAGGGCATTTCGAAGCATGTCTCGGGGGAGTTGTCATTCTTCGAATAAGCGCGCTGTATTGTAAGTTGATTTCAATTTCTATAGTTCGAGTTTTAAAAAAAATTAAGTTAAAGTATCTCACAAATTAACATATTTTTACCATTTTTCAGGCACAGACGAAAGGTGCCCCGGCTACGATGCTCGAGATTTGGGAGAAGACCCACATACGCAAGGACAGGATGTGGGTTGATAGTCGGGTGGAGCAGCTTCACGGCGATGTGACTGCCCAGGTCGAGGAAATCACATCGCATCCTACTCCCGATGGTCAACCCGTCCAGATGACCTAGTGGACATAAACCGCATCGCCTCCCAGGTAACGAAAATAAACTTTATTACTAATTCGTATATAATTATTTAAGTATTTATTTTTTTCTTTATTATATTTTAATTTACAGCTAACTCCTCGTACCAGAAAGGGGAAGATTGCTTTCATGGGATTTATTCCGACGGATGACGAGAGAGTTCCCTTTTGCCCGGTTTTGACATACGTCCCAGACCCGATTAAAGATAAGAAGCTAGAGATCGCGGAAGCAGAGATCAAATCACTGAAGCATCAACACGACGCCTACGATATGATGTTCGACTTACTTTGGGGTTCGAACCAGGCGATTCGGGAGATGCTGAGGAAGAAGAAACATGGAGAAGCTGGAACATCTTCAGCTTCTGCTTCGGAATTTCATGAAGCTTCGGATTTTCATGATATCGACGATTTGTAGTTTTTTTTTTTCGTTGTACTAAATACTCGTTTTATGTAATATTAATTAAAAATTTTAATTATTATTTTATTTCCGAAAAACCATTAAAAACTTCGATTTTTAAAAAACCAATTTATATATTTTTTGCAGCTGATTTGCGACCATCCTTGCCCTACAAACTCCTCGCAATTATTCCTCGCAAATGCCTCGCAAAATCATCCTCGCAAACTACTAGCAAAATATTCCTCGGAAATGCCTCGTAAAATAATCCTCACAAACTACTTGAAAATTTTGGCTCGCAAATGCCTTGCAAAATCATCCTCTCAAACTCGTAGCAAAATTTGCCTCACATATGCCTTGCAAAATGTGGACTCGCAACCTCCTCGCAAATGCCTTGCAAAACCAACTTCCACGCAAATTCGTCGCATAACGTTTGCGAGGCGTTTGCGACCAAATTTCTTTCCTCGCACATTTTGCGATTAGGTTGCGGACGATTTTTTGTTTGCGACTAGCTAGTTGCGACGATTCTTATTTGGTCGCAAATCCCTCGCAAAGTGCCATTTGCGAGGCATTTGCTACCAAAATCGTAGTCGCAAATTGGCATGTTTTCTTGTAGTATAATACATCGCATAGTCCATGTAATCCAGCGTTCATGGAATCCTAATTTGCGAAGAAGCTTTTCAAAAAGTTTCATTCCACTTTGTCGTAAGCTTTACTCATATCTGTTTCAATTGCCATGTATTTGCCTTTGCAAGATTTATTAGTCTGAAGGGCATGGAACATTTCCTGGGTAACCAAGATATTGTCTGATATTAACCTTCCTACCACAAAGGCTTATTGAGTCACCGATATGAGTAAAGGGAGAATTTTCCTCAATCTCTGGCAAAGCAAATTGGATATAATTTTGTAGCGTACATTACACAAGCCAAGGGAATTAAACAGATATTAGTCATCTTTAATCGTTCATCAAAGGTCCCATCTCGTGGAAAACCTTTCACCATATTGAACAGGTATGTTTTTATGACTTGCCATGCTTTCTGAAAGAAAATGTCGCCATACCATCTGGACCTGGCGTTTTTTATGGATGCATAAGGAATAAAACTAATCTCACCAACTCCTCTGTAGCATGTGCTATTAAAACCATCTCCAATGGTTGCCTCTATTTTTTATTTTAAAATAGAGTAAGAAATAGCATTTTTCTATTTTTTCCTCCAATGGTTGCCTATATTTTAGAGGAATATTATTTCTTCCTCTATTTTAGTGTAAAAAATAGCATTCCTCTATTTTAGAGTTGGAAATAGAGGTGGGTTGGAGAGAAAATAGAGGAATGATATTTTTTACTCTATTTTATAGTAAAGAATAAAGGTGGATTGGGGATGCTCTAACACCATCGGTAGACTTTATGTAAGGCTGCCTCGAAATCCAATGGGTTAGAGGATACAAACATGTCATGAAAAATAATCTCCCGCAATTTTCGCTATATCATTTTCTTTCTCCATCCAAATACCCACTTTCTTCTTTATATTTGGATTTGTTCCATACATATTTGAAGATATGAGTTCGAAAGAGATATTATTGAAAATTCAAGAGGTTGTTGCCGCTGTGAGAATCACAGAACAAAGACTTCCGCAAAGAAAAAGGACAACCATGATTAAAGGGAGTAAATAGTTTACTCATTATATCTTAGATCACGTTCAGATAGATGATTTAATATATTTTTATATTTTTGAAGAGATCTAATCAACTCTTTTTACAGTCAAAGATTAATAGTTGATATGAAAGAAATAACGGAAACCTCCTTATATAAATTTCGTGTGTCATTTATTTTACTAGATGATGACTTGATGCTTCTTTGTGTACTGACGGGAAAACGGCTTATTCATACACCAACTATCGGCCACGGTTACAGGACAGACATGAACTGTATACTTGTGCGAATTTATACATCAACTCATATAATTTGGCTAAAACATACATTGACAAGTCAACAAGTGTTGAATCAGCTGCCACGTCACTGAGTCATCAATAGTTAGCTGACGTGGCAGCTGAATCATCAGCCACGTCAGCTGCCATGTCATCAAAATATTTTTAGTCATAAAATTTTTAAAATTATACTTAATTTAAAAATATTTTTAATCATTAAAACATAAAAATTACAATTAATTTATTTTATATGTAGTTATTTTTCTTGATTTAAATAGAAATTTACTTTTCCAAAAGTATTATATGTGTATCGGCTTCTTGAGACTAGATATACGTGCACTAGAAAAAATCCGCTAAAGTCACTCGAAATATCGGAGATATGCTTTTCGAGGATTTTTCGTCCCTCAAATCATATGAGATTCGAGAAAGGGTTGAAAGAGAATGTAAATTTGACCTTTTTGTAAAAGATAATAGATTTTTGAAATTTTTACAGCTCTAGGTATTTGTATAATTTCTTAATGGCAAGCTAGTGATAAGACACATGACATGTACATTTTTTCACTTTTAACATTCTCTTTCTCTTTCAACCCTGACATTTTCTTTCTGGTGCATGTACATTTTTTTTGACATCGTAGAGAAAATCTATTACTCAAACTTGAGGTGGTGTGGTAAACCACACCGGAATAGAAAATCTCATAAAAGAAAATAATACATTTTGGTTTCTAACTAGTCGGACGAGCCGTTCAGCCTGAATCGTAGACCTTCATGGAATGTGAGTACATTATTCATCAGAAGTCAATGGAAATAGTATATTTTAAGAAAAATAAAATTATATTTAAATCAAGAAAAAATAATTACAAATAATTTTATGATTAATAGCATTTCTAAAATAATTTTTGTTGAAAAAACCAAAAATCTATATTGGATAATTAAAATATGTAAAATATTTACATTAAAAAATAAAAACTATGTAAAAACCATATCATTTTTCTTTTGATTTTTTCTTAAAAATTATATATTTGAAAATATTTTGATGACGTGGCTGATGATTCAGCTGACTATTGATGACTCGATGACGTGGCTGATGATTCAACTGACTATTGATGACTCGATGACGTGGCAGCTGACTCAATACTTGTTGACTTGTCAATGTATGTTTTAACTAAATTATATGAATTGATATATGAATTCGCACATGTATGCAGTTTATGTCCGTCTTGTAACCGTGGCCAATAGTTAGTGTATGAATAAGCCGTTTTCCGTGTACTGACACAAGAAGATTCCTTCCTATATTTATTTTAAAACATATATGCCAATATTAATTGAAAATATTGGGATATTTAAAATACTAGAAATTTATATGTGCATTACGTGAATTTAATACTATAGCATGTTCTAATAATTTTGTTATATTTTTAACTGTAAGTGATTGTTTTCTCAAAAGTTGTGTCGTTAAATATTTAAATAAATAGAATTCAATATATAAAAAAATTATAGCAATAACATTTGAAAAATATATGGAATCAATTGATACATAACACGGTATTGATTTTTGTAATGGTAAAAAGAGTGGTAAAAGATAGTGGTAATGTAAGTAACTAAGGTTTAAAAATAATTTTAATTCATGACATCATAGTGAGTAATTTGAATGTTAAATTGCTGAAAATATTAAAATATTAAAATAATTATTATTTTAAAAAAATAACTTACTGTTCCCAACAATATTCAAATATATATATATATATAAATCAAAAAATTATGTTTATCATACCTTTTTCAACGATAAACGTACCATTTTGTTTAGTCACTAATTACTGCCTTCTTCTATTATGCTATCGTTTATCGCATTTTTCCTGTGATGTTTGATTGATTACATATAGCGGGAAAACGGACAAAATTTCATTTATCCCAATGATAAAATTTATGAAATCACATCTTATATAATTTTAAGAGCTCAACTTCTATTTTGTATCTCATTTGTGCATCAAAATTATATTTTGAAATGATTTTATGAATAATTTTTTTTTTTTAAATAGCATGATGCAATGTCCTATCGTACTTAGGGATTATTAAAATAAAAAAATATTAATTCTTTATTCGCGATGACATCTGACACATTCTATATCAGAAAAATGCGATCTAAGTCTCCATCTGTAACAATGTCATTGCAATTTTAAACATATCAGCGACGCTCGGCATAAATGTTCTTTTAAGATATCAACTTTATATTTAAACCCATTATTTTTTTCCAATAACCTTAATATATTTAAATCCCTCACTTCTTAGAATCTTTTAGGCTAAAAACATTTGATATAAATAGTGAATTCTCAAACGTCTTTTTATTGGATCATGATGTAAAATTACACTTCCACTTTAAGTATGCTACAAAGATTATGTAACTTTTTGTGTATTTTGTTGTGCTATCCCGTATGTCATGTGATAATTGATTTTTTACTATCCTTTTTAATACGTAAATTTGAGACATCTTATTTAGAAACACAGAGATAATTTTAATTTCCAAGTAGAAAAATTTCTCTCTCTAAATATTTTTAGCTAGGTTCACTTGTTGTTCATGGTTTATTAGCTAGGATTTTACTTCCGACCCCTTTTGGCCTCTCTCATGGCTTCTACCTTTATGCTCTTTGGTGGTTCAAGTTTTAGACATCGGTGACATCTGTTCCTTCCATAGATCGGATGCTTTTCCGACGAAAGAGCCCTTGGTGGCCAAGGGAGGATCGAATTACTAATTTATGTTGGTAAGATCCAGTTTTTGTATAATAAAACGCAAACAGTTGGAAGATCAAATCTGGCCGGGTATATCTTCAGTGGAGATGGTGGTCATGGTGGCCGACAAGACCACGGTGGCTTTTGTTCAACGTTAACGGCGGAGAAGAAGAATCCTCTGGTTGCTCTTGATTGTCGAAAGAAGGGTAAGGATTATGTGGAAGAGGTTTTGCCACGTCACCTACAGGGGATGATCGAGCATCTTCTACAAAAATCGTTTACCATATCATGCTATTACTTTTGTCATTTGTAAAATTAATGTTTTTGGCTTTAATGGCTTTAGTCATGTAATAACTTTAGTATTATCAGCGTACTTTATTGTATTAGGATCTAGATCATAAATTCTATATCGGTACGTCTTCTATCGACGTATTTCCAAACGGTTTTATAACTGTGATATTGGAATTTCGTATGGGTCTTTTAGTCTGGTGGTACATCAGACTTTGATATTCAGGATTTGTGTAGTTCTCTATATGAGAGCGTGTAGTCTATGTTAGTTTTCCGTTCGAAACCGAATGTAACATTCTGTATGGGTTGTTTCTACCTTCTAATGGATTTGTACTTTCCTCTCTAATACGATGATTGTATTTTTTGTTGGATTTCTTTCTAGTGATTAATACAATGGTTTGCCGATAACAAAAAAATTCCAAGTTTTTTTATGCTTTCAGAATATTTGAGTGACCTTTAAAATTAATGTTGTATTTTTCAAACTTTCATCTATTGGATCAAAAACTAAATAAATTACAAAAATTTACACCTTAGTTTTTTGCATCTCCAGTGAGAGCGCACATATCCTCTAGTGAAATTATATATCATTTCTTCTTCATTAAATTTTTTTGCTTCTTAACACCGATTTTGTCACTTGTTTCCAACCTTGGATGTTTTACCATCATTTGATCCCTTTTCCTAATATTTTATCATATCGTTTATGTGTATTTTATCCATTTACTTTTATTATTGTGCTATATATATATATATATATATATATATATATATATATTAAATTAAATATGCTAAAAGTGGATAACGGGTTGGGTAGAGATCTAAGGTAACTGATTGGGTTAAAAATTTAAGATATAATTTTTAGAACTCAACTTCTATGTTATATCTCATTTGTACATCAAAATTAGATTTTGAAATGATTTGACGAATATTTTTTTTAAAACAATTGCATGATGCAATGTCTTACCATATTTAGGAATTATTAAAACGAAAATATTAATTTTTTTTATTCGTGATGACATCTAACAAATCATACATCAGAAAAATTTGATCTAAGTCCATGTATATGACAATGTCATTGTGATCTCAAATATATCAGCGACCGTTGAGAGTTATTGTTCTTTTAAGATGTCAATTTTATGCTGCAACCCCAACATTTTTTCTGCATAATTTTAGTATATTTTAAATCTCTCACTTCTTAAAAATTTCTAGGCTAAAACCATTTGATTGAAATGGCGAATTCTCAAACGTTTCTTTTTATTGGATCATGATGTAAAATTGCACTTACACAGTATGCTATAAAGATTTTATATCACTCTTTGTGTGTTTTGTTGTGCTATCCTATACGTCAAGCATGTGTGTAGATGATATACGTTAGGGATATAATTGTAATTAGTAAATACCTAAGTATCCTTGTGTAATCACTATATATTGTAAATCACTCATCTAATAAAGTATTAAGCCTTCTTATTTACATGGTATCAGAGGAATGATACCTTAAAATCTTATAAAACAAAAATTCTGTAAAAAAAAAAGTTCTCTGTAAAAAAAAATATATATATAAATATTTGTAAGTGTGATTAAAATGTATAATAGACTATATCATAGTAAGGTTACGGGTCGGGTAGAGATCTAAGGTTACGGGTCGGGTAGAGATCTAAGGTTACGGGTCGGGTAGAGATCTAACGTAACGGGTCGGGTAGAAGATTTGAGTACGTTTGATAAAATTATTTGTAGGTTACGTTTAAAATTTGGCCGATCGATTATCATTCAAAGTAAACGCTACATAAACTTAAAAACATTTTGACCATATAAGCATTTGTTTTGCTAACTTTTAAATCCACATTCTGTTAATAGATATACTAAAATCCATTCTTGAATATATTAAATTACTACAAATTTAATATCAAAAAACACAAAATTGTAATACGTCATAAATTTAAGTGTCGGAAAACGAAAAACAAGTTGGTTTTCCACTGAAGTGGCCAAAAGTCTAAACCGTACCAAACTCCATAAGAATCCAATACACTTAAATAAAAAAGGAAGACACAAATGTTGGAGCCAAACCCATGTGGGCAAAGTTACTTACTGCTGGGCACATTGAACCCTCTGAGCGCCTCCAGGATGGTCGTCATCATCGTCATCGTCATCATAAGCCTCTCTTTGAGCTTGTGCCTTCCTTCTCATCTCATCTTCAATGTTGACATCGTGCAGCATAGTCTCCTCGCACTCATCTATCTCCATGTCGCTTAGCTGAGTCGTTGAGGGCTTAGGCAGAACAGCTTCAAGTGCTTTGGTCTGTTCAGGGCTCAGCGAGTCCGGGAACTCCACTGTGAAGTGTATGTAGAGCTTACCCTTCATGAATGGCCTCTGGTATATCGGCATCCCTTCATCGCTTATCGCCTTGTATGAATCTGTCAAACGCATCAAGATGAGTTATTATGTTCCAATCAGAGACAGATAACAATATAACCAAGGTATCGGGATGTGTCAGAATACATACCAGGTTTCACAACCTCCCCAGGGTTAGATTTGATGAGCAGATTTCTGCCATCCAAGTGGGTCAGGACAAATTGGAAGCCACATAGAGCTTCGGTTAAAGAAAGAGTGTGCTCTACAAAGAGGTCTTCTCCCTTTCTCTTGAACTTAGGATGCTCTTTCTGCTGAAGGACAAACACTATATCTCCAGTGACGGTATCAGGCTGCTCCAACACAAAAACAAATAAAGGGTTATAAAGTCGGAAGAAAGGGAAAAAAACATAGCAGGTCAAAGCTTAGAGTAAATGTCTCGAGGATAGAGACCGCTTCATCTGCTTGTCCTTCGAATGTGATCTTCTGACTGTGTTGCATTCCCTTCTCCACATTCACTTCAAGCACTTTCTTCTCTGGGATAACTTTGTCTCCTTTGCATTGTGGACACCTGTCCCGATCATTGATGGTCTCACCTGTGCCTTTGCATTCATTACAAGCATGCTGCATCTGCTGGATCATTCCAGGTCCGAGCTGCCTGATTGTCACCTTCATACCTGTACCTTGACACCCACCACATTTCATGGAGGCCCCAGATTTTGAACCCTTTCTGCAGTAATAAACAAAAATTATAAATTAAGAACCTTTTTAGCACCAGTTGGCATTTTGTCATATGAGCACCAGTTGGCATTTTGTCATATGAAACAAGAAATAACTAAGAAACATTTGATGTAAGGAAATTTTGCCAAACTTCAGCTATTTCATATTTATTATGAACCTGCGACGGATATGGCTAAAACATACACAGTAAGCGAAAAAGATAAAGACAGCCACGGAAGAGTGAAGCAGAATTTACTAACCCGTTACACTTTGAGCATAGAGCATTCCTAGAAAGTGAGAGCTTCTTAGTTGTTCCAAGGTAGACGTCCTCCAGGGAAACCTTCAGGGGGTGAACAACATCTTCACCACGTCTCTGCCTCCTTCCTCGGCTGCTAGCACCTATTCAAAAACAAAAACAAAAAATCAAATAATTCGAAAGAAAAATCTCGATTGTGAAATCAGAATTAAATCAGAGAGTAGACAATGTCCAAGAGACTCACCTCCAAACGGGCTCCCACCAAAGAAGGATGAGAAGATATCAAATGGGTCATGTCCAGGTCCTGCACCCATTCCTTCCTTAAGTGCATCCTCTCCATACTGATCATAAATCTCTCGCTTCTCCGGGTCACTAAGAACTTCATAAGCCTGAGCTAGCTCTTTGAACTGCAATCATATAGATGAATTAAACCAATCAAGATCACAATTTACACATACCACCACAAACCAAAGTCATACGCTCCAAAATTTAAGAAAGCAATCGACTTTTAATCGATCAAAATTGTCAGAGGAAGAAACCTCAATCCTTTTAAATCTCTACAACTGAAAACAGTTTAAACAAAACGCCAAAATCGTGTTTATGCATCCTAAAGTAAGAACAACCGAGTTAAATCTGTGAGTAATTCCTCGAACAGATTTAAGGGTGAAAATCGCCTATAAAAAAACTTATGATTTTCTCCACTGAGTACCTAAAATACCTCAATTAAGTACATCGAAGCTCAAAACGATCTTGGTCCACATAAAAATTTCCTAACTTTGCTTTAACACGAATCAGGAAAAACCCAGAAAGAAATCGCTAAAACAGGTGAACTCAGAACTCACACTTTTCAGATCGGATCAAATTTTGAGAATAAAAGCTCACCAGACCTCAATCGATCGGAAAATCACAATCAAACAAAAAACCTAGATCGAAATTCACAGAATCTAAGCGATAAGGAAAGGGATCTAGGGTTAAAAAAACCTTCTCGGGATCTCCACCCTTATCGGGATGGTTCTTGATAGCGGCCTTTTTGTAAGCCTTCTTGAGATCTTCCGGTGAAGCGGTCTTGGGAACACCTAAGATCTCGTAGAACTTAGTGTTGTCGCTCTTCTTCGAGGGTCCTCGACCGAACATCTTTTCACCGTTCTTACGAAAACCCTAGAAATCAGAGAGAGAAAAGAGCCCCTCTTTCGATGGCGGAGCAGAGAGACGAAGCTGTTGTGGCTGCTGTCTTCTGTGAAAGTCTCTTATGCCTAATTGCGTTTGCTTTTGTTCGAGGTTTTGTGGAGTGGTGGAACTCTCTAGAACGTTTTATTACTTTCTTTTTCCTTTTTCTTTTTTTTTGTTAAAACTATTTCTCATATTTCTTTTCCAACAAGAAAAAAGCCCATATACAAGATTTTTTTCTCTTATGTTTATTGAACCAAAATGTTGAAACAAGGGATATACGGATTTGTTTTCATAAAATTGGAACAATACATTTTTCTCTATATATTTTTATGTTTAATGATTTTTCTCTATATTTTTCACAACATTTCTTGACAACTTTTATGTCTTTAATATAATAAATCATCGAATAAATAAGTTTCCACTATTTGTAGAGATTCTTTCTAAAAATTTAAGGTAATTTTCTACAATAAATCCATATTCCATAAAATTTAAACTTTTTTTTTATGAAATTTAAGTTTTATATCATCTTTTATATATTAATTAGATTTTGAAAATAAAAATCATGAATTTTTTTAATATATCGGAAAAATTAGAAATAACAAAATTATGTATTACATCTTTCATATAGATAAATATAGTTTATCTTACCAAATTTAATTTGGCATGATACTTGACTTGAATATAAGGATTTTTTTTAAATCGAATACGTTTGAGATTATGGGATCTCTCAAAACTTATTTCAATTTACCAAAACAAAAACAAAAATACGTTAGTATGTAAAAAAAATTAAAAAAAAAATATCAAAGAAATAATAAAAAAATGTGAAAACTGATGATTTTTTGAAATTGAAGTATTATTTTTTTGTTTTCAATTTATTTTGGATGAACTGTTTGGATTTCGCCAATATTGACAACTTGTACATATGATTGATAGTTTTATAAGGTCCAACAGTTTGATTGATAGCAAACAGAGCAATGGTTCAGGTCTATTCTTATAATATAAATTATCAAAACCTTTAAATACATATATATATATATATATATATATATATATATATTTCTATCGATAAACTTATCGTATTTTCTGTAAAAGATAAAAATATTAGATTTGTAAAGTTGTACGTTTATAACAAAATCTCAACTTAATTAAATTAATATGGATACAATTAAGCGATATTAAATAAAATAATTGTATGATCAATCATATTTCAAATATGGTATGTAAATGAATATTAATACAATATTTATAAAGTAAATTTAAATTGACATCGGTAAATGATTCATCGTTAAAATATTAAAATATTACGTTGTAGTTGGATTTAAATTTGTAAAACATGTATTTATGAGTTTATGTTAAAAAATAATGAGAATATTTAGAGATTTCCATCATGGCATATAAAATTAATTGAAATGTTTTGATTGGTTAATTTAATTGATATGTTCCTTAAATTCCTCATTGATTGACACATAATTTTTTCGCTTATGTCTTCTCAATTACCATAATAAGGATTGAGAAGGCGAAGAGGGAAAATAAATGCAAAACATCCTAAAAACTTAAGGGATGTTATTGGCAGTAGAATTTAGATAGAATTTGTTGATTTTAAAAGTTTAGAGATTTGTTAAATTTGTAGAGAAATTTGTTAAGTTCGGAAAGAGTTTTGTGTATTCAATAAATCTATCAAAGAATTGTATTGTAAGAATTTTCAGAATCTCATGTATATACTTAAGATTGTGAAAGTCGTGTTTAATGAGTAAAATTGTTAAGAATCCATTTTCCAATAATACTGGATTTTGCTAGAATTACAAAATTATTAAAAACCAAATTGTTTGAATAACAATAGATTTCATTAAAATTGTTAGAATTTATAAACCAACAGTGGATTTCATTAAGATTGTTAGAATTTATAAACCAATAACAGTGGAATCTAAGAATTTTAAAAATTATTAAAAATCCTACTCCCAATAATAGCCCATAAATAAAGGTGTAGAATCCATAAGATAAACACTAACAATTCGATATTAAGCAAGTATAATCATGGAATCATTGAAAACCCTAAAACCTAACAAGTTAACTACTCATACATGGTGAAAGTAGGAAGACAACAATAGATGGAAGAATAAAACATCATAGAAAGATTAGATTTAAAGAGTACAGCGATAGAATCTTCCCTATATCAAAGTACAAATGTGAGATTTTCTCCTTGAAGCTTTTGGAACCAAAATCAATGAACAACTATGAACGATATATTATAAAAACGAGTATAATGTTTATGGTGAATATGTGTAGCTGCTTGTTCTCTAAAAAGAGCTAAAATCAAGTATATATAAGCCTTGAGAAATCCTAAATCGGTTAGGATTTAGTCTTGAGCAAAAGAGAAATTTAACTTTTCTGATGAGTATATATTGGGCATGAGTATTGGACAAGATCCGTGACCGATATTGGGGTACCGGTCAGGAGGGTATCGACACAAGCCTTGGGGAAAACCCTGACCGATACTGGCCCTTCCTTCCTTCAGCTTCCTACGCTAGCTTCTCCTTCGAGCCAGATATACATGTCTTTAGTAAATCAGGTGTAACTCTTGAACCACAACTCCAAATAACTTGAAATAATATCCATTAGAAAGGTAACTCAATTCTATATCTCGTCACCAAATTTCATCCACTTCAAAGATGGTTAAGGCTTCCAACGAAGGATAAACTTATGTGCATATGTTATGTCAAACTTGAGAAATTGCATATCTTGTGAATATTGTGACTTGGATGGTTCTTTTGACTTGAGTGAATGGTTGTATTATGGTTGACACTTCTTTTGATCTATGTTGCATCTTTTTGATGATTTAACCTATTAAGATTTCAAAAGCTACACATACAAGAAAACTACCTCTTTTGGTGCAAAACAGTAATAAAATACTTCAATCCTTTTACTATTATTTGGGAAGTACAATTAGTGAAAAATCTTAGTTGTTTTAATCTTATTGACTTTCTCCCAAAAAAACTATGACATGTCTTGAAAAAATGATGACATGTCTTTAAGAAAAAGATGACATGGCTTAAATCTCTAATCACTCTTTTAACACAAATTATTATATCAATAAAATACCATGAATAATTTTGGGATCCTTTTTTAAAATTAACAACCAATTTCGAATTAAAAAAATAAATTAACAACCAATAGAAAATTTTAAAAACATTATCAACAATTTTATCAAACAAAACAATATTATAATACATTTTATATTCGCCTAATATTATACTCAGTTTTATACTAAATTTTATATAAAAAAAATTATATATGCATAATATATATAAAACAAATTAATTGAAATTTATCTGATAAATGGATTTTTTTGAAATTATTATTTTTTGATTGGCTATAAAAATCAATCCTCTTATAAGATGCTATATTCCAAAAGATAATACCCATAAAAACATCAAATATCTCAAATAGATGCTACCACCATCGAAATCTATGAATGATTGTTGAAAGATATTTATTAGGCAATCTAAATAAATAGTCAAATTATTATATTTTTATTATTATTTGCGAAATATAATTATTAAAAAACCCTAAATTGTTATAGTTTCATTCGTTTATAACAACAAAAATATGACATGACAAACATAAATAATGACACATATCTCTAATCAATCTCCAGAATGAATATTTTTCAGAAAATTAAAACAACAATCTTTTTAAGAATTAAAAAAATTTACGTATCTATTATCAAATTTTGAAAAATAATTTTAAAATAAAAATCATTTATGTATCTTAAATTATATATACTCTGAGTTTCTAATTTTTTTTATTGCAAGGACTTGTGGTTATTAATCTTTATAGGAAAAAATAATGTATTTAATATTATAGTAGCATCTTAAATTAAAAACAATTACATATCTTACTTGTATACTAATTATTTTAATTTAATTCAATCAAAAACAAATTTATTGTACAATAATTTTTTTTTTAAATAATTCAGTCAAAACAAATTTATTGTGTTGAATTAATATAAAATATATTAAAGTGTACCTCATCTAATGAATTTGAAAATAACATACACAGTCTTTTAACAAAATTTGATATCGCCTATATTTGTGCAGAATATATTTGACACCTCCTAACATAACAAATTTATGTTTTAAGAGAAAGGGTTATCCGAATACAATCTTTGTATACTCACGTTTCTAACAAAAATTATTTACAATCTTTGTATCCTCATTTTTAGACAACCACATATATCTTCTTCAATTAATTTTATCTTCACAAATCTAAGGAAATTATTATCTACTATATATATGGTTTGAAAAGTCGATTAAGTTAAAATTACTAAGTGGTTTTAATTTGATTTGTTTTTTAAATAAAAAATGATGATGTGTAATGTGACGTGTAAATATGACGTCAAATGTGATATGGCAGTAACGATGGTGTGTTTTAATCTGATTTGCTAGCCTTAAGAAAGAAAATGTTAATTTAATACATTAAAAATTAAATAGTTTATATATATATTTATTTACCTTAGATCATGTTTTGGCTTTGAATCTCTGTAGATTAATTAATTTTGTTAATAGTATTGACGATGTTAGTTAGATAAATACTATTAACATCGTCAATATTGATAATATATTCTTTATTTTGGCTTTGAATCTAACTAACATCGTCTATACTATTAACAAAATTAATTAAGTTTTCCCCTAGATTTTGATTTAAAAAATAAAAAATTTAAGAGCACATAATCGGTCAATATCTAAATACCCTAATACCTTTCAATCATACATATATTTGAAGCGACCGTTTCTCGGTCAAAATTTAAATTCATAGAAAACGCATTACTCTCTTTACTTATAGGTTTTGCTTCCAAAGATTCAAATAAAACATCGACATCTATTGAAACGGTGCCTCCTACAGAAGAAACTTCACAAATTAAAAATAAAATTCTCAAGTAAGTTTTTGATCATTTCTTCATTGTTCCGGTCTATGCAAAATACATATATATATACTAATATTCTTTTGTTTTTTTTTGTTGCAGATCCAAAGAGTCAGATACTGGTAATCCTATCTGGAAACGACTTGAAGACTATTTTCTGTGAGAAAGTAGTAATCATAAATATTCTTGATTACATGATATACTATTTTGTAATAGGAGATAGAGCTGTCAATTTGATTCTTTATCCGCGGGTCCCGCCCCGTTTGACCCGCTGCGGGGCGGGTGCGGGTCAGAAAAAAAAAAAAAAACCAAATTCGCGGGTCAAGCGGGTCTCATTAGTATAACGCGGGGCGGGTGCGGGTCACCGAAATTTAATAAGCGGGTTATGCGGGTACCCGCAAAAAATCAGACCTGTATAGAGTTTTAATAAAACTGTGTCGTTTGACACAATTAAAACCTAATCTCACTTCACTTTCACTTCTTTATCAAACCTAATATGACACAATTAAAACCTACGCCGTTCTTCGTCTCTCTCTCAGACTCACAAACTGAAGCCCCAAATCTCTTTGTCAAACCCCAAATCGACCCTCTCCGCAAATCGATCCTCTCTGCAAATTGATCCTCTCTGCAAATCTACCATCTTCATCTCTGCAAATCGGCTCTCCCGCTCTCTGCAAGTCGATCCTATTCATCTTCATCTCCGAAAATCTCCCTCTCTCTGCAACTCGTCACAGTCTCGACTCTCCCTCTCCATGTTTCCCTTTCTCAACTCTCTCAGTCTCGACTCTCTATGAGTCTATGACTCTATTTCCCTGTTTCCCTCTCTCAACTCTCACTCTCGACTCTCTCTCTCTGGACTTTCTTTCTCTGTCCTGACTCTCTCTCTCTCTGTTTTCCTCTATCGACTCTCTCTCCTTTCCCTCTCTCAACTCTCTCAGTCTCTTTCTCAACTCTCTCAGTCTCGACTCTCTCTCCCCCTGTTTCTCTGTCCCGACTCTCTCTTTCTCGACTGGTTCAAACTCTCAGGTTATTTGCTCTCTCTATTTTGTGCATCATCGTCACTCATACCGTTTTTTATATCTCTCTGGTTTTGTGCTTCATCATCACTCATCAGTTTTCTTATTTCCTATGTTTTTTTGTTGTTAACAGTGACTGGAAATGGAATCCGACAAGCAGAATCCAGATGGTGGGAATTTGCCGAAGTATCCGGCTGCTGCTAGCGAGGGGTCAAGTTTACCACAGTCAAATGCGAAGGAGTCTCTGGCTAGTAAGAGCAAGAGGAAAAAAAATTCACCTGCGTGGGATAACTTCACTGTCATCAGTAAGGTCAATAGTGAAGGTGTCTCTGAACTCAGAGCGAAGTGCAAACACTGCACAAAAGACTATGCTTATGAATCACACAAGCAAGGTACTTCTAATTTTAACCGGCATTCACTAGTGTGCAACAGAACGCCTAGAGATAATGATGTAGGTGCTATGCTGGTTAGTGTAGATGGAAAATTACAAGCTAGGAAAGTTGATCAAAGTGTTTTCCGTGAAATGGTAGCAAAGTGCATAATTGAGCATGATCTCCCCTTCTCTTATGTTGAATATGCGAGAGTTAGGTTGATCTGGAAGTATTTGAATGCTGATGTGAAGTTTATAAGTAGAAATACAGCTGCAGCAGACGTGTATAAGTTTTATGAGATTGAAAGGTCTAAGTTGAAGGTAGAATTGTCTGAAATTCCTGGTAGGATTTCCTTCACATCTGATCTGTGGTCTGCTATAACTGTGGAGGGCTATATCTGTTTGACTGCCCATTACATTGATAAAAATTGGAAGTTAAGGAATAAGATTTTGTCATTTTGTGCTATGCCTCCTCCACATACTGGAATAGATTTAGCTATGAAGATATTAGAAGTGTGGAAAGAGTGGGGAATTGAGAGAAAGGTTTTCTCTTTGACCCTAGATAACGCTAGTAATAATGACAGCATGCAAAACATTTTAAAGAAGCAGTTAGTAATACAAAACGATTTGCTGTGTGGTGGAGAGTTCTTCCATATAAGATGCTCTGCCCACATTCTAAATCTTATCGTTCAAGTGGGGTTAAAGGTTATGGGTGATGCTTTAGGAAAAATCAGAGATAGTATCAAATTTGTTCAAGCTTCAGAAGCTCGGGGTAAACTGTTTGCAAGTTGTGTGGATTCGGCTGGGATTAAACTTAGGGCTGGATTGGCATTGGATGTGCCAACTCGTTGGAACTCAACGTTTAAAATGCTTGATAGAGCCATCAAATACCGTTTTGCATTTGATAGTTATCAAGGCATTGATCCAAGCTACATGTTTCTTCCCACAAGAACAGAGTGGAAACTAGGGATACAAATATGTGAGCTGCTGCAACCATTTGATGAGATAACCAACCTGATGTCAGGTTCAACTTATCCCACATCAAACTTGTATTTTATGCAAGTGTACAAGATTGAGCATTGGCTGAAAGTACATGAGACTAGTGAAGAAAAAGTTATTGTTGAGATGGTGGAGGCAATGAAAGGTAAATTTGATAAGTATTGGCATGATTATAGTGAGATTCTTGCAATGGCGGCTGTTTGTGATCCTAGGTTTAAGTTATCACTACTAGAGTATTGTTTCACAAATTTGGATGAAAGTACATGTAAACAAAAGGTGGAGCATGTGCGGTCAAAACTGAATTTGCTTTTCAAAGCTTATTCCAAACGAGCAACTACCCAAAGTGCTCCATCATCCGAGGAAAACCTGCCAGAATCAGTGGTTGGAGCTGCTGGTTTTCAAACGCATGGGAAAGGTGGCATCAATTATGATGTAAGTTTATGTAATTATCTATATATAATTATTTTTTTGCTAAAATGATCTTACACATTAGACTGTTTGCCTTTTTCCAGGATTTTCACAACTTTCGCAAAAAGAATGTTAGTGCTAGTGGGAAATCTGCATTGGATATGTACTTGGAAGAACCACCAGTAGACATGAAGATGTTTGCAAGTTTAAATATCTTGGATTATTGGAAAGACAACTCTCATCGGTTCGAAGAGCTATCTAGGATGGCTTGTGATCTTCTCAGCATTCCTATTACAACGGTAGCATCTGAATCCTCCTTTAGCATTGGATCCCGAGTCTTAAACAAGTATAGAAGTTGTCTTCTCCCACAAAATGTTCAAGCCTTGATATGTGCTCGTAATTGGCTTCGAGGTTTCGAAGCATATGACAATGGTAACACCTCATTTGTGATATTTTAGTTCTGATTTAAAAGTTGGTATCGTGGTACTAAGTTCACTGCTTTGTTGGACATAATCAGAGAATGGTGAATCCCATGGTGAAGATGATAGTTTGCCTTCATTGGAGTCTTTTGCTTCAACTTCGTAAGGTATACTTACTACATTTTTTAGGAATACTTAGTGCTTCTTATGTTGTAATTACTCACTGCCTTTGTTATGAATATCATTGTCTGTTTTGATTGTTAAATACCAACTGAATTTCTCACAGAATAATGATGATTTTGTTATGTTTGTTGAAGTTATATGCTTCTGCTTGCTTGTTTTGTTGTTGTTATGGTCTGCTTACTTGTTTTGTTGTTGTTATGGTCTGAATTTCTCTCCTAAGTGTCTAATTTGTTTACAGGTGAGATGACAAGCTCCACCAAACTGGAACAAAAAGAAGCTGGGAGACAAAAAGAAGTGAATTCACATTTTGACTCTTTGTAATTTGTTTTTGCTTAATTTTGAAGTATGTTTGAATTATGTTTGGAGAAAACTACTTGTATTTTCATTTTCCAGTCTAAATCAATGTTTTAAACAGGTTTTTATTTTTTTCCCATTGAAGCGGGTCACCCGCCTGACCCGCTTGATTAGTGCGGGGCGGGTGCGGGTATCAAATTTGTTACTTGCGGGTCAAGCGGGTAATTTTTTCGCAGGTATATTTTACCCGAACCCGCGGCGGGGCGGGTCAGGCGGGGCGGATCCGACCCGCATGACAGGCCTAATAGGAGACTACTAAGTCGGGTTTGGTTTCTACCAAATAAAAAACTCGGACGTGGTTTTTAGAGGGTTTACAATCATATGTGGGATCATTGGAATATTAGGAGGAAGCTATATATATGCTTGAACGCATAATCGCTACACTTTCTAACACATCCTAAGTAATAAAGACTCACTAAACACATTTGAATTACAATGATAGATTCCTAAATCTCTTCACCTATTTTAATCTCTTATAAATATTATAGCAATATTTCTCAGACTATACCTCGAGCAAAGTAATACAATTAGTTAGAGAAAGAAAAGAAGACGATGTAGAAGAAGATGAAAACAATGAAGAAGAAAAAGAAGATAAGGAAGAAAAAAACTGGAAGATGAAGGAGAATATGAAGACAAGGACAAAGAAAAATCAGGAGAAGAAGTCAAATAAGACAAAGAAGACAAAGACGATGAAGAAGAAGAAGGCAAATCAGAGAAAGAAGAAAACTTGGAAGAAGAATAAAAACGAGTAAAAACCGGAAGAAGAAGACGAAGAAAAAGAGGAAGAAACCGGAAGAAGAAGACAAAATCAGAGAAAGCGAAGACGATGAAGAAGAAAAAATAAGAATAATAAATCGGAAGAAGAAGGAAAAGAAGACGAAGACAAAACTGAAAGAAGAAGAAGTCTGAGAAGAATGAAGAAAGCCGAAAGGAAAAAAAATATAGCACGAAGAAGAAGACGAATAAAGAAAAGAAGATGAAGAATAAAAATTAGAATAAAAAGGAAGAGAAGATGAAGACGAAGACAAAACCGAAAGAAGAAAACGAAGAAGAAGTCGGAGAAGAACGAATGGACCGCAGAGAAGAAAAATCTAGCGACTTAGGCCATAAGTAACAGTCCTATAAGAAATAAAAGAATAAGCAGAAGAACAAGAAGAAAAAAGAACGATGAAAAACAAAGAAAAAAACTGAAGAAGAGCACGAAGACAAGGAAGAAGACAAAGAAAAACTAGAAGAAGAAGAAGATAAAGAAAAAGTTAGATAAGGCAAAGAAAACAAAGACGATGAAAATAAGAAAAAAAAAAAGATGAAGAAGAAGAAGAAAAAAAACAGATATCGAGAATAAAAAAAACAAAGATCAAAAAAGAAACAAACGTAGATCATTACTATTTATTAACAGAGTTTATATAAATGACAAAATATTAATGAATTATAAGAAAACGTAGATAATTACGTAGTATCATTAATGGAGTTTACAAATTTGTCATGCATGTGCATGACGCATGTGAATCACATAGGAAGAAGAATCAAAAATCATTTTTTTGGTTTTGTGTTTTTTTTGAGTTTTGGAGTTGTGTGTGCCCTCTATTTCTCGCCATATCTAAATTTTCTAATTTATTAAAATATTTTTTACTAATTACGAAATTTTACCTATTGTTATCCATTGTTTACGTTTTATTTCAACACAAATACAAAAATTACAAAACGGAAAAACCTCTACTTTCAAGGTAACACTCAAAATATTAAAAATATTATCTAACGCATGTTATTTTCCTACATACATATAAGTTTAAAAACTAGCAATCATGCATATTTAATTTTTAATAAATTGATAAATCGATAAATTTACCTTATTAAATACTAAAATTAACTTATTCGTCTACCAAGTTTTTACACCCGTACATAGTGCGGGCAATCACCTAGTAAAATAGTAAAATCCATACTAAAAATAGTAACATATACATCTACGCACATGGAGGAGAAAAGAACCGCTCAAAAATGTCACATTAGTGATGGATAGCTTTTAATGGACAAAAGTGCAAGGTTCCACCACGACACCCTCTCATGATGTCGCTTTTAAAGTTAGTATTACGTCAAATTTGCGGATTTTTTCCAATTTAGAATTTAGATTTCTTCTATTAGAAAGAGATTTTGAATTATTTTGATATTGAATTTATGTTATTTAAAAAAAAAATGGTGGCGATATTTTTAGAACAAACATTTAAAAGTGTAATATTTTTTAGATCAGCTTTGAAAAAATAACACATTCCAAAAATTAAAATAACATCTTTTCGGCTCCGTCACCGCCGTTAACATATTTGTGGACGTCGATCGAACTAGGGGTGGACATTTTAACCGAACCGAACTAATCTGAACCGAACCAACCAAACCCAAACCCATGTACAAACCGTTTGGTTGACACTTTCTTTAAACCAAATGGTTCGGTTCGGTTCGGTTTAAAACCAAACCGAATTGATAAACCAATATGTTTATTTTAGTAGTTAATTTTATATATTAAATAATATTGTTGCCCTCAAATCTAAACTCACATCTCATTAAAACAGTTTCACAAAAAAAATCCACATTTGATTTTGTTTTAATATAAATAATTCATATAAAATAATTATTATTTTATTTCTCTAATCTTAAAAGATCTTATATAAACTCATATTTCCACTTTCTATAATACAAAAGAAGATTCGTATCTTCATATCCACTTCTTTTTGCTTCTAGTTTTTTTACTAAAAATTGATCGATTCTTTTTTACAATTTGTTAATTGAATATTTCTTTAAAAAAAATTTGAGTTTTATTTTTGAAGTTTAATATAAATATTTAAGTTTATTATTTTTTAAAACCAAAGTAAAAATCGAACCGAAGTAAAATCAAACCGATTTAAACCAAACCGAACTCAACCGAATTGAACACAACCCAAACTAATTAACCATGAATTTGGCTAGAATTTTATTAAAACCAAATAAAACGAACCGAACCGAACCGAACCCGAACCCGAACCAAACTAGAAAATAAACCAAATGTCCACCCTACAGCGAACCAAAGGAACGCATTCGTTACTTGACGTCGTCAGGGACATTGCCTGTCGGTCTAAACATTGACATAAATACCCTTACGCTATCGTACAATCTACGACCCAAGTGGCGTCAAACTCAAACAAAACAAACCCCAATCATCTTCCGTCATCGCTTTTATCTGCCCTCTCTCTGCATAATATCGTCACTCACTGTGAGATCCTAAAAGCTTTCCTTTTTTTTTTTTTTTCCCAAGTCGAAATCTGAAGATCCCTTTAGTCTTCGTCACTCCATAAATTTCCCGCAAAACCTCTAAAGCCAAAAGTGTACCAAAGCTTGTAAAATTGATCTCTTCTAACCCGCCAAAATTGTGGAGAGAATCTCCCTTGAGTTTTTCTCTATTTATTCATCTTCTCTCTTCGGAGATACTCTCTTATCAGATGGAAAATCGCATTCTGATTTTACAATATCCTTCCGCTTGAATCTGTCCAAGTTCTGGGTTTTCTGGCGACCCACCGGTGGAAAATCCCTAATTTCTTCAAATTCGTCAAACCTAGAAGTAAATTCATGTGAAAGCTACATACATTCTCGTAGATTTCCAGTTTTGCTGAAGAGGGTTGGTCTGAAAGTTGTGTTTCTAGGGTTTCCGATTACAGTTTCGAAAATTTCCCAATGTTCTCCAACCAGTTTGTTCTCTCCTTGTTCCTTCTTCTTTGTCTCCCGATCGTCTTCTTCCTTGTTGCGCCTCGTGTCTTCCCTCCTCCTCCCGGCGAATCCCTCATCCCAATCGCTGATGAGATCGACGACCAGATCCTTTTTCGCCGTGCCTCCGCCGGGTCTGCCTCCTTTTCCCATCTTTCCTCCGGAAACCCTCACCCTAAGCTCAAAATCGCCTTTCTTTTCCTCACCAACTCTGACCTCCATTTCGCGCCAATCTGGGATCGGTTCTTCTCCGGCCATCCCCAATCTCTCTACAACGTTTATGTCCACGCAGATCCGTTCGTCAACATCACCAGACCCGGGAATGGCTCCGTCTTCGAAAACGCCTTCATTGCATCCGCCAAGCGCACCGCACGCGCCTCTCCGACTCTAATCTCCGCCACGCGCCGCCTCTTCGCCACCGCACTCCTCGACGATCCGGCCAACGCGTACTTCGTTGTGCTCTCCCAGTACTGCATTCCTCTCCACTCCTTGAGATTCGTCTACCACTCCCTCTTCGAATCATCCACTTTCGATAAATCCAACCCGGATCCAACTTCAAAAGGGATTCGAATCTGGTACCGGAGCTTCATCGAGCTCATCTCCGAGGAGCCGAGGCTTTGGAAACGGTACATCGCTCGGGGAAGATACGCTATGTTACCGGAAGTCCCATTCGAGAAATTCCGGGTGGGTTCTCAGTTCTTCGTTATGACACGGAGACACGCTCTGCTCACAGTCAAGGATCGGGTCTTATGGAGAAAATTCAAGCTTCCCTGTTACCGATCCGATGAGTGTTACCCGGAGGAGCATTACTTTCCGACGCTGATGAACATGAAGGATCCGGAAGGTTGCACCGGTTACACATTGACCCGAGTCAATTGGACTGGCACTGTGAAGGGACATCCTTACACCTACAAGCCTAAAGAAGTCTCATCGGAGTTGATCTACCAGCTCCGTCGATCTAACCACACAAGCTCCTACTTTTTTGCAAGGAAATTTATGCCCAGTTGCTTGAAACCTTTGTTGGCCATTGCAGACTCGGTGATCTTTAGGGATTGAAGAGCTTTCAAGTGTTGGTAAGTCACATTCATTCCTGTAAAAGTTGTGCTATGTTTGAAATAGGATGTTTAGAAGCAAAACTTTTCTGAGTATGGAGGAAACATGGAATTGCCTTAGATTTGTTCGAGATAAGTCATCAGAAACTTGTGGTTACTGGGTGAAGGGAAAGCACTCTATGTTACATTATGGTTTCTCTATGTTTGGTGTACATTACTTTCTGATTGTGATTACCTGTATGAACAAATTTTGATTGTGCAAATATGCCTCTATACATGTGTAAAATCGTACTTTGGACTGGTGATTATAAAAGTGATGAACAGAGAGTCTCACCATTTTGCTTTTTTCTCTCTTGTTTTCAGGGAAAAATTGGGTTTTGTCTCCTTTTCAAGCAATTGGAATGAGAAAAAGAAGTGTGGAACTGAGAAGATGTTATTATCATTATTATTATTATTATTCAGGTTATAGTTTCTTCATCTGGAGGCAATATGCAAGCAATCACCATCATATGAAGCTGGAAAATACAAAGTAGTGAGAGGAGTGATATTTGTTTCCGGATGATGATGAGCTCAGAAGAAGATTTGTGCAGATTGTGACATCATGTTATTACACGAGAACAAAAGAAGGGGCTTAGAGAAACCAAAGTTGTAGGAATTATTTTTTGATGCAGAACACAAGAAGGCTGTTTTGCTTTTGCTTCTTTTGGAGCTGGTACTGTAGATAAAACCCCCAAAGGTGTGGGGATTGTAGCACTATAATTCTCAAGGAAGTTATTATATAAAAATATAAGCAGGGATTATCATCTTTTTGAGACTTCTGGGTTCATTTTAAGTAAAAAAATATAAAATTCAAAGTCATCTTTTACCGCTGCTTTTTTGACCTTTTTACTTTTCTTATTCCACCGTTTGCTCTTTACACACAAGGCCTAAATGTCCTATCTCAGTGTAATAAAGAGGGGAAATAAGTCAAAATTCGGCTTGTTCACTTCCGTTGAGAAATCAATTTTCCAATCAAACAAAACCCCGGAAATTTTAAAATAAAATACTCCAAAAGAATCTAAAAGGCACGACAGAAGAGTACAACACATACGAAATAAATAATTATACAAATATTGTCCGATCCGTGAATGTGTTTGTTTGTGTACCACGCGTCTCCCTTTCGTTTAATCGAAATTAATCAGTAATCTAACCAGCAATCACCAATTGTAGTATGTAGTAATAATAATAAAAAATCCTTTTTAACATTTTATATACTTGCAAGCTTTGAAAGCAACATCCGACCAACAGAACACGTTGCCTAGCCGTTGGGTCGGGCGGGCCATATCATGTTTGAGTCTAATAGCCTATGGATCTTCTTAAAAATCTTTTTAGCATAGATGATTACCGCATTACGTGCGTGTTTATATATTTCATTTGTTTTCTTATAAACACATTGAACATATGAAAAAGAAAAACATTAATAATAACGTAAGACGAGTCTACATTGCTCTCTAGTGAAGATGCATGATAACACCAAAACCAAACATTGCGCGGCTTGTCTGAAAACGCTCTTTAATTATTTCAAGTTAAAAGATGTGCTAACAGTTACGGTCTCTTTAGCGTTTGCATGAACATTCATCAACAGTTGAAAGAACAATTCAGCTTGTAGGCGTCAGTTCTCGTCTTACACGCACTTCTTGGTACAGTGTAAATAATATTAACATCTAACTTTGTAAACTAAACTCATTTTCTTGTCTCTTGACCAAAAAAATGAATTTTCTTGTCTAATTACCAAAAGCTGAACTGTTCAAGTATTGGTGATTTTTTTCTCGCTTTTACTCTTTCTTTCAAAAAAAAAATCTGCATTAAGCTGCACGACACACTATAACCCATCGGTCTGATCTTAATAGGCACATTCTTCTTGATGAGTTTTTTTTGGGTGCTTTTCTCCTTATATGAGTCTACATACACATATTTTGGAAGAACTATATGAACCCACACGAAATATACTTGCCGCAACGCACATTAGAGTGTTGAAGCTTTTATCTTTAGAGAAAGAAAACATTTTCATTTAGAGAGAAAAAATTGGTTCCATGCCAATCTATAATATGGATTCCCGACATTCAGCATGCACTATACTGAAAGAACAATATTATCACCCGATTATAACATTTTTAAACTTATTTATGTGTAATGTACAAAACATATAAATTCAAACGGGAATAACTCTAGTGATATATACTATAACTTAAACTAGAAATTGCGAAACTCTTATGTAAAAGTTATAACACTCCAAAATGAAAGAAAGTTAAATGTTTATCATATTATTTGATCAACTATATCTTATATATAACGTACCTTATACGTTTATGGCTTTTTGAATATTAGGATTGAATTTTGTAACTCTAAACAACATTCCCTAGGAAATTCGTAGGAAAGTTTTCCAAGGATTTCCGACGGAATATGCAAGCCGTTGGAAATCTGTGGAAATTTTCCTACAGATTTATTAGGGATTATGGTTTGTGGGTATATTTGCTATTTTTTTCCTTCCGATTTCCAACGGATTCAAATTCCCACGGAATTCCGACAATTTTTTCGACTGATTTCTAACGGTTTTAATGTCCGTCGGAAAATTTCCACCGATTTCCGACGTCTTTCAGTCATGAGAAATCGGTATGAAATCTGTCTGAATTTTCCAACGGCTAAAAATCCGTCTGAAATGCCGTATGCAATTGTCTTGTTTTTTTGTGATGACATCTCTAATTAGATGTGTAATGAAAGTAAAAAAAAAGAAGATTAGTGAAAGAACACAGGCTTAGTAAATTTTATGTTGATATCATAAAATAGGATGAAAGAGAGTTACCAAAGATGAAAGAGAGTTACCAGCAATTCATTGGGTTATATTCATTATAACAAACATATTTATAATAATCTACTTGCAAAAAAACCTTAAACACATAGGTTTGTTGACACTTCATTAGGCTTGTTGGTATTGTATTGGGCTTGTTTCATATGTGTTTTAATATAAATATCCGAATTCTTGGTTATCGAATCTGTATGCACCCTCAAAAACATATTATTCTTTATTTATATTTACATTTTATTTTCTAAAATTGACCAAAATCTTAAGAAAAACAAAAAAGAAATTTTATAAAATCGACTATTTAGTTTCAGTTTTTATAAAAAAGAAAAGTCAAAAAAGCAAATAAAATCTAAACGAAACGAAACCAAAAACACAAATTCATAGACTGATTTATATACTAGTAAGTAAGTATAACAGAGTTGGTAATGCTTTCATGGATTTTGTTTTTTTTTTAGTGATAGAATTTGATTTCAAATGTGTACAAGAAAATATCTCACACTGTAAAGAATTTCAAAACAGTAAATTTGAAAAGGTATTTAATAAGCATTTCCTTTAAAGCTTTAACGAAAAGGAAATTGTTTTTCCTTAAAAAAAAAAAAAGGAGAAAACGACGAAGGAGAACGTGAAAGGCACAGAAGTCAGGCATTTGACACTCTCTCTTCACACAAATCCCAAACCATTTCGTAAAATGTGCGTTTGGAAAACCCTAACCATCCTCGCCTCCACCGTCGTGGTTCTAACCATCGCCGGTTTCCAAAGAGCCGTTGCCTTGGGTGGAGGAAACACCAATAATGTCTACTCGCCGTGCTCCGACACAAGGATCCAGAGATCCGACGGGTTCACATTCGGAATCGCATTCTCGTCGCGTCCCTCTTTCTTCCTTAATCAGACTCTTCTTCTCTCTCCCTGTGACCGTCGACTTAGCCTCGCCGCCATGAATTCTCAGCTCTCTCTCTTCCGCCCTAAGCTCGACGAGATCTCTCTCCTCTCTATCAACACCTCTGCTTTCTTCCCGGTAACTTACATTTATCAGATTAACAAACATTTGTTAATGATAATAATTTCTCCAGAATTTATATTAGGAAAATGGATTTGGTTGACTTTGGCTTCTTGAATATTCCATTATGTGTTGACCTTATACTTGATTCGAGTGATTAGATTGCTTCATTGTATACAAATCAACCATGAATCTTTCTAATTTAGGTAACAAAACTAGAGTTTCCATTTTTAAATCATTATGAACAAGTAGTATATACTTGAATTGGTAGTGAAATTCAAAGCTGGATTTTTCCAACTGTCTATAAATGGATTCTACTAAGTTTGAAGAAAACCAGAATCTTTCTTTTATGTTACCGTGCTATCTTCGGGCCATTTTGGTAAGTCATAATATGTTTTTTTGTTTTTGATGCATAATCTCTTCAGGACAACTATGGTGGATATATGGTGGCATTTGCTGGTCGGAAATATGCCGCTAGGTCTCCTCCCGCTTTTATTGCTAACACCACCTACATTGTAACCAGCTTTACTTTGGTAAGCCTATACACATCTCACCCCTGGCTAAAAATTTGATCATGTAGATTTCTCAATGCCTCTTATGTTTTCAGGTGATGGAGTTCCAGAAAGGTAGGCTTCAAAACCTATACTGGAAGAGAGACGGGTGTGCGTCGTGCAAAGGCAATCCCAACTTTGTGTGCCTGAACAAGCAAGATTGTGCTATCAGAACACCGAGCTGCAAAGGCCGGGGAGGTACAGTGGACTGCAGTCTCGGGATCCAGCTTGCGTTTTCAGGCACTGACAAACACTTGGCGGTTCTCAACTCGTGGTATGAAGTCGAGAACCTTAAGCAGTATTCTCTTTACGGTCTGTATTCAAACCTCAAGAGCTCCCTTACCAATCAGTTCAACAATTTCTTCTGAGCTTCTTTAACTCTTGAAGGGGTCTATTGTTTGTTTGGACCACGTAGGTAACTTTCTTTTGCGACTCTAATTATTTATGAAATGTAACACTAGATTGCGGAAATGGTTGTGGTATGAACCGGAATGTCCCTATTCCGGGCAAATCTGGTTTGGTTCAACTACTAAAATGCCATTGATATTCAAAGTTACTAGGGATGGACATTTGAATTGAATCCAATAACAACAAAACCCATTCTTTTACGTACCAATCGGTTCTAGATATTTGTGTTTCTGTTTAATCTTCAAAATCCAAACGGAAACCAAATCAGTTTTTTTTTTAAACGGAACAGATAATATTTGTAAGAACACAAATTACTATAATATGGGCAAACTGATATTTGTAAAGGAATTGCATAAAATAAATCGATAATACAACAAAAATACCAATACAAGAATTAGGAAGAAGATGGATTTGCAGAGGCAAGATATGATCTTTATCCTTAATTCTGAAAACGCTCCATAGTGTGACGGTTGTGTGGCATTTCGAATCTCAGGATACAACTGCAATCAATTCTGTTTTGCACAACTCAAGAACATAAACTAACGAACGCTTTTCTGTGTTGTACTCTCAGACACAAAAAAATAAAATATAATAAATTGTGAGGGACTTGTGTTGTTTTTCTTATATGAAAATGAGATGAGGATGTCTTGCTTTTATAGCCAATATGCCCAATGTATTTTAACATATGAGCATTAAAGGGAGATTTGAGAATTTAATATCATCATCATGACTCTTTCAAAGTAATTAGTATTTTATAAGTTACAAAATCAAATACAATTGAATTTGCACTTAAATACTAATATCAATTGATCTTTTACCAACTTTTGAAACTACTAAGCTTCCTTAACTTTATCTCAAGTTATGAACTTAGGTTCCATGATTAATCTGTTCTGCAGAGTTAATTTGGAAGATTTCCATGATGTTGTTGCACCACAATGCATAAAGACATATCCACTTGTGGACTATTAGCTTCTGGAAGTCGATAACCAATTATCATAATTGTATCTTTCCAAAACTATTGGTTCTTTACCATAATGCAAACCATAACTTTTAGTATATTGCACGTAACTCAATACTTTAGTTATTACTTTCCAGTGTTTACAACCTGGATTACGTGTGTAGCAACTTAGTACATAGATTACGTCTGCCGAGCACACTTGAGTAGATATTGAACAATATTAAACAGAGACTTCACAAGTCTATAAACTTTGTGTATTTTCGACCAAGACATAGTTTTTCGACTAAAAACCATTTAACCTTAGGACTATATGCCCTTGTGATAAATCGATTATCTCCCATATATGGTTTTTTCATAATGGAGTCGATCTCACTAATGAGGTTTTCCTTCCACGAAGGATTGTCTAATTTAGAATTGGCTTTAGTGAAAGTTACGGTGCATTCTCTTGGAGAAAGAGTAATAAAAATCTTTACCAAAAGATTTACAGATTCTTCTGCATCATCTCACAATGTGCCATAGTTACTTGCCTCAATTACAGAGGTGATAAAATCTTTTTCTTACGAGTTCGTTTTGGATTTTGTTATCCTTACACCGAAACATGTGTTCCAAGAAAGATGCATTTCTTGATTTTATGATTGTATTTACATGGATATCCGGTATGTCTGATTTATAAACCAGAAACCGATAAACAATTTTTTATGTGTATATCCAATAAAATACAATATGCCATTTTTGGTCTGAATGCGATCTTTTTAGGAGGTAACACTACGACTTTGCGAGGCACCCCCACACTTTCAGGTATTTGTACGAATATACTTTACCTTTTCAAAAGTTCATATGGCATTTGTCAATGACTTTATGTGATAAGCAAAGTTTCTCCCCACATTTCTTGAGATAACTCAAAATCATGGATCTTTGCATTCATCATCTCTTTAAGAATTCAGAATTTTTGTTTCATAATTCTAATAGTTTCAAGTTAATAAGGAGTAGTTTTTTTCCGATGAATAATGTCATTTCTGTAAAGAATGCATTTAATGTTCATCAAAAGTCGCCTCATTTATCACATATATCCATTTTTATGGATTTTTCAAGTTGGTTTCGAATTTCCATCATGTATGCTTTGAATTTTTTTTCAAGTGCATGTTCTTGCTTCTTAGCAAGTATATATCTATTAAAATAGATATTGATGGTGGTAGCAGCGTAATGCCACCATTCCATTCGATTGTTCCCAACCTGGTTGACTTCTGAAACTACAATACATGTGTTTGTTTTAGTCAGATTGGTCTGGAATTTTTCCATTGTCTTTGCATGGTCAATTGTGGTACGACGTTCATTAGCATTGCTATGACATGCGTAAGCCTTTTGACCACCCATAATGCCACAGTTGGGGCATTTTTTCCATTGAACTTCTTTTAAGAGTTATGATTTCTGAAGCTAGTGGAGGTTTTCATATAAACCTTAGGTTTCTGTTTGTTCTTGTGTTCACATATGTATACATCATATGCTTTGCGGTTTGTAGACTTAATCCGCTGCCTGATAATCAAGTCTGCAAGGCTTTCAGCCTTTTGCTTATGCCAGCGATAATTCTTGAAATATTTCCAAACTAGTTGAAAATTTCAATTACACAACAAACCTAGTATGTCAAAGAAATTGACATTCATGCGGTCATTATCTCATCAACAATCACAACTTTTTGACTTTTATATGATGAACTTAGAGTGCACCAATTTAAAGTCCAGAAATTTCGTCAATACGAATTTCTTAGAACATGTGTTCTTAGACTTGTACTTCATTTCAAAGAAACTCAAAATTCCTTGGAAGTATTCAACTCACTATAGATATACACAACAGTTTTATCAAGCGGAGTTGATCCATCTTTTGTATGGAACATTCTCAATGGTACAAAATTCAACACTTACTAGAGTTATATTGTTAGTATTCTCAAGAGAAAGCATATGCTATCTTCTTTGAGTTACTTCTCTAGTTTCTGCATGAATCGAGGTTCATCGAATTTTTCTAGTATTAGTCATATGTTTACAACATTAGGTACTAACATGACAATCTGATAAAATCAGAATTTGACATAGTCATATGTGGCAGACCGCTACCAAATTAAATTTGGTGCGTCGACTCACTAGACTTGTAACCATAATACCTCCACCGCTATCGGTGTAAATAGGATCTAACATTCCGATAAACATCAGAGATGTAGTCCATATAACACACAAGATCATAAGTGGTAGACCATTCTCAATTTGAGTTGTCCACTCACCATACCCGTTGTCATCTTTGTTAGGCAACTTTTAGAAACGAATCGGAAACGCAAATGCATATTCATATACACATGTCCGATTTAAGCTGCTAACTCGTTGATAGTTGTACTTAAAATCAAACATGTTCAAAAGAATCAAGATCAAATTAGTACACTAACACAAAATTAGAAGTTCAATCTAATATATACTCAATAATTTAAACATATATGAATAAAGTGTAATAAATAAATTAAAATTTTTCAGAATTAATAAATTTCAAAAACAATTTAATTATGCAAAGACGATATTTATGCAAATTAAACCACACAAATAAATTGCATAAAAAATTCATAGAATTTTCGAAGATGACAAAAGTCAAAAACTTGAGAAAAGACTTGAATAAAAGCCAGAGACATGTTCGATAATTTGCTAATTAAGTGACAACATTCTGAGTTAAACCGGATTTTTAAACCAATTAAAACAGAACGAAATACGATAAAAAATTACGCAATTAACAGAGGCAAAACCGATGTTTGCTAAGCAATTAACTAAAGCGAATCGAGAAAAGCTGAGCAATTCACGAATTATTAATTGCATTAAATCAAAAGAAGAAATCTAAATAACTCAGCAATGATAGGAAAAAATTGTAGAATTATAAATCAATGACCGAAAATAATCTGATGGAAAGGGATTGATTATCGATCATCATGAATTCTCTAATTCCTGTTTTTATGACAAAAATACTTCACAAAAAATCAGTTTTCGTTAGTGCAATAAGCATAAACGAAAATTTTCAGAATTAAGATTGTAAGAACACAAATTACTACAATATGTGCAAACTGATATTTGTAAAGGAATTGCATAAAATAAATAGATAATACAACAAAAATACCGATACAAGAATTAGGAAGAAGATGGATTTGCAGATGCAAGATATGATCTTTATCCTTAATTATGAAAACTCCCCGTAGTGTGACGGTTGTGTGGCATTCCGAATCCTAGGATACAACTGCAATCAATTCTGTTTTGCACAACTCAAGAACATAATCTAACGAACGCTTTTCTATGTTGTACTCTCAGACACAAAAAATAAAAATAGAATAAATTGTGAGGGATTTCGGTTTTGGGCTTCGAGATTTGTCAAATGGACCTACGGTTAATTTTTTTTTAATTCTTTTGGCCTAGATCCCTTTTGAATTAAGTGTTGGTCAAGTCAAACACGTATATCTGCTAATGATGAATTTTAAACATCAATTGATATTAGTATTTAAGTGCAAATTCAATTGTATTTGATTTTGTAACTTATAAAATACTAATTACTTTGAAAGAATCATGATGATGAGATTAAATTCTCAAATCTCTCTTTAATGCTCACATGTTAAAATACATTGGGCATATTGGCTATAAAAGCAAGCCATCCTCATCTCATTTTCATATAAGAAAAACAACACAAGTCCCTCACAATTTACTCTATTTTTTTTTTTTTTTTGTCTGAGAGTACAACACAGAAAAGCATTTGTTAGATTATGTTCTTGAGTTGTGCAAAACAGAATTGATTGCAGTTGTATCCTGAGATGCGGAATACCACACAACCGTCACACTATGGGGCGTTTTCAAAATTAAGGATAAATATCATATATTGCCTCTGCAAATCCATCTTCTTCCTAATTCTTGTATCGATATTTTTGTTGTATTATCGATTTATTTTATGCAATTCATCAGTTTGCCCATATTGTAGTAATTTGTATTAGAATATTTTGGTTCTGGTTCAACAGTACTCTTCGTGAAAGGAACAAACCGAAGGATCAGATAACCAAAATGACCAACTCAGATATGAAAAAGCAAGAGATGCATTATTCTCAACTCCATCGAATAAAAATGTGTGTTCTCTTCTACATGAAAGCCGCAGCTTTCAGACAAAACTCTGGCAGCTGCATATACCAAACACTGAACGTTTTAGTCCTGTGACATTACATGATTCCTATGACAACACTTTCTTTTCTCCTCAAGATCTCTGTCAATTGTTTTAACAGCATCTCTTTGGGTCGTGTTCGCCTCATCTTGTGGCGTTTCTGGCCCGTTGCAAACACAAATATATCCGTGAATCAAGACGCTGAATATGTGCTTTTCTTGATTGCTTTATTCTATTTGCTATGTTGATGAAGCAAGGTTGGTGACACCAAAGTAAAGAGTCTTCTGGTTGAAAGCATTTATGGCATAATCAACCTGAAGGTGACCCAATGGAGACTTGAACCGTAGTCCATACCCGAATCCATACCCAAACCCTGGCTTCCCCTGTCTCAGCGATGGGTTTCCTGAAACCATATTCCCAACTGCTTAATCAATTTTGTGTCCAAACAACTACTTTATGGTTTTTGTTCAGAGCAGGCAAGTGAGCTTTTACCAGGGACAAGGCGGCTTGAGCCTAGGTCCGTTCCACAATCCAAGAAGATGGTTCCTTCTGTCATCTTGTTCTGTAAACAAAAAGGAACCAAAGCTCAATTAAAGCTTAAAAGGGAAAACTGGTTGATTGTTCTGAAGACCGAGTCATGCAACAGCTCCACGTACCAAAGGCAAGGCCAATTCTGTATTAGCAACAAGGCATGACCGCCCGGATCCAACAGCGCCCTCACCATATCCCCGAACACTGCCTAGCCCACCAATGGCAAATGCTTGATAAGGAGCCATGTCTCCTACAATTGAACCACCTGTAAGGCTGTCACAGAAGAGGTAAGAACCACGCCAAAACTCGGATATAGTGATAAATCCTCTTCTACTTGTACTTGTCTAGACAGAGGATGTAAGATTCTGTCAGTACCTTGCTAAGAGAAAAGCCGGTCCCAACCTGACACCTTTTGATGCAACAAATTTGAAACGGTTGAAGATAAGCCACTTGGAGACAACTGGAATACCTTGTTCTATCTGCATGCTGAACTGCAAACGCGAGAAACCAGTATGAGAGAAACTAAAAGTTGAGAAACCAAGTGCAAAATGGCTACATGGTTTGCCTGGGCTATAAAACAGAAATGAGGAGTTACTTACATGAGAAAGACCCTGGTCGGTAGCCTTTGCAAACCGGGATTCTTGCTTTAAAACTACCATACTGTCATGGGTATTTCCACTGCATAGCAAAGATTTCCACGCGATGTAAATATCAGTTTTATGCTAGAGCTTAAGGAAACAAATCAAGGCAAGAGATATCTAATATTACCTGCAAGTTACAGGAAATCCATCCAGATCTCTTGTTATTGAGCGCCCATCATCATTTATCGGACGCACATGCTACACCAATGGAAAATATTACTCTTTTTACCCTCGAAGTGAAACAGCAACGAGAACAATATTGTTCTACAATGTTTGAAGAAGCTATTGTGCGAGTACCTCAAACTTTATGCTGGTTGTGCTGCTCCACTTTGAACTCGCTGGCTCACTCAAGTCTAAACCAATTGCCAATTTAGACAGATTTACACCTCCGCTCCCTGACCGGGAAAAATTGTCAACTGGGGTGCCGTGGACCCCTATCTCGGGTGAAAGAGAATGCTGTGCCGATTTAGAAAATTTTGAAAGTATTAACATAGCATAATTTGGAAAATTCACTTTCTAAGATAGTTCCACAGATCATAAACACAAGTAAGAAAAATTGAGTATCTGAATTGGTACTGTTTTATTGGAACCTGTACGAAGAAGCACTGTTGTGGACGCCATTCAGGTCTAGGTCTCCTAAAAGCCACCAGTACATTGGAATCATACAGCCCTTTATCCCATGATACATCAAGCTTCTCGCTTCCTCCAAACAAATTCGGATGTTTGATACAGAGGCTGCAACAAACAAACCCAAATGAAAACTTTGATTGAAAAGAAAGATATGACCATTTCACTTTTGTAGATTATAAGATTACCAAATAGTATCTATTAGAACCGTAAGTAGGAGCATTAGAGTCACAGAACTTGCCTGCCAATTACTAGAGAAAGAGGACTGCTAGTGTCCCTGTGAAAACAGAAACAAACTGAATTTTAAAATCGTTTGAGGAAGATAAAGGTGGTTCAATTACATGAGTAGTAGTAAAGTTGAAGAATGGATCATGGGAGCAAACCTGAAAGAAGGAAACATTAAAGAAGTACAAAGCTTGTGAGTGAAATCCACATTAACATCAATCTTGGCTGCGATAAACGGAAAAAGAAACAAGCAAGAAGATTAAAAAAAAAGATACTTTCGCTCCGAAACAATTTATGAAAGCCACATATCAAACCAATCCGATCTTAATCTCACTACATTCAAAAGCAAGACTTATCTCACATGAAGGTTAGTAACAAAAGTCCAGAAAGAGTTTCTACTTACAAACAACCAATGCATCCTCATGCCTAGAACATTCTAACTCATCAATACCTCAAGTACACACATATAATCATATCTATACATATCAAATGAATGATACCTATACATGGGAAATGAAGAAAACATGGAAACAAATCCTAGCCCTCCAAACGAATTTATCAATTTGAATATTACAATCAGCCCACATTAATAGTGATCGAAAACACAAATGTCGATAATCCAGAATATAAGGAGAGGAAGAGATGGGTTTTTAGAACATAGAGTGACCTCTACCAGCGTGGATGCTCTTCTGAGCTCCCATGGAGATGGCTTAAGAGAATGATCAATCATGAAGAGAACCCAAGACAACAATTGGCATTAAACAAGCAATGAGATGCGCTAAGAAAAGGAGGAATCTTTGTTTCGTCTTTCTTCTTCGGGAGAGAATTGCAGAGAGGTAAGGATTTGATGCTTAGGATATTTAGAGAAGAAAGGAAGTTTGGGTTTATCTCTTTCGTCTTTATTCCCTTTTGTGATCTGGGCTTTATGTATGTGGGCCACATCTACAATTATCGATATCAGATAATAAATATGCAAATATTATTACCGCTTTGTTAATACGCGGCTAAACAAATTATAAATTATAAATTATTGATAGAAATATTTAATTTTATTTAATAATCTGTTGAATTGTCAAAATATTTTAAAATACTATTTAAACGCAGATCTTAAATCATTATAATTTATATCATAATTATCCTATCATAATCCATATAATGCGGATCTAAAAATATGTATAAGTGGAATTCAAATCAAATTTTTAATAACAACTAAGAAAATTATATTCTTACCCGTTATGAATATTTATTAGTTATATGATCAAATAGTAAAAACAATTCAAGTATTGTAGAGTTAAATCAGAAAATAGTAAACTTCATGTTAATACTCATAAAAAACCTATAAAAAATATTTATAAATAATATTATCAAACATTATAAAAAATATTTATTAAAAATATTATCAAAAATCACATAAGTACATTATTGATAATTGTATACCATTGATGTTATCATTTTTTTTCTCATAGAGATCTATACTCGCCAAACATTATTGACTCTTGAATCTTAGTACTAAATATAGTATTATTATTTTAATTTATATAAATTTTCATTTATACTATTTTTTGTTCTAACATTAGAAAGTATCAATGTCGTCATTAAAGATTTTTATGTGTTTTGTGATATTCTACAATTCTATTGATAAAATAAGTATGCTTGTATTTTTTTTTTAACATACTTGTGCATATCTTAAATTTTAAATTGAAATTTGTATATCCTTTCTAACTTTTTTTTTTTCAATTTATATATTCTCTTTTCTTAATTAAAATTTTCATTCTCTCTTATATCTTCTCTATTTTCCTTCTTAATTTTTGTTTCCTAATCAGTTTGGACTATTAGAAATTTTCATTTTTACTATTTGGTTAGTTACTCAATAATTATTTTGTTAGTTTTTCACTTTTAATTTTACATTTTTTAGTTAATTTTAAGTGTTAACACATATCATCATCTGATTAATATTAGACATATGTCGCGATCTGATGAATTACAATTTTATCTACGTGTCACGCTTACGTCGAGCACACCCTGCTTTATATAATAAGATTTCTGAATTCACTCTCACGTTCACTCTCTTAAAAATTATGATTAAAGTGCTATTAATGAATTGGCTTATTTACAACCAATGTTCGAAATTTTATTAGGCGCTAATCGGGCAGTCGAGGTGTATTTAGCGTCTAATGACAAAATTGAAGATTAAATAGAGATTAATCGGAGACTAGTTTTTGGATTTTTAATATTTTTCAAATCTCCGAATCTATCATAAATTGTTTCAATTCACTTTAATCCTTGAAGATTGACGAGCTAAGACACTTTAGAACAATCAACACACAAAATTGTTAACCGACTTCTCTGTCCTTTGGGTACCTCTCGGCTGGTATCTCTTCTCCCAGAACATCTACTATTAAATCAAAGATACAAGGTACATACCATTAACAAGGTGTTTTGTTTGTTACAGGTACACAACAAGAATCAAGAGGAGAAAAGAAGGGGAATAAGAAGGAGATAACCGATGAGAGCGAATCTGATCATACAATCGCCATTGACGAGCCTCCTTCCTCTGTGTCGGAGCTTTTCTTTTCTCTCTACTTCTCTTCTTGTGATCTTCTCTTTTCCTCAACTCTTGCTCTGTTTCTATCGCGTGTGCCTCTCTGATATTGTAACAAACCCTTATAACCCTTTTTAGTTAATGATGACACACCTCGTGGGCTCTTGATATATCAGCTTGGCCCAGCTGATAAGTCTTTGGTCAGAGATTATTGAGCTCGGGCCCAATAGCTTGAGAGTTGTTTCGAATTAGCTCACAAACTCCACCTTTCAGACACAACTCTGAAACCTCTGCCGAACCCTAATCTTTGTCCTCTTTGTCACAGCTGATGAAAGTGCCATATACTCTGCTTCCGTAGTAGATAGAGCAACAACTGATTGTAGATTATATCTCCAACTAACTGTATTTCCTCAAACTTTGAAGGGTCGACTATCTATTTCCCCACGAGAAGTATGATATCATCATATATGCAACCCAAACTATATCCTCTGTCTATATATCCCCGACAATAAAATTCTAAACCTAAATCTATCCAAATTAAAAGTTTCAAACCTATATACCCACATATATCGATTTCAATGGTTTAAAATCTAAACCAACAAAAAACCATCCCACTAAACCAAATAAAAATGGTTTAATTATTTATTATAATTAATAAAATTAAAAAAAAAATATCAAATCTTCTTCTTCGCTGTAACCCTCTCTCTCTCTCTTCTTCTTTATCGTTTCTTCGTGCAGATTTGGATTCCTCTCCCCGATTTTCCTTTGTTCTCATTCAGATCTGAATTCAATGACGAAACGCAAGACGAATTCGAAATATCGCAAGGCTGATTCAACTTCACCAGAAGTTCTCTCACCGCGAGCTCGAGACAAGTCTCCTTCACCTCGCGATGGCTCCGATTCTCCAGATTCTCTTCAAGTTCGATTCAAGCTCAGGAATCGCAAGTAAATCTCCGATTCTGCAATCGTTTCACCTCGCGCTCGTATATCTCCTTCAAATCAAAGAGATTCCGCGTCGTGATTGTTATCAATCGAGTTTCGGATCTCAGTCACGACCACCGGAGATTCGTTCCGATTTCCTTTTGCGATGCAATCTTACTGGTTGGTATATTTGAGGTGTCGAAACTCTCTCTCTAAGCATATAGCTTCTGGATATCTCTCTGTTGATGCTGTTGTTGCGATATGGAGATATTCGAAACGTAGATGTGGTTTTAGAGAGATGAAGATCAGGTTAGGAAGTTTTCAACAGAATCTAGGATATGGAATTGATGATGGATGGTTAGTTATGTTGCTAGATCATCCTGATTTCACATTCTTAACACAGGCGCAGCTGATTTCAAGGTGAAGAAGAAGAAGATTTTTTTTTTAATTTTTTTTTTAAAATTGGATAGAAATCCGGTTTAAATCCGGTTTATTATCATATTAAATGGTTAAACTATAATTTGGAAACAGTAAACCAATAGTAAGCCGACATTATGGGTTCTGAAGTTTCGAACTTTTATTTGGTGGGTATATAGGTTTGAAACTTTTAATTCGGATAGATTTAGGTTTAGAATTTTATTTTCGGGGATATATAGACAGAAGATATAGTTTGGGTTGCATATATGATGATATCATACTTCTCGTGGGGAAATAGATAGTCGACCCAACTTTGAAAACATAACCTGTCACTGATATTCTCTTATCTAGATCAGTGGCATAATCTGAATCACTAAGCCCTTCTATGCTGAACTTAGACTATTTAGTGAATGTAAGTCTTGTCTTCAGTGTTCCTTTTAGATCCCAGTTGACTGCTTCCCAATATTTTCTTCCTGGAGTTGACATGAACCTACTTATCAACCCTATTGCATATCCCAAGTCTGATCTAGATCCAATCATAGCATATATAAGACTTCCAACATCACTATCTAGCATAGGGAATATCATCCGTATGTTCTCGCGGAAGAATAAAAAAATTACCTCCTTTCCAAATCAAAACCGAGCTTCTACCTCTTTTTAATCTTCACTTAAACTCCTTAGTTTAAAATGAGATGCTATATGTGTTGTTACTGGCTTTGCATCAATCATACCAAAAGCTTTTAACACCTTCTTCACATAGCTTTCCTGAGACAATATTATAGTTACTTTATCTCTGTCTCTAATAATATCAATTCCTAGAATATGAGATGTCTTTCCTAAATCTTTCATCTCAAATTCTCTATTCAAGCTGTCCTTGATCTCTTTTATCTCTGCCTTATTTCTAGAAGCAATTAACATGTCGTCAACATATAACAGTAGGTAGATGGCTCTGTCTGTTTGAACATTCTTCATGTAAACACAATGATCACGTCTGTTTCTAACAAATTTCTCCTTCTTCATAAAACTATCAAACTTGAGGTTCCTATGTGATTGTTTTAAACCGTATATGAACTTCTTTAAGAGACATACCTTGTCCTCTTCACCCTTCTTGATAAAACCTTGAGGCTGATTCATTAGAATCCTCTCCTATAGATTTCCATGTAGAAAAGCAGTCTTGACATCTAGTTCAAAATCTAGGTTCACCACAATTGAAAGCATCAACCTAATGGAAACATATTTTACCACTAGTGAAAAAATCTCATTATAATCAATACCTTCCTTTTGTGAGAACCCCTGAGCCACTAGCCTTGCCTTGTATCTCTACCTTTCTATCCCTGGAATTCCTGGCTTTAGCTTAAAAATCCACTTGCAACCAACTGCTTTCTGATTTGTTGGCCTTTCAACTAAAACTCAAGTCTGATTTCTTTTCAAAGAGTCCATATCTTCTTCTGCCGCATTGTTCTAATACTTCCTTTCTTTGCATCTCATGGCCTCTGCAAAAGACTTAGGTTCCATGATTTCTAAGTCTTCAGCTATAGCCAAGGCATAAGCTACGAAGTTTCCATCCTCAAACCTAGATGGTGTTTTAATGTTTCCTCTTCTACCTCTGTCTCTGGCAAGCATGTAGTTGGCTAGGTCAATTTCTTCTTCTGAATCTTCTACCCTATGACTTGACTCTGAACCTTCTACCCTCTGGCTTGACTCTGAACCTTCTGAATCTACTGACTCTTATGAGCTTTCTGAAATATCCAGTATCCACAACTCCACCTTGACCTGATGATTCTCCAGTCTCAGTAGAGAATAGGGTTGGTCCTTGAATGAGTTGATTTTTCTGAAAGTTATATTTTTCTTTCCTTTGTCCTTAGAAACATTTCAAGAGTTTGCAACCTCTGAATTTAATTCATCATGACTAGTTAAGGTGTGTTTAAAGAGTTACTTCTCATTAAACACAATATTTCTACTAGTGGTACACTTTTCCTCATCAGGTAACCAGACCCTATAACCCTTTATTCCAAAAGGGTAACCCATAAAGACTCCTTTCAAAGCCCTAAGACTTGTCTTATATTGCACAGTATGTATAAACGCCGAGCACCCAAATCTCTTTAGGTGTGATAAATCAGGCTTAGTCTCAGTCCAAACTTCTTCTGGTAACTTAAAACCAATAGAAGAGTTTGGCGATCTGTTTATCAAATACACTACAGTAGAAGTAGCCTCTATCCAAAAGGTTTTGTCCAACCCAGTCTCAGCTAACATGCATCTAACCTTATCCATAATTATTCTGTTCATTCTCTCTGCTACACCATTCTGTTGAGGGGTGTAGGTGCATGTTTTGTGTCTTTTGATGCCATTCCCTTTGCACATGTTGTAAAACTGAGTATTGCAGAATTCTAACCCATGGTCTGTTCTTAGACATTTCAACTTTTTGCCAATTTGGTTTTCTGTTTCTTCTTTCATTCCTTGAACTTACCAAAAGCCTCGTCTTTTGATTTCAGGAAATAGACCCAGAGCTTCTTTGAGTAATCATCAATGAAACTGATGAAGTATCTGCAACCACCTAGACTTTATGAGTTTGCTAAAAAACCCCACAAATCTGAATGAACATAATCCATGATTGCCTTGGCTATATGTTTTGCTATTGGGAAGCTCTGTTTGTGTGACTTTCCAAATACACAACTCTCACAGAAACTCAAGTCTTCTATTTCTGAGCTTGGCAGGTAACCTTTTTTAGCTAAAATCTTCTTGTTCTTTGAACTCATCTGACCAAGTCTAGAATGCCATAAGTCTGTAGTGCTTTCAGCTGCTTTAGCTACATTAGCTTCTCCTTTCACCACTGTTACCTGTAGGTAGTATAGACCATTGTCATACTTGCCAGAAAACACTTTCTTACCCGCCTTGTAGAAATGAACAATGCCATTTCTTTCTTCTTGTTTGCTTGATTCTCCTCCACACCACCTCTATCTCCGAGCTCTGCCTCCATCATGTCGACATAGTGATTCTCCTCTTCCACCATTATAGCCTCCGTCGGCTCCAACCGAGACGTCTCCGCTTCACCTCCGTCTCTCTATCTCGTCGTCATGTCCACTTCTCTTTCTCTTCTTTTTCCTTCTTTAATTCTCTCTTCTTCCCTTCTCCTTCACGTTCTCACGAGTTCTCCTCCTCTCTCTTTCTTCTTCTTCCTCTCTTCTCTTCACGATCTCTTTCTCTGCCTCCTTTTCTCTTTTTCTGTTTTGTTCTTCTTTCATGATCCGTAGAGTAGGTTTCGGCTTGGGTTTAGTATTAGAATAAGAGTTGACCAAGGTTTAGGCTTATGGGCTTAGGGAAATAAAAAAATTTGGCCTTGTCCACTTGAAAATTTAGAATGGGCTTTTCTTTTGGTCCAATTTACTTTCTCGACCCGGTAAAGATGTCCGCGCAAAAATTTTAAATTCCCGGGACACGGCCGTGACAAAACTCATATCTGAAATCTCTCTGTCTGATCGTTCTTACAGATTGATTTTGTGTGATATATGTGTTTGTTTTCTTTGTTTAAGAGAAGCGCTCCAAGGACAAAATCTCCTACTTTTCCGATAGTATATTCTTCTCTCCCTTTTATTTTTCTCTTTTCTTTATGTAATGCCCAAAACTCTTGAGATTGAGGTCTTTATTCATCTAAGTTTTCACTTGTAACTCTTGACCAATTTTATCCACCTGAGCCGCACGTGGCGTCTAAATTGCACAATATATGCATAGAAAGGCGGAATCTTTCACATCTAATTTCTAGAATTAGATAAGGGTTACGATTACTTTGGAAATATTCAGTTTGATGAAAAGAAGAAATGGTTTTCGATGAAGTTTCTGATTTTTGATTCCTTGACTCTAGTTTGAGCCTTATAGTGCTGAGGGAGACTCTAGTACCTATGAAATTAACTTCTTGGATTTTTATGCCAATGTTATGTTATATTTTTTTGCTTGGAATATGGAAACCCTAGAACGTTTTTTGTCAATTTAAGCTGCATTCCATGTATAGTCATTCCATATACTGTTTGAAATTTGTGTTCTTTTGAGGTTCCTTTCTGAGAAACTGTTATAAACTCTTTATATATATATATATATATATATGCACTTCCCTTTTCGCACTCCAAAATGCCTGCATGATTCGAATTCTGATGGGAAAACAATTCTCTTGTTGTTGTAAGCCTTTGTGGTAGTTTATATGGGTTTTGCGATGATATTCTCATAGATTTTTTTTTTTTTGTGTTGCAGGGGATGTGGGGAGTGTCTATTTGTTACATTATAGGCTTCCAACTCAAAATCAATTAGCAATGAGTGGAGAGACCCATATGTTATATATTAGTTATGAATTGTCTCCACTTCCGATGTGGGACATTCTAATACGCCCCCTCGAGATGATGGCTCTTTTTGGCTCATTCATCTCGGACCGAATCTCATTTTTCTTTATGGATTGGTTAATACTGGGCTCTGATACCATGTTAAATTTGAGTTTTTCAAGGGATTCCAACTCAAAACCAATTGGCTATGAGTATAGAGGCCCATATGTTATATATTAGTTATGAATTATCTCCACTTCTGATGTGGGACATTGTCATACTATTTTGGTCCTGATCACCCAATGAAACCTCACAGGTTTTGTATAACCCATCATCTTATCCTTGCATATGGCCTCCATAGCAAGATGGAAGTTTATGTCAGTTTCTCTTGCTCATCTTTCATGTTTCTTGTTCTTGATCCTTTTGCTTACGATCTCACTGTACATCTCGTTTGAACTCATTCTATTGTCTCAGCGTCCACATAAGGCATATCCTATTGAGATGGCCCAGTTCCATTCTCCCGACTATGTGGAGTTCCTACAACGAATTAATCGAGAAAATAAGAGTTTATTTCCTGATGAAATGGCTAGATGTAAGTTTTGTGCCTTCATTAATTGGTTTTTGCAATTTATATGTTTAGCTGTAATAGAATTACTTTGATGCAGATAATCTGGGAGAGGATTGTCCTATCTTTGAGGATTTGTTTGAATTTTGTCAAATTTATGATGGCGGAACCATAGGTAAATCATATTACATGCAGTATATGTCAGTATTCAAGTTTGGTTGTCACTTTAAAGCTTTATTGACTGACCGAACTTTTACTATAGATGATGCACGCAGATTCAACAACAAACTCTGTGACATTGCTATAAATTGGGCGGGTGGATTGCACCAAGCCAAAAAATGTGATGCATCTGGGTTTTGTTACATCAACTATCTCGTACTAGGAATTATGGAATTTTTGAAACACCATGCCCGTGTGCTATACATAGATATAGATGTTCATCACGGTGATGGAGTTGAAGAAGTTTTTTTACTTTACTGATAGGTACACTTAGCTCATAGATTTCTCGAAAGTGTTTTCTATAGAAATTAATACCCATATATTTGAATAATTTTATGCAGAGTAATGACCATTAGCTTTCATAAGTTTGGAGATAAGTTCTTTCCAGGGACGGGCGATGTTAAGGTAATATTTGGAACTCATTTCCTGAATTTGTGAGGACTATTTTGATGTGTTCGGATGCATTTTCATTGTGATCTATTTGCTTTTAAAAGGAAATATGAGAAAGAGAAGGGAAGTTTTGCCCCATAAATGTGCCGCTGAAGGATAGTATTGATTACAATAGTTTCAACCGTCTGTTCAGAACAGTAAGTTCTTCTATCAAAACAATCAAATTATTGATGTTTTTGATGTTATTGTGCTTTTGATCTTGCCCTTTGATCTTCTTTTTTTCTTTTAGATAATTTCCAAGGTTGTTGAGATATATTAGCCGGGTGCAATTGTTCTTCAGTGTGGGGCAGATTCACTAGCCAGGGATCGACTAGGATGCTTTAAGCTCTCTATTGATGGTGCTTTTCTTCTTGTAATCAAAATCTCTTTTGCTAATATCTAAACGACTTGGGTTCTGAAACAGATTTCTCTATGCATTAATTTATTTAGGACATGCTGAATATGTTAAATTTGTGAAGAAATTCAATCTTCCCTTGCTGGTATCTCTCTCTCCTGAGTAATGTTTACTATCCCTTTTTAATCTTAAGTTGATACACAAAAGAGAATGTAGCTAGGTGTTGAACCGTTGACACTGGCATTCTTTTGGACACATAACTTCCTAATGGTTAGTAAAGTTTAATGTTTGTTACAAAAAAGGTTACAATGTTTCGAACCCACGGGTTAATGTTTTTGCAGAGATTCCTGAAAACGACTACATCACGAAGACGGATTCGATTTCCGAGAATGTTACACAGATTAGAAGGCATATTTGTAGAGTATGTACGATCCACTTGTGTACTTCCATTTCTTTCTCCTTGTTGGAATTGGGATACATCATACTGAGTGTACTTATCTCGTTCATCTTCCACTATCATATTATGTAATATTATACTTGCCCTTATTATCTTTCCTATTTTTTTTTCTTATCCCAAATAAGAGCTGGATTTTTAATAATCGCAAACCGAGCTTGTAAGACTCCAACGGTACATTCAACGTCTTTTCGGACGGTTTTTTGACGTTGAGCAAATAATGACGTTTTAGGATTTTGAGAAAGTCGAATTGATTAGATAAACGTGGCCCATTTTGGATTCTTTTCCAAAAAACAGATGTTTTTTTGTTCATTACCCACAATTGGATTCTTGCTAATATTTAACCATGCACTAATGAGAACAATATCTTCAGCTGGATTCCAATTGCATCTTGTTTTTCTACGATCGTTGGTGTTGTGAACCTGCTGTGGAATATCACTCTCCCCACCCATATTATTATATTGAGTACTATATTGTGGAATTTATGATGGACTCATTTGGATATAATTGGATTGAGTTTGAAAAAGTAGGAAAAGAATTTGTAGAGTTTCCTTCTTGTTGACTAATTAAGAAGATCTAGAAAATTCGATGAGAAAGAAAATGGATTGTGTGAATCGATAATCTAAATGATGAAAAGAACAAATAAGAAATGTTATGGTGTAAGATAAGAAGAATATATCAAGTTTTTATATAAGGGAGGAAAGTAAAAATGATACATGATTTTAACAAAATATAATTTTTAAATTGTTCACATCTCAGATTTTTTTAAAATAATTTAACTAAAATTATACTAATTTTATATTATTGTAAAAACTTTAATTAATATCAAGTAAAAACTAATATTAAAATATAATTAAAATTTATGCATAATAAAAACTTAATAGATAGATAATTTTATTTTATAATTTATATAAAAAAATAACATCATATAAACTATTTAATTGTTATTTTAAGCTATTGTATATTTGATTTGTCATTTAAAAACAAAACCAATGATAACATGACATGTGTCCAAAGAAAAAGTCTTCTCAATCAAGAACCGTTTTTCGCCCATTTGTTTTGGGGAGAAACTCCCTTAGATACTCACATAAAACCCCACATTGTACATGGTCTAAGGAGCTATTTTATAACTTAGAACCTGCATGTTTAGTTACTCATTCATTAGACATTGATAATCATTTGTTTCTGAGAATGTCAGGAGAATCTCAATACTAAATCGCATATTAATTCAATCAAAGTACAGATTTTGGAGAATTTGCGATACATCCAACACGCGCCAAGCGTGCAGATGCAGGAGGTAAACTGATAAGATGCTGACGTGGAAGGTGATATGAAAAAGGAAAGACTCTGATTAATCTGGAAAGTTTGCAGTTACTGACTTACTGTGGACGAAGCTTAAATAGGATCGATGGTTCTCTTTTGGACTCGATCGTAGCAGGTTCTTGAGAGATTTGTGTGTAATTCTCTTTGCAATCTTATCAAATTGGTGCGCGTGTGACTCGATCGAACAAATCACGATGGTGTTGCCGGAGAATTCGTCGCAGCGGGTTACTGAGCTTGACGGAACAGTGGCGGAGTTATCACACCGAATGGATGTGATGCATGGAGGTCCTATTCGGAATCGGAAGAGAGATTTGGATTGGTGGAGAAGAAATTGGGCTCGATGGAAGCGGTGTTGGAAAATCTATCGCAGACGATGGCTCGAATCGAGGCTCAGTCCTTTTCCGAAGGATCTCGGCACAATGAGGTGCGAAAATCTTGAGATACGCATTAAGATATCGGGGAATACAAGATGTGTTAGCAGATCGTGAAAGTTTGTTAAAAAAAAAAGAGTTTGATGGTACACATCATTTTGGTTGGATTGCTCAAGCTGAGAGGTATTTGAAGATGATGCTAAGTTGAGACTGGTTTCTATCAGTTTGAGAGATTCGGTACTTAACTGGTTTAATGGGCAAATGGAACACAATCCGTTTCAAGATTGGCCTGAGTTTAAACACAGATTATTGGCTCGATTTGGTCCATTTAAGAGTCGTTCTCCACCACAAGTACTTTCAAACAAGGAAGTGATTCTAGAGATTGATAAAGAGGAAGAATCAAGTAAGGAGACGGTGCTGCTTTACACTCTGATTTTGGTTTCTTTTGGATGCTTTACACTCTGATTTTGACGGTGCTGCTTTGTTTGTTATCAACGAGACCAATTACCAATTTTACATGTCTAAAAGAAGGATGACTGGGCACTACAATCAATAGGTGTCATGACCAAACCTTTTGCATACACACATGTTCTATAAAATGCTTCTGAAAGGAACAAGTGAGAAGCAACAAAGTAGGCACAGAAAAATTCCAAAATCATGGAAATTTAAGTACAAACCTGGGGCATAGACGAAGTGGAGACAGGACATTCAACTTTTGTACTTAGCAGATTTGAGTGATGTTGGGATTGCTAGGCTACGCAAGAGAAGCCAACAACAGATTTTGAAATCCTGGATGTTTAAGTACAAGCAGAGACAGACAAAATTGCAGGTTCGTACTCTGTCTACGAAGACCATAACCCATGGCTCTTGTGTTGGACATAAACTCAATGAAAAAGGAAACAGCAAGTACCATACAGGTCTTGTGTTGGACAGTTTTTGTCCCGATGTTCAAGTTGGATCTATGAAGAAGGGGAACCCATTTAAGTCATGGAGTATCATGTGGCAACCACACAGGTCACTGCAGTTGTGTACATTGTGGCTGAGACCGAGCTCTGCGTTTTCAAGGAAATTTTCCAATACAATTTTGGGGAGAATGTGTTCTTAATGCATCTTACTTGATCAATCTCACACCTTCTCAAGTGCTTCATGGAAAAACTCCATTCGAGATAGTTTATGGTCATGCTCCTTCGTATAAACACATTCGTGTTTTTGGATGTTTAGCTTATGTACACAATCTTGACCACAAAGGAGACATTGCGTTTTTGTGGGTTATCCTTATGGGAAAAAGGGATGGCGTTTGTATGATATAGAACGAGAGACTTTCTTCGTTTCGATGTCGTTTTCAACGAGGGAATTTTCCCATTTTTGGCTCTACGTACAGATATAGCGTTAGACACAAATGATCATTCGACTCTCCCTGTGAATGACCTGATTACTTCTGAGATTGATATCGAATCTTCAGCGACTGTTATTGCACCTCCAAGTCCATCTACTACAGTTCCTACTCCTATTGCCGATTCCACTTTGCCCCTTGAAGTCGTTCCCGTTTCCGAGACTCAAGAAGAAACTACGACTTCTTTCAATCAACCAGTTTCTGTTGAATTATTAGGATGTGGTCAACGGCCAAAAGCTCCTCCTTCTCATCTTCGTGATTATGTTGTCGGTACAGTTTCAGTCTCTTCTTCTCCCTTGACATCACCCTTTCCTCAGCACTCCTCAGGTACGGATTGTAACAACCGTCTTCCTAACTTGACAGAGACGGCAAGTAATACATTAAATACCTCTCATCGACTTAACTATGTAATACCTTTATGAAATTCGATCATAATATTATTTAAATTCAACGTCTTGAATCCATCAACAAAATCCGTTTAACCGAACTACCAGCTGAAACTTAAATTTTTCAAAGAGAAATAGAAAATTATCTTTAACGTAAACTGAATAAAGTATTAAGTAACCCCAATCCCAAAAAACCAGCACCCGAACAATCCTCGCCTTGAATCGCAACCTTTCAAGCCTTATCACCTGAAAAGGGGAAAAGAGGGGTGAGCAACTAGGTTACTCAGTGAGGAAAGGTCATTTCTGTCCACATGACCCCAACACTACTAACCAACCTGCAACTAACCCTAGAACATGCAACACACATCATGCTAAAAAAACAAGCCACATTAACACAGCAAATATGTTATCACATCACACACTAACACACATTAGCACATATCAAATATTTCGACACGAAGTCCATGACGCTTGGGCTGGCCGTCACCTCGAAAGGTCGTACGCCACCTTTGGCTCGTCAGCCGGTTAACGGGCTTTAGCGGGATCGCCATGTCCTCGCCCTCAGTCCGACATCACACAAATCACTATCACTATCCAATCATCAATCATCATTTAATCTCCTAGACTTAGCATTAACGACTACAAATTGACTAGGAGTGTTAAGAATCCACAGATCCCACCCTCACCTTAGCAATCACGTCCAAAAACTGAGTCCGGAAAATAGCGGTTGAAAATAGCGTTTCGGGCGGTTGCGGTTGAAAATAGCGTTTCGGGCGGTTGCGGTTGAAAATAGCGATTCGGGCGGTTGCGGTTGAAAATAGCGTTTCGAGCGGTTGCGGTTGAAAATAGCGTTTCGGACCTGCGTTTGCGTTTTAGCTCAAAATAAGGTTTCTGGGTTTTGACAGAAAGAGTGTTTCTTGACCAGAAAGAAATACATATAACTTACTGAGTTTATATCGGATCTGAGATCGGAAACTTGATCTATATTCCTTGCAATAATACATTTCCAAAGACACCAAGATCTTAGTCTGAATCCTTCTGTAACAACAGGAAATCGCCTCCAAAAACCCGAACTTGAAACTGGAAACAGATTTTTAAATACTTAGAAAATTCTGGGTTCAGAAACAATGTTTTATTGATCAACTTCGAGATCGATTTCCAGACGAACCTGACCTCGGATTCGAGAACGGAAAAGTGCTCCAAAAACTAGACAAGAAGATCTTTCCATGGATTTAATTATCATAACCTAAATCCATCGGGTCTGATCGAAAAATGCCTGCAAAGTCGGCTGGCCGCAGCTTCTCTCTGCACAAATCAGTCCCAGAAAAACACCTATAACTTTCAGACCACAACTCCGATTGACAAACCGCTGATGAATATAGTAAGATCTGTGAGTTTTCTACTTACCCAGAAAGTTTCTTTAAATTCCGATATGTTTTTCCTATCCGTCTTCACACCGTTCTCCTCCTCCTCCTTTATTGGCTTTACTATGATGGCTCTGTGAGTGGCTCCTCTTCCTTTGGACGGATTCTACTCTTGCTCCAACCTTCACCACCGACGGCTCTGACTCTCACACACGTTTCTCCTTTCTCTCTCCTTTTCTCCTCTTTTCTTTCTGTTCTTCCTCTTTGTCTCCCACGATCTCCCCTTTTTATTTTTATTTATTTTCTTCCCTTTTTCTTTCTGCCTACTCCACTTACTCTGATTTCTTCTTTTACTAGTGGTGGGTCGTGACAATTCTCCCCCACTTAAATGGAATTCGTCCTCGAATTGCTTGGCTCTAGACCTGAAAGAGCTTTGGATGATCTGCCCTCATCCGGTTTTCCAACTCCCAAGTTGTCTCTCGAATCCCATCCCTTTCCCAGCAAACTTGCACCTTCCATGAGCCTTTTCCTTTTACTGTGACTTCCTTACGGTCCAAAATTCTTACAGGTACAGCTGGGATTGTCAAATTTCTTACCATGTCAGACGGTGGATGCGGAATAATCAATTCTGGTTCCTTAACCACTTTGCGCAATACGGAAATGTGGAACACATCATGAAAGTCGGATAACTCCTGAGGCAAGTCCAGCCGATAGGCTACTGAACCGATTCTTTCGGTTATAATGTACGGACCCATGTACCGCGGTCTGAGTTTCTTTAATTTCCTTAGCTTATCAGTTCCCCTGAACGTTCTCATTTTCAGATATACTGCATCTCCAACTTCAAATTCCAAGTCCTTTCTTCTTTTGTCGGCATAACCTTTGTGGCGCTCATGAGCTTCCTTAAGTTTGTCTCGAATCAGTGCTACTTGCTTTTCAGACTCCTGAACCACCTCTGGTTCTAAGTCCCGTCGCTCCCCCACTTCGGTCCAACACAGGGGTGTGCGACATGGCCGTCCATAAAGAGCCTCATAGGGTGCCATCCCAATACTAGAGTGGTAGCTATTGTTGTATGCAAACTTCGCCAATGGTAGATAACGCAACCAACTTACTTTCCAATCTAGCATACACGCTCTCAACATATCTTCCAAGGTCTGTATAGTGCGTTCCGATTGTCCGTCTGTTTGAGGGTGATATGCAGTGCTCAAATGTACCTTAGTTCCCAATGCCTTCTGAAAGGCCTGCCAGAACAACGAAGTGAACCTCGGGTCCCTATCTGAAACAATGCTTACTGGAATACCATGCAGTTTAACTATTTCCTCTAGATACTTCTCGGCCAAGACTCCCACTCCATCCATCTTTTTAACAGCCAAAAAGTGGGCCGATTTGGTGAGTCGGTCCACAATCACCCAGATGGCATCCTTTCCACCCGTCGTCTTTGGTAGTCCCGTAACAAAATCCATAGCGATCATATCCCACTTCCATTCCGGTAATGGTAAACAATGCAGTAACCCGCTTGGGAGTCCACGTTCAGCTTTCACCATTTGACAAATTGAGCACTGAGCTACATACTTTGCAACGTCCCGTTTCATCCCATTCCAGTGGTAGTACATCTTTAGATCCTGATACATTTTGTTGCTCCCCGGATGTATCGAACATTGAGACTGATGTGCATGTTGCAGGATCTCGTCCTTTAGATCCTTGATCGCTGGCACACACACCCGACCCCTGTATACGATTGTCCCATTAAGTGTTGTGCGATATCCGATCACACCAGTTTCCAAGGTTTTATTCAAGGAGACATCTTCTTTCTGCGCTGCTCTAACCTTCCATAACATATCTGCTTGGTTCACTGCTTCCAATCTTGTAGTATCTTCTTCGACCGTTATGGCACATAATCTTAGGTTAGCCAGGGTTGTCGTAAGCTCCTGGACTTCTTTACACTCGGACACCTCGTTTTTCCTTCTACTTAGGGCGTCCGCTACCAGGTTAGCTTTTCCGGGGTGATATGCAATATCTACGTCATAATCCGCTAGTAACTCCATCCATCTTCGCTGTCTTAGATTTAGGTCACTTTGAGTGAAGACATACTTCAAACTCTTATGGTCCGTGAATACCTGAACCTTTTCTCCATACAGGTAAGCACGCCAAATCTTTAGAGCAAAGACCACAGCGGCTAGCTCCAAATCATGTGTAGGGTAATTGGTTTCATGCTGACGTAACTGCCTTGATGCGTAAGCAATTACCCGGTCCTCTTGCATAAGCACGCAGCCTAGTCCAGTTCCTGATGCATCGGTGTAGACTATATATGGCACTCCTGTCATCGGAAGCGCCAACACTGGTGTTTGGGTCAGATGATCCTTTAACTTTTTAAAACTCTCCTCGCACTGCTCTGTCCATTCGAACTTTACTCCTTTCCCTGTCAACTGTGTCATTGGTTTGGATAGACTTGCGAATCTTTTTACGAATTTCCGATAATAACCAGCCAGTCCAAGAAAACTGCGCACCTCCGTGGCACTCGTAGGCTTCGGCCATTTTGAGATCGTCGAGATCTTTTCAGGGTCTACAGCCACTCCGGCTTCTGAAACTATGTGACCAAGGAATCCAATTTGCCTCTGCCAAAAACTGCACTTACTCAGCTTTGCAAACAACTGATGCTCTCGAAGTTTGTGAAGAACAATCCTTATGTGTTCCGCATGTGCCTCTTTGCTTCGCGAGTATACCAATATGTCATCGATGAATACGATAACGCATTTATCCAAGTACTCCCGAAATACATTATTCATCAACTTCATAAAGGCTGCGGGTGCGTTAGTCAGTCCAAAAGGCATAACTACGAACTCATAGTGACCATAGCGTATTCGAAAGGCTGTTTTCCTTACATCCCCCTTGGCTATTGGAATCTGGTGGTAACCTGACGCCAAATCAATCTTTGAAAACCACGTTGCACCCTGCAACTGGTCCAACAGCTCATCAATACGTGGTAAGGGATACTTATTTTTAATAGTGACCTTGTTCAAACCTCGATAATCAATGCAGAGTCTGAAACTTCCATCCTTTTTCTTAACAAATAGCACTGGAGCTCCCCACGGTGAACTACTAGGCCGAATGAACCCTTTGTCTGTTAGATCCTCTAACTGCTTCTTAAGCTCTGCCATTTCTGCTGGCGCTAGACGATATGGTGCCCTTGATACCGGAGAGACCCCTGGTTCTAACTCAATGGTGAAAGCGTCACCTCGCGTTGGTGGTGGTCCTTTCAACGATTCGAACACGTCCATATATTCTGCTGCCACCGGAATGGTGTCCAATTCTATTCCCACTTCACCGCCTTCCATAGTGATAGTGGCGAGGTACGCTTCATTCCCTTTCTCCATCAAATATTCCGCTTGAATAATTGAAATGATGGGGATGCCACCCTGAACCTTAATTTCTTGGTACACTAGCCGTCCTTCCGGCCTGGTGAACATAACCCGCATCCTCTGGCAATCTAGCAATGCCTGGTGATGCATTAGCCAATCCATTCCAAGGATCACGTCATAACGATGTAGCCTCAACTCCACAAGATTTCCGAGAAGTTCCACACCTTCTAGCTTAATCGAGACATCCTTGAAAGTCCTTGAAGATTTCACCAACTCCTCCCCCGCGGTCTCCACCTTCCACGGCTTGTTAAGAACTTCTCCTTCAAAGTGCCAACACCTTGTCAATTCCGGGCTCACAAAACAATGCGTTGCACCGGTATCGAACAGAGTGTGAGCCATCACTCCTCCGACCAAAACCGTTCCTACACGATTTTATACTTAAGCAATTTTCACCACACGAAGTACTGACACTCATTTTTCATACAACTTATCAATTACGACATAAACTAAGAATAATTGAAACATACCAGCAATTGGTTCTGCCCCCTCATGGTTTCCAGCGACGAATGCCCGCGGTGCTATGGCTGGTCTTTTTGGAGGCGGAGGCAATTGTTCTCGATTCTGATTAGTCTGAGCTTGCCCATACTGTCCTTGTCCATATTGCCTCACCCTGCAATTCATGGCGCGATGGCCTACTTTCCCACACTTATAACATGTTCCCATGAACTTTGTACACGTCGCTTTGGTGTGTCCCGGCTGTCCACAGTTGAAACACAGCCCAATGGCTTTCATGCAAGGTCCGCTATGGCTTCTTCCACACCGAGTGCACATCAACCCCTTATCCTTCCCAATAGCTGGTCCTCGATAATCATGATGCTGTCTCAGCGGTTCCACTGCCTTAAGAGTCCTCTGTAAAGTACTCTTAAGGAGCTTGCTCTCATCTTCGATGTTCCGCTCTGTCAGAGAAGCCCTTTCCACCAGATCGATAAGGCTCCCATAGTCCCGAACTTGACAAATCTTGCGGATGTCTAACCTCAGACCCGTCATGAATTTCTTGACCTGGAATTGTTCGTCCATGTCTCTCCCAGCAAACCTCCGAAGTCTACAAAACTCCCGTTCATATTCTCTTACTGTCCGATTTTCCTGAGTGAGGGTTAGGAATTCCATCTCCAGCTGATCTAGAGCTTCCTGCGGAAAGTACTTCCGATCAAACTCGTCCCGAAAAGTGCTCCAAGGAATCACATAACCCAACGGCGCTTCTCTTGCAATTCCCTCCCACCATACTTGAGCTTCATCCAGCAGGAAACTCGTAGCCAACTCCATCTGATACTCCAGTGGACAGCGGACGGATGCAAAATTTCGCTCTAACTGTTTCCTCCAATTGTCAGCTACAACTGGGTTTATCCCACCACTGAAGGTCCCGGTTCCCAACTCCCTCATAAGCTTTAGAACCCTCCAGTAGTCATGCCTCAAATCCTGAACAGGCACGTGCACATGCGGTGCAGGGGGCGGAGGCGGAACCTGTGCTGGTGGAGCTTGAGGCTGTGCTGCTGCTACCCCCGGCATATGTCCGGCCACTGGGATTGGCGGCGGTTGTTGTCCAAACACCTGTCTGAGTCCTTCCACCACTGCTGCCGTTAACACTGCTGGATCCACTCCCTGCGCAGGTGCTTGACCACCATTGTGAGTACTCTCTTCTGTGACAGCCGGTGTATTCTCTCTCACACGGTCACCACGACCCTGAACTCCGCGTCCTCTACCTCTTCTCATTCCACCTCGAGCCATGCTGCTAAACAAAAAGGTAAATCAGAAGCTATTCGAACAGACACAACTTAGAACTTACCGATTCAAACGCGGAATTGTCGGTGCTATTTTTACTTTAGAAAACCCCACTCAAAAACTTTGAAAACATTTTTTTTTTTTTCCAGGACCAGTCTTCCGGGTCAGAACCGGCTTGGCTAACCTAGGCTCTGATACCAAAATTGTAACAACCGTCTTCCTAACTTGACAGAGACGGCAAGTAATACATTAAATACCTCTCATCGACTTAACTATGTAATACCTTTATGAAATTCGATCATATATTATTTAAATTCAACGTCTTGAATCTATCAACAAAATCCGTTTAACCGAACTACCAGCTGAAACTTAAATTTTTCAAAGAGAAATAGAAAATTATCTTTAACGCAAACTGAATAAAGTATTAAGTAACCCCAATCCCAAAAAACCAGCACCCGAACAATCTTCGCCTTGAATCGCAACCTTTCAAGCCTTATCACCTGAAAAGGGGAAAAGAGGGGTGAGCAACTAGGTTACTCAGTGAGGAAAGGTCATTTCTGTCCACATGACCCCAACACTACTAACCAACCTGCAACTAACCCTAGAACATGCAACACACATCATGCTCAAACAACAAGCCACATTAAAATAACAAATATGTTATCACATCACACACTAACACACATTAGCACATATCAAATATTTCGACACGAAGTCCATGACGCTTGGGCTGGCCGTCACCTCGAAAGGTCGTACGCCACCTTTGGCTCGTCAGCCGGTTAACGGGCTTTAGCGGGATCGCCATGTCCTCGCCCTCAGTCCGACATCACACAAATCACTATCACTATCCAATCATCAATCATCATTTAATCTCCTAGGCTTAGCATTAACGACTACAAATTGACTAGCTGTTAAGAATCCACAGATCCCACCCTCACCTTAGCAATCACGTCCAAAAACTGAGTCCGGAAAATAGCGGTTGAAAATAGCGTTTCGGGCGGTTGCGGTTGAAAATAGCGTTTCGGGCGGTTGCGGTTGAAAATAGCGATTCGGGCGGTTGCGGTTGAAAATAGCGTTTCGAGCGGTTGCGGTTGAAAATAGCGTTTCGGACCTGCGTTTGCGTTTTAGCTCAAAATAAGGTTTCTGGGTTTTGACAGAAAGAGTGTTTCTTGACCAGAAAGAAACACATATAACTTACTGAGTTTATATCGGATCTGAGATCGGAAACTTGATCTATATTCCTTGCAATAATACATTTCCAAAGACACCAAGATCGTAGTCTGAATCCTTCTGTAACAACAGGAAATCGCCTCCAAAAACCCGAACTTGAAACTGGAAACAGATTTTTAAATACTTAGAAAATTCTGAGTTCAGAAACAATATTTTATGGGTCGGCGATCTATTTCCCCACCAGAAGTATGATATCATCATATATGCTGCCCAAACTAAAGCCTCTGTCTATATATCACCGAAAATAAAGTTCAAAACCTATATATCCCCAAAATAAAAGTTCAAAACCTATATACCCACAAATATCAATTTTAATCGGTTTTAGTGGTTTAAGCTGAAAACCGGATATCAAACCATTAAATCCATACCAAACCAAATCAGATACCCAAATCAAATTGAACCCGATCCAAAAACCATATAAAATGAGATTTTAGTTGATTCATATATATCTATAAGTCATAATACTAATTAATTCGACAAAATTAGGTTAATTAATCGGCATTTATATTTTCCAATGACTATCGAGAAATCAAAAACGGAGAACAAAATCATTACATTAATGTTTTATTTCATCAACAAATAGACCCTATTATTTGACTAAAAGACATGAACATACAAAAACAACTCTCGTTCATATGCTATAATCAAGAATCTATTAAAAAAGCTAAATTTGTAAAAATAAACAAAGAACTGAGAAAAGAATTCAAAAACACCACAAGTTCTTATTTGATTTTGAAATCTTTCCCAGAAATTGAAGAAAGCTTAAAGCTATCTCTTCCCTTCTCGTAGCAATTTCCGGACCCGAAACCGTTCGACCTAGATTTCTCTCCATTTCTCCAACTCCATACCTCTTCCATATCGATTCTTTTCTTCGCCTTTCAGCAACTGAAAATCAAACAGATTCAACACACAAAACTACTGAAAATCTCCAGAGAATGAATAGAAAATCAAAACTTGTCATTTAACCTTTTGAAATCAATCAATTTTCATAGCCCCTTTATGGGAAACGTTTTGATTATCCGAAAATAGAAGAGAGAGAGAGAGATCAGATGGAAGTTTTTTCAGTCGCTGAGACTTCAACTTGAACATCTCCACACTAAAATCGATTTCGTATATCTGAAAAAAGGAGGAACAAATCGTCGTTTACCTTAGCATACTCTTCTAGGTCGAACTAGTTAATTCCCATACGGAATCCCCACCTTCTTCAAGCATAAACTCTTTCTCTCAATCCAACAAAAAAAGCTTGAGAACGAAAAACGAATCGAAAACCAGAGACTTGTTTCAGATCTAGATCGTAGGAATCGATTCAATATCCAAAGATTTCAATAACGAAGAAGCAGAAGAAGAAAAAGAAGAAGAAGAAGAAGAAGAAGAAGAGATGAAGAAGAAGATGATGAAGATGAAGACGATTCGAAATTCTCGGATGCGAGATGACGGAGAAGACGGTGGATGTAAGGGCTATCGAGAAGGAAATTATCATCGGAATTAACCGTTGGATCGACGAAACATCAATCCTCATCATCATCATCATCATCATCATCATCACCCTCGTTTTCTCCATCTTCTTCTTCGAAATCACCGATTATAACATCACCAGTCTTCATTTTTTCTAGGGTTCTAATCTAAGGTTTGGGGATTTTTAGAGTTGGGATATTGGGTTTGGTTTAGGTGTAATCGGGTTGTAATTGGATCGGGTCTTAATCCGATCTAATTTCGGTTTAGTGTAGTTTAGTGTGGTTTAGTGTCAACTCAATTGGTTAATATGTAATTTGAAAATAGTAAACCATCGAAAACCGATATATGTGGGTTCTGAGGTTTTAAACTTTCATTTCGGGGTATATAGGTTTCGAACTTTTATTTTGGGGATATATAGGTTTTGAACTTTATTTTCGGTGATATATAGACAAAGGCCTTAGTTTGGGCAACATATATGATGATATCATACTTCTGGTGGGGAAATAGATCGTCGACCCATGTTTTATTGATCAACTTCGAGATCGATTTCCAGACGAACCTGACCTCGGATTCGAGAACGGAAAAGTGCTCCAAAAACTAGACAAGAAGATCTTTCCACGGATTTAATTATCATAACCTAAATCCATCGGGTCTGATCGGAAAATGCCTGCAAAGTCGGCTGGCCGCAGCTTCTCTATGCACAAATCAGTCCCAGAAAAACACCTATAACTTTCAGACCACAACTCCGATTGACAAACCGCTGATGAATATAGTAAGATCTGTGAGTTTTCTACTTACCCAGAAAGTTTCTTTAAATTCCGATATGTTTTTCCTATCCGTCTTCACACCGTTCTCCTCCTCCTCCTTTATTGGCTTTACTATGATGGCTCTGTGAGTGGCTCCTCTTCCTTTGGACGGATTCTACTCTTGCTCCAACCTTCACCACCGACGGCTCTGCCTCTCACACACGTTTCTCCTTTCTCTCTCCTTTCTCTCTCCTTTTCTCCTCTTTTCTTTATGCTCTTCCTCTTTGTCTCCCACGATCTCCCCTTTTTATTCTTTTATTTTCTTCCCTTTTTCTTTCTGCCTACTCCACTTACTCTGATTTCTTCTTTTACTAGTGGTGGGTCGTGACACGGATCATCGTATCTCAGACTATCTATCTAGTACTCGATTTTCGACTGCATATTGCAGTTATCTTGTCGCGTTAACTACGGCTGTTGAGCCTCGCTCTTTCAAAGAGGCAATGACGTTTGATGAATGAAAATTAGCCATGAAATCTGAAGTTACTTCTCTCAAAGATAATCACACTTGGGATCTTACAGATCTTCCGCCAAATAAAACAGTTATAGGCAGTCAATGGGTGTATCGAATAAAGCTTCAAGCTGATGGCTCTCTCGAACGATATAAAGCTCGTTTAGTTGCACTTGGTAATCGTCAAGAAGAAGGTATTGATTACAAAGAAACATTTGCACCAGTTGCTAAGATGACAACAATGCGTCTCATCTTGGATATTGCGGCTAAACGAAATTATAAAATTCATCAGATGGATGTTCATAACGCTTTTCTTCATGATCTTAACGAAGAAGTTTATATGAAACCACCACCAGGATTTTCACAACCAGGAGACAGGCGTGTATGTCAACTATGGAAGTCGATTTATGGTTTAAAACAATCTCCTCGTTGTTGGTTTGCAAAGCTGGCTGAGTTTATGCTTCAAAAGTCGATTTATGCTTCAAAAGTATGGTTTCAAACAAACCCGATCTGATTACTCTCTTTTCGTTTTTCATCATGGTGGAGTTTCTCTTCAGATTCTGGTATACGTTGATGATCTTATCATCTCTGGTAATTCGTCTTCCGCTATTCAATAATTTAAAGATTATTTATCGACTTGTTTTAAAATGAAAGATCTTGGTGTTGCCAGATATTTCTTGGGTTTGGAAATTGCTCGTAATTCGTTTGGCTTTTACATTTGTCAAAGAAAATATGTGATTGATATAGTTACTGAAGTCGAACTGCTTGGTTGTAAGCCTGTCGGATCACCTATTGACCAAAATCACAAATTGGCTCTCGCCGAAGGACCGGAGTTGCCGAATCCAGCAAACTATAGACGCCTTGTCGGACATCTTGTTTAGCTTGCTTCTACTCGACCTGATCTTGCCTATGCTAATCATACTTTATCACAATTTATGCAAAAGCCGAAAGAAGATCATTGGCTTGCTGCGTTAAAAGTTGTTCGGTATTTGAAAGGTACTCTTGATCAAGGAATTCACTTACGAGCAAATTATCTGCTTCATTTGACGAATTGGTGTGATTCAGACTGGACTAGTTGTCCATTATCTCGAAAATCACTAACAGGTTGGATTGTACAGTTTGGTGATTCTCCTATATCCTGGAAAACAAAGAAACAGAAGAGTGTCTCATGTTCTTCTGCTGAAGCTGAATACCGAGCTATGGTTGCACTCACTAGAGAACTACGTTGGCTCAAAACATTGTTGTTTGAGATGGGAATCGATCACACAGCACCGATGACTATGCATTGTGATAGCCAGGCCGCGTTACACATTAGTGCCAATCCAGTTTTTCATGAAAGAACTAAAAATATCGAATTGGATTGTCATACTGTTCGGGACTCAAATGTTGATGGAACAATCAAAGCAACTCATGTTTCTACCAAAGATCAACTTGCTAATATTCTTACTAAGGCTTTGGGAGGAAAAGAGTTTGATTCATTTCTTTTCAAGTTGGGCATCCAAAACCTGCACGCTCCAACTTGAGGGTGGGTGGGGCGTATTAAGGGATAAACTTGATACCCAAGTAACTAGAAAACTAATATGTATATTTGTCTTTTCTTAGATTTCCTTTTGTTAGAAAATTCTCATTCTTCATAAGATTCTATCTTGTATAAATATAGACCTCAAGATCAAGTGAATAGACAAGTTATTCAATTCATATTATTCATCTCTTGACATAGTGGTCATGGAACTTTGTAGGAAATATCAGGTCTTGGACGGGGATGGTAATCGTGGTCACAAAATGTTAAGAAGGCTATAGATTCTTTGACGAACATGGAGAGAAGGGAGGATAATGCAGCCTATATTCTGACACTCAACAGCCTCAAAGAAAAAGGGAGGGAAGAAAAATGGAGGTTGATGTTGGTTTTCTCGACCTAGAAGCCTCTGAAACACCAAAAGCGGGAAAGGGAGCAAGTGGAGCAGAGGTCGAAACCAAACCACAAAAGAAGCCGTTTTTTTCTTGATCACACCAACAATTCACATTGGCTTCTATTTCTCCATTACACATCTTCTTAGGTCAGCAATGCGTATGACAATGATAATTTTTAGATGTTAGCAAACCTATGGCAGTGGAGAATGCTTAACATGAGGCTGCAGAATATGGTACCAACCATTGTCATGTTTTTTATGCGAGAGCCCGCACCATGTCACAATATTTAGCGCCAGATATTTTGTATGCTTGACTAAGCGAAAGTCTTTAACACTCCATTAACCCTTAAACTATCAAATCTTTTACCAACGAAGTCGTGAGATTGGGAGATTCAATTGATGAATCAGTACTATTTAATCATAATTTGACACTTGACATCTAGTGTATATATATATTGGTCAAACCTCTAGTTTTTATAAGATATCAAAATCCCATTACAATTTTACACAACGGTTTTAACCGCTCATCTCCAGTAAATCGTTTATGGATCCATTTGTTTGCACAAAAAGGTAGAAAACAGAAACAAGAAGCTCCAGTTTCATATATTCTATATGAATATCCATCATACATCATCTATGACTTCGTCTTGGAAATAAACAGATTTGAATCCTAATTTGAAGACCCAAAACGCCAAACAGTCTAGTTTTGTTAGTCAGAGGGGAGAACATATTGATCAGTCAATAGATTTGATGTTTACAAAAACAAATCACAAATATGAATTTTTTTTTAAAATCTACCCATTTAGATTATATATATATATATATATATATATATATATAAATGTTAATTTTTCAAATATTAATAAATAAATCTCCTAATATACTATACTTTCACAATTCTTGCTTCAAACTTCCTTTAAATTTGTTTTTGACATCACTTCAAAATTTAATTCTTTATACTGAAAATGGAGAGCAACCATTGCCGCAAATATGTGGAATGATGCTATCATTAGTGGATCCCAACGGTGATATATGCAATAAGTGAGTTATCTCTCTATTTTTTTTTCTCCTCAATATTTATGCTTGATAATGATAGAGACAAACTATGATATATTGTTGGCAGGACATTCTTCTTCGAGATTATTATTTCTTTTTGTCTTTTTAAGAAACTTTGGGATTATTATTTCTTTTTGTTTTTAACAATTCGTTATGAAAGAGCACGTTAGATTCTTACCATTACCTTTTTGCTCTAATTGAATACTGATTGAACACGAAGTATCGTAACATTAACTGGTAAAAATAAGTATATTAATCTTAAAATTATTGGTAAGATTTTCAATTCAGTTGTAGTTCGGTTGGTCGACCGAGTAATTAAGGTCGAGAATTATGTGCTTTGTTTTTCAGTACATAGTTTTTGTTACAACCATTGTGTACTCGACAAACAAGACGTCATGGCTCTTGGCGTTGAGAAAGCCTCATCCATAACAGCTCCATAAAGTGAAACCAGAAGCATCTGGCATTTAAGCTTCATTATTCTCTCGCTTATAAGTTAAATTTCGTAAATGACAGAGAAACAACAGTATCTCTTTCTCTACTATTTTTGGGTTCTTTAATATTTCTTCTTGTATTATAATGTGTTTCGTAAGATATTAGAGTAGAGAACAAAAGCAGAGATTTCAAAAATTAAAAACAAGTAACGTATTTTCTGTTTTGTTATTTTAAAGAATTTCTAAAAACTAAAAATCTCTTTTTTTTTTAGTTTCTCAATTGTCCTGAAATTTCTCCAAATCACCCTAAGATTTGTAACAAGAATTCTGCAAAATTTGCTCAAATCTCAATTTCCTTCAAAATTTCCTAAAATATAAAATCTCCTAGATCATCGATCCAATACACTTTCAAATAATATTATCTCTGAAGAAAGCAAATTTGCGAATAGAGTTTAGACTCAACAGAAAACAAAAATAGGTTCCCCACATGCTCTTGGTTTAAGAGTTGGTATTTCTTTTTCTCAAAGAAAGAGAGTTGGTAATTCTTTTCTCAAAGAAAAGAGTTGGTATTTCCATTTTGCAAATTCTCCCAAAGCACCGTTGTCTTTGTTGACGTATTAAGCTCTTTGGATATTTCAGGGGTTGTGGGATGAACACATCTCTTGGACACATTCAACATCAGGCAAAAAATCGACATCAGATGTAATCACGAACATATTCCCACTTCGTTGTTTTCATGCAAGCTACGATACACACATGATATCATTTCGACAATCATTTTCTTATGTGCAGAGTCATTTTCGGGCAGTACCGAAACAAATTTCAATGTATATTGATTAGTACAAGAAAATTAATAGATAATAATATCAATGATTCAATTTGTTTACCATCAACAGTGACCATCAGGCGGATCCCTTGTCGGAGAAGGGATCTTTGCTTGGCCTTGCCAATAGCATATATTGCAAGATTTCCCTTTAAATTAAGTTTTCCCAGCGCACTTTTGAAGTTATTTCTAATATTTGAAACATCTGTTGGTGCTTTGCAGTTTTCAAAATTCCAAAAGGATAATGTATTCGCCCTTGAGGAGTCATAATTAAAGGCCTGTAATCCATAATTACACAAGAAAGGAAACCCTAATGACTGACCGACATTTTCACTATATAACATTACCAATTGCAAAAACAAGTTAACTTCACATACCATTGAATGAAATCCGAAACTAATTAGCTCGGAGAGATAACTGTTCAGATCCAAATCTGATTAAGTAAAAATTTTTTTTAATAAATTGATTTTCAGATATATAAAGTAAGATAATAGTTAAACCAAACTTATGAGAATATTAGGTTGTTGGGACTATCTCGGTTGATTTCCCAAATAGCAATTGGCATCGACCAAGCATGAGGCCAAGAGATTTTCCTTCTTATACCCAGATAGTTTGCAACTTTTGGAAAGAACTATCCGCTTCGTAAGTATTGGAATAGCGGCAGCCATTTCTTGATTCGTCTTCCTCAGCGTATCCTTCTCCTGGCCAGTCTTATTCTTATTCTTCGGGTTCTCGTGAATCTCGTAGTCTACAACAAAATGTCTATCAGACGGCCTTGATAGAAAGAATCCATACCCTAATAATGTACTAATCTTTTTGGGTCGTCGTTAGCCATTGCAGCCGACCGAAGAGAAGAAAGATGACGAGTTGCGCACCCACAAAAAAAAAAAAAGACGAGGAGGAAAATTAGGGTTTCAATGTTGGATTCCAAAAACGTAGATATTTTATTAAGTCCACCAAACTAGCCCAAACTTCAGTCCATTTTAATAGGGTTGATTTTTTTTTAATAATTTATCTAACACAACATCTAATGTTACATTAGATGGTATAAAATTATACGTTTACCTAATGTTACATTAGTTTGCAACTTTTGGAAAGAACAATCCGCTTCGTAAGTATTGGAATAGCGGCAACCATTCTAGATTCGTCTTCCTCAGCGTATCCTTCTCCTGGTCAGTCTTATTCTTATCTTCAGGTTCTCGTGTATCTCGTAGTCTACATCAAAATGTCTATCAGACGGCCTTGATAGAAAGAATCCATACCCTAATAAGGCTCTAATGTTTTTGGGTCGTCGTTAGTCATTGCAGCCGACCGAAGAGAAGAAAGATGAGGAGTTGCGCAGCCACAAAAAAAAAAAAAGACGAGGAGGAAAATTAGGGTTTCAATGTTGGATCCCAAAATATAGATATTTTATTAAGTCTACCAAACTATCCCAAACTTCAGCCCATTCAAATAGGGTTGATTTTTTTTTTTTTAATTTATCTAACACAACATCTAATGTTACATTAGATGGTCTAAAAGCCTCATCCATAACAGCTCCCACAATGTGAAACCAGAAGCATCTGGCATTTAAGCTTCATTATTCTCTCGCTTATAAGTTAAATTTCGTAAATGACAGAGAAACAACAGTATCTCTTCCTCTACTATTTTTGGGTTCTTTAATATTTCTTCCTGTATTATAATGTTTTTCGTAAGATATTTAGAGTAGAGAACGAGAACAGAGATTTCAAAAATTGAAAACAAGTAACGTATTTTCTGTTTTGTTATCTTAAAGATTTCTAAAAACTCAAAACCTCTTTTTTTAGTTTCTCAATTGTCCTGAAATTTCTCCAAATCACCCTAAGATTTATAACAAGAATTCTGCAAAATTTTCTCAAATCTCAATTTCCTTCAAAATTTCCTAAAATATAAAATCTCCTAGATTATCGATCCAATACACTTTCAAACAATATTATCTCTAAAGAAATCAAATTTGCGAATAGAGTTTAGACTCAACAGAAAACAAAAACAGGTTCACCACATGCTCTTGGTTTAAGAGTTGGTATTTCTTTTTCTCAAAGAAAGAGAGTTGGTAATTCTTTTTCTCAAAGAAAAAGAGTTGGTATTTCCATTTTGCAAATTCTCCCAAAGCACCATTGTCTTTGTTGACGTGTTAAGCTCTTTGGATATTTCAGGGGTTGTTGGATAAGACAACTTTCAAAACACATCTCTTGGACACATTCAACAGCAGGCAGAAAATCGACATTGGATGTAATCATGAACATATTCCCCACTTCGTTATTTTCATGCAACCTACGATACACACATGATATCATTTCGGCTTTCATTTTCTTATCTGCGGAGTCATTTCCGGGCAGTACTGAAACAAATTTCAATGTATATTGATTAGTACAAGCAAATTAATAGATAATAATGTCAATGATTCAATTTGTTTACCATCAAAAGTGACCATCAGGCGGATCCCTTGTTGGAGAAGGGATCTTTGCTTGGCCTTATTCAATGTATTTAGCTTGCCAATCGCATATATTGCAAGATCTCCCTTTAAATTAAATTTTCCCAGCGCACTTTTGAAGTTATTTCTAATATTTGAAACATCTGTTGGTGCTTTGCAGTTTTCAAAATCCCAAAAAGATAATGTATTCGCCCTTGAGGAGTCATAATTAAAGGCCTGTAATCCATAATTACACAAGAAAGGTAACCCTAATGACTGACCGCCATTTTCACTATATAACATCTTACCAATTGCAAAAACAAGTTAACTTCACATACCGTTGAATGAAATCCGAATCTGATTAAGTAAATTTTTTTTTGATAAATTGATTTTCAGATATATAAAGTAAGATAATAGTTAAACCAAACTTTCGAGAATATCGAGTTGTTGGGACTATCTCGGTTGATTTCCCAAATAGCAATTGGCATCGACCAAGCATGAGGCCAAGAGATTCTCCTTCTTATACCCAGATAGTTTGCAACTTTTGGAAAGAACAATCCGCTTCGTAAGTATTGGAATAGCGGCAGCCATTTCTTGATTCGTCTTCCTCAGCGTATCCTTCTCCTGGTTAGTCTAATTCTTATTCTTCAGGTTCTCGTGAATCTCGTAGTCTACACCAAAATGTCTATCAGACGGCTTGATAGAAAGAATCCATACCCTAATAATGTACTAATCTTTTGGGTCGTCGTTAGCCATTGCAGCCGACCGAAGAGAAGAAAGATGAGGAGTTGCGCACCCACAAAAAAAAGAAGAGACAAGGAGGAAAATTAGGGTTTCAATGTTGGATCCCAAAAACGTAGATATTTATTAAGTCCACCAAACTAGCCAAAATTCAGCCCATTCAAATATGGTTGATTTTTTTTTTTTTTAATTTATCTAACACAACATCTAATGTTACATTAGATGGTCTAAAAGCCTCATCCATAACAGCTCCCACAATGTGAAACCAGAAGCATCTGGCATTTAAGATTCATTATTCTCTCGCTTATAAGTTAAATTTCGTAAATGACAGAGAAACAACAGTATCGCTTCCTCTACTATTTTTGGGTTCTTTAATATTTCTTCTTGTATTATAATGTGTTTCGTAAGATATTAGAGTAGAGAACGAGAACAGAGATTTCAAAAATTGAAAACAGGTAACGTATTTTCTGTTTTGTTATCTTAAAGAATTTCTAAAAACTAAAAACCTCTTTTTTTTTTAGTTTCTCAATTGTCCTAAAATTTCTCCAAACCACCCTAAGATTTGTAACAAGAATTCTGCAAAATTTTCTCATCTCAATTTCCTTCAAAATTTCATAAAATATAAAATCTCCTAGATCATCGGTCCAATACACTTTCAAACAATATTATCTTTGAAGAAAGCAAATTTGCGAATAGAGTTTAGACTCAACAGAAAACAAAAACAGGTTCACCACATGCTCTTGGTTTAAGAGTTGGTATTTTTTTTTTCTCAAAGAAAGAGAGTTGGTAATTTTTTTCTCAAAGAAAAAAAGTTGGTATTTCCATTTTGCAAATTCTCTCAAAGCACCGTTGTTTTTGTTGACGTGTTAAGCTTTTTGGATATTTCAGGGGTTGTGGGATAAGACAACCTTGAAACACATCTCTTGGACACAGTCAACAGCAGGCAGAAAATCGACATCGGATGTAATCACGAACATATTCCCCAATTCGTTGTTTTTATGCAAGTTACGATACACACATGATATCATACTATTGAATGAAATCCGGAACTAATTAGCTCGGAGAGATAACTGTTCAGATCCAAATCTGATTAAGTACAAGAAATTTTAATAAATTGATTTTCAGATATATAAAGTAAGATAATAGTTAAACCAAACTTACGAGAATATCGAGTTGTTGCAATACAAGAAAATGGTTATATTGTGACGAAAATATTCGTCACAATAGAAAAATATTCGTAGCAATAAAACCATTATGACGTATTTGTGACGATTTGTGAACGGTTACAATACGATCGTCACAAAATTTTTTTCGTAACAAAACGTTGCAACGTTGTGACTGATTTATATAGTAACAATTTTGTCACAAACAGTGACGATATAAAATGTAACAAAACGTCACAATCAGTAACTAAAATAACATCACACAAGCGTCATATTATGGGACTGTAACAACGTCTCAGTTCCGTCATTCATTATGACGGTATTATAGTCTCAAATCGTCACAATTGTATACTAAAACGTTGTCGTCAATCCGTCTCAATTTGTTACTTGTTTTTTATTTCAAATTAGTCACGATTCTTCACTAAATTATCGTACCAAATCCATCTTAATTAACTACTAATTTATCATCTCAAATTTGTTATTAATTATTTTATATATTACGAAAGATGAGGAGTTGCGCACCCACAAAAAAAAGAAGAGACGAGGAGGAAAATTAAGGTTTCAATGTTGGATCCCAAAAACGTAGATATTTTATTAAGTCCACCAAATTAGCCCAAAGTTCAGCCCATTTTAATAGGGTTGATTTTTTATTTATAATTTATCTAACACAACATCTAATGTTACATTCGATGGTCTAAAATTATACGTTCAACAGCAGGCAGAAAATAGATATCGGATGTAATCACTAACATATTCCCCACTTCGTTGTTTTCATGCAAGCTACGATAAACACATGATATCATTTCGGCTATCATTTTCTTATGTGCGGAGTCATTTCGGGGCAGTACTGAAACAAATTTCAATGTATATTGATTAGTACAAGCAAATTAATAGATAATAATATCAATGATTCAATTTGTTTACCATCAAAAGTGACCATCAGGCGGATCCATTGTCAGAGAAGGGATCTTTCCTTGGCCTTATTCAATGTATTTAGCTTGCCAATCGCATATATTGCAAGATCTCCCTTTAAATTAAGTTTTCCCAGCGCACTTTTGAAGTTATTTCGAATATTTGAAACATCTGTTGGTGCTTTGCAGTTTTCAAAATCCCAAAAAGATAATGTATTTGCCCTTGAGGAGTCATAATTAAAGGCATGTAATCCATAATTACACAAGAAAGGTAACCCTAATGACTGACCGACATTTTCACTATATAACATCTTACCAATTGCAAAAACAAGTTAACTTCACATACCGTTGAATGAAATCCGAATCTGATTAAGTAAAATTTTTTTTTAATAAATTGATTTTCAGATATATAAAGAAAGATAATAGTTAAACCAAACTTACGAGAATATCGAGTTGTTGGGACTATCTCGGTTGATTTTCCAAATAGCAATTGGCATCGACCAAGCATGAGGCCAAGAGATTCTCCTTCTTATACCCAGATAGTTTGCAACTTTTGGAAAGAACAATCCGCTTCGTAAGTATTGGAATAGCGGCAGCCATTTCTTGATTCGTCTTCCTCAGCGTATCCTTCTCCTGGTTAGTCTTATTCTTATTCTTCAGGTTCTTGTGAATCTCGTAGTCTACACCAAAATGTCTATCAGACGGCCTTGATAGAAAGAATCCATACCCTAATAATGTACTAATCTTTTTAGGTCGTCGTTAGCCATTGCAGCCGACCGAAGAGAAGAAAGATGAGGAGTTACGCACCCACAAAAAAAAAGAAGAGACAAGGAGGAAAATTAGGGTTTCAATGTTGGATTCCAAAAACGTAGATATTTTATTAAGTCCACCACTGAAGGTCCCGGTTCCCAACTCCCTCATAAGCTTTAGAACCCTCCAGTAGTCATGCCTCAAATCCTGAACAGGCACGTGCACATGCGGTGCAGGGGGCGGAGGCGGAACCTGTGCTGGTGGAGCTTGAGGCTGTGCTGCTGCTACCCCCGGCATATGTCCGGCCATGGGATTGGCGGCGGTTGTTGTCCAAACACCTGTCTGAGTCCTTCCACCACTGCTGCCGTTAACACTGCTGGATCCACTCCCTGCGCAGGTGCTTGACCATTGTGAGTACTCTCTTCTGTGACAGCCGGTGTATTCTCTCTCACACGGTCACCACGACCCTGAACTCCGCGTCCTCTACCTCTTCTCATTCCACCTCGAGCCATGCTGCTAAACAAAAAGGTAAATCAGAAGCTATTCGAACAGACACAACTTAGAACTTACCGATTCAAACGCGGAATTGTCGGTGCTATTTTTACTTTAGAAAACCCCACTCAAAAACTTTGAAAACATTTTTTTTTTTTTTCCAGGACCAGTCTTCCGGGTCAGAACCGGCTTGGCTAACCTAGGCTCTGATACCAAAATTGTAACAACCGTCTTCCTAACTTGACAGAGACGGCAAGTAATACATTAAATACCTCTCATCGACTTAACTATGTAATACCTTTATGAAATTCGATCATATATTATTTAAATTCAACGTCTTGAATCTATCAACAAAATCCGTTTAACCGAACTACCAGCTGAAACTTAAATTTTTCAAAGAGAAATAGAAAATTATCTTTAACGCAAACTGAATAAAGTATTAAGTAACCCCAATCCCAAAAACCAGCACCCGAACAATCTTCGCCTTGAATCGCAACCTTTCAAGCCTTATCACCTGAAAAGGGGAAAAGAGGGGTGAGCAACTAGGTTACTCAGTGAGGAAAGGTCATTTCTGTCCACATGACCCCAACACTACTAACCAACCTGCAACTAACCCTAGAACATGCAACACACATCATGCTCAAACAACAAGCCACATTAACACAACAAATATGTTATCACATCACACACTAACACACATTAGCACATATCAAATATTTCGACACGAAGTCCATGACGCTTGGGCTGGCCGTCACCTCGAAAGGTCGTACGCCACCTTTGGCTCGTCAGCCGGTTAACGGGCTTTAGCGGGATCGCCATGTCCTCGCCCTCAGTCCGACATCACACAAATCACTATCACTATCCAATCATCAATCATCATTTAATCTCCTAGACTTAGCATTAACGACTACAAATTGACTAGCTGTTAAGAATCCACAGATCCCACCCTCACCTTAGCAATCACGTCCAAAAACTGAGTCCGGAAAATAGCGGTTGAAAATAGCGTTTCGGGCGGTTGCGGTTGAAAATAGCGTTTCGGGCGGTTGCGGTTGAAAATAGCGATTCGGCGGTTGCGGTTGAAAATAGCGTTTCGAGCGGTTGCGGTTGAAAATAGCGTTTCGGACCTGCGTTTGCGTTTTAGCTCAAAATAAGGTTTCTGGGTTTGACAGAAAGAGTGTTTCTTGACCAGAAAGAAACACATATAACTTACTGAGTTTATATCGGATCTGAGATCGGAAACTTGATCTATATTCCTTGCAATAATACATTTCCAAAGACACCAAGATCGTAGTCTGAATCCTTCTGTAACAACAGGAAATCGCCTCCAAAAACCCGAACTTGAAACTGGAAACAGATTTTTAAATACTTAGAAAATTCTGAGTTCAGAAACAATATTTTATGGGTCGGCGATCTATTTCCCCACCAGAAGTATGATATCATCATATATGCTGCCCAAACTAAAGCCTCTGTCTATATATCACCGAAAATAAAGTTCAAAACCTATATATCCCCAAAATAAAAGTTCAAAACCTATATACCCACAAATATCAATTTTAATCGGTTTTAGTGGTTTAAGCTGAAAACCGGATATCAAACCATTAAATCCATACCAAACCAAATCAGATACCCAAATCAAATTGAACCCGATCCAAAAACCATATAAAATGAGATTTTAGTTGATTCATATATATCTATAAGTCATAATACTAATTAATTCGACAAAATTAGGTTAATTAATCGGCATTTATATTTTCCAATGACTATCGAGAAATCAAAAACGGAGAACAAAATCATTACATTAATGTTTTATTTCATCAACAAATAGACCCTATTATTTGACTAAAAGACATGAACATACAAAAACAACTCTCGTTCATATGCTATAATCAAGAATCTATTAAAAAAGCTAAATTTGTAAAAATAAACAAAGAACTGAGAAAAGAATTCAAAAACACCACAAGTTCTTATTTGATTTTGAAATCTTTCCCAGAAATTGAAGAAAGCTTAAAGCTATCTCTTCCCTTCTCGTAGCAATTTCCGGACCCGAAACCGTTCGACCTAGATTTCTCTCCATTTCTCCAACTCCATACCTCTTCCATATCGATTCTTTTCTTCGCCTTTCAGCAACTGAAAATCAAACAGATTCAACACACAAAACTACTGAAAATCTCCAGAGAATGAATAGAAAATCAAAACTTGTCATTTAACCTTTTGAAATCAATCAATTTTCATAGCCCCTTTATGGGAAACGTTTTGATTATCCGAAAATAGAAGAGAGAGAGAGAGATCAGATGGAAGTTTTTTCAGTCGCTGAGACTTCAACTTGAACATCTCCACACTAAAATCGATTTCGTATATCTGAAAAAAGGAGGAACAAATCGTCGTTTACCTTAGCATACTCTTCTAGGTCGAACTAGTTAATTCCCATACGGAATCCCCACCTTCTTCAAGCATAAACTCTTTCTCTCAATCCAACAAAAAAAGCTTGAGAACGAAAAACGAATCGAAAACCAGAGACTTGTTTCAGATCTAGATCGTAGGAATCGATTCAATATCCAAAGATTTCAATAACGAAGAAGCAGAAGAAGAAAAAGAAGAAGAAGAAGAAGAAGAAGAAGAGATGAAGAAGAAGATGATGAAGATGAAGACGATTCGAAATTCTCGGATGCGAGATGACGGAGAAGACGGTGGATGTAAGGGCTATCGAGAAGGAAATTATCATCGGAATTAACCGTTGGATCGACGAAACATCAATCCTCATCATCATCATCATCATCATCATCATCACCCTCGTTTTCTCCATCTTCTTCTTCGAAATCACCGATTATAACATCACCAGTCTTCATTTTTTCTAGGGTTCTAATCTAAGGTTTGGGGATTTTTAGAGTTGGGATATTGGGTTTGGTTTAGGTGTAATCGGGTTGTAATTGGATCGGGTCTTAATCCGATCTAATTTCGGTTTAGTGTAGTTTAGTGTGGTTTAGTGTCAACTCAATTGGTTAATATGTAATTTGAAAATAGTAAACCATCGAAAACCGATATATGTGGGTTCTGAGGTTTTAAACTTTCATTTCGGGGTATATAGGTTTCGAACTTTTATTTTGGGGATATATAGGTTTTGAACTTTATTTTCGGTGATATATAGACAAAGGCCTTAGTTTGGGCAACATATATGATGATATCATACTTCTGGTGGGGAAATAGATCGTCGACCCATGTTTTATTGATCAACTTCGAGATCGATTTCCAGACGAACCTGACCTCGGATTCGAGAACGGAAAAGTGCTCCAAAAACTAGACAAGAAGATCTTTCCACGGATTTAATTATCATAACCTAAATCCATCGGGTCTGATCGGAAAATGCCTGCAAAGTCGGCTGGCCGCAGCTTCTCTATGCACAAATCAGTCCCAGAAAAACACCTATAACTTTCAGACCACAACTCCGATTGACAAACCGCTGATGAATATAGTAAGATCTGTGAGTTTTCTACTTACCCAGAAAGTTTCTTTAAATTCCGATATGTTTTTCCTATCCGTCTTCACACCGTTCTCCTCCTCCTCATTTATTGGCTTTACTATGATGGCTCTGTGAGTGGCTCCTCTTCCTTTGGACGGATTCTACTCTTGCTCCAACCTTCACCACCGACGGCTCTGCCTCTCACACACGTTTCTCCTTTCTCTCTCCTTTTCTCCTCTTTTCTTTATGCTCTTCCTCTTTGTCTCCCACGATCTCCCCTTTTTATTCTTTTATTTTCTTCCCTTTTTCTTTCTGCCTACTCCACTTACTCTGATTTCTTCTTTTACTAGTGGTGGGTCGTGACACGGATCATCGTATCTCAGACTATCTATCTAGTACTCGATTTTCGACTGCATATTGCAGTTATCTTGTCGCGTTAACTACGGCTGTTGAGCCTCGCTCTTTCAAAGAGGCAATGACGTTTGATGAATGAAAATTAGCCATGAAATCTGAAGTTACTTCTCTCAAAGATAATCACACTTGGGATCTTACAGATCTTCCGCCAAATAAAACAGTTATAGGCAGTCAATGGGTGTATCGAATAAAGCTTCAAGCTGATGGCTCTCTCGAACGATATAAAGCTCGTTTAGTTGCACTTGGTAATCGTCAAGAAGAAGGTATTGATTACAAAGAAACATTTGCACCAGTTGCTAAGATGACAACAATGCGTCTCATCTTGGATATTGCGGCTAAACGAAATTATAAAATTCATCAGATGGATGTTCATAACGCTTTTCTTCATGATCTTAACGAAGAAGTTTATATGAAACCACCACCAGGATTTTCACAACCAGGAGACAGGCGTGTATGTCAACTATGGAAGTCGATTTATGGTTTAAAACAATCTCCTCGTTGTTGGTTTGCAAAGCTGGCTGAGTTTATGCTTCAAAAGTCGATTTATGCTTCAAAAGTATGGTTTCAAACAAACCCGATCTGATTACTCTCTTTTCGTTTTTCATCATGGTGGAGTTTCTCTTCAGATTCTGGTATACGTTGATGATCTTATCATCTCTGGTAATTCGTCTTCCGCTATTCAATAATTTAAAGATTATTTATCGACTTGTTTTAAAATGAAAGATCTTGGTGTTGCCAGATATTTCTTGGGTTTGGAAATTGCTCGTAATTCGTTTGGCTTTTACGTTTGTCAAAGAAAATATGTGATTGATATAGTTACTGAAGTCGAACTGCTTGGTTGTAAGCCTGTCGGATCACCTATTGACCAAAATCACAAATTGGCTCTCGCCGAAGGACCGGAGTTGCCGAATCCAGCAAACTATAGACGCCTTGTCGGACATCTTGTTTAGCTTGCTTCTACTCGACCTGATCTTGCCTATGCTAATCATACTTTATCACAATTTATGCAAAAGCCGAAAGAAGATCATTGGCTTGCTGCGTTAAAAGTTGTTCGGTATTTGAAAGGTACTCTTGATCAAGGAATTCACTTACGAGCAAATTATCTGCTTCATTTGACGAATTGGTGTGATTCAGACTGGACTAGTTGTCCATTATCTCGAAAATCACTAACAGGTTGGATTGTACAGTTTGGTGATTCTCCTATATCCTGGAAAACAAAGAAACAGAAGAGTGTCTCATGTTCTTCTGCTGAAGCTGAATACCGAGCTATGGTTGCACTCACTAGAGAACTACGTTGGCTCAAAACATTGTTTGAGATGGGAATCGATCACACAGCACCGATGACTATGCATTGTGATAGCCAGGCCGCGTTACACATTAGTGCCAATCCAGTTTTTCATGAAAGAACTAAAAATATCGAATTGGATTGTCATACTGTTCGGGACTCAAATGTTGATGGAACAATCAAAGCAACTCATGTTTCTACCAAAGATCAACTTGCTAATATTCTTACTAAGGCTTTGGGAGGAAAAGAGTTTGATTCATTTCTTTTCAAGTTGGGCATCCAAAACCTGCACGCTCCAACTTGAGGGTGGGTGGGGCGTATTAAGGGATAAACTTGATACCCAAGTAACTAGAAAACTAATATGTATATTTGTCTTTTCTTAGATTTCCTTTTGTTAGAAAATTCTCATTCTTCATAAGATTCTATCTTGTATAAATATAGACCTCAAGATCAAGTGAATAGACAAGTTATTCAATTCATATTATTCATCTCTTGACATAGTGGTCATGGAACTTTGTAGGAAATATCAGGTCTTGGACGGGGATGGTAATCGTGGTCACAAAATGTTAAGAAGGCTATAGATTCTTTGACGAACATGGAGAGAAGGGAGGATAATGCAGCCTATATTCTGACACTCAACAGCCTCAAAGAAAAAGGGAGGGAAGAAAAATGGAGGTTGATGTTGGTTTTCTCGACCTAGAAGCCTCTGAAACACCAAAAGCGGGAAAGGGAGCAAGTGGAGCAGAGGTCGAAACCAAACCACAAAAGAAGCCGTTTTTTTCTTGATCACACCAACAATTCACATTGGCTTCTATTTCTCCATTACACATCTTCTTAGGTCAGCAATGCGTATGACAATGATAATTTTTAGATGTTAGCAAACCTATGGCAGTGGAGAATGCTTAACATGAGGCTGCAGAATATGGTACCAACCATTGTCATGTTTTTTATGCGAGAGCCCGCACCATGTCACAATATTTAGCGCCAGATATTTTGTATGCTTGACTAAGCGAAAGTCTTTAACACTCCATTAACCCTTAAACTATCAAATCTTTTACCAACGAAGTCGTGAGATTGGGAGATTCAATTGATGAATCAGTACTATTTAATCATAATTTGACACTTGACATCTAGTGTATATATATATTGGTCAAACCTCTAGTTTTTATAAGATATCAAAATCCCATTACAATTTTACACAACGGTTTTAACCGCTCATCTCCAGTAAATCGTTTATGGATCCATTTGTTTGCACAAAAAGGTAGAAAACAGAAACAAGAAGCTCCAGTTTCATATATTCTATATGAATATCCATCATACATCATCTATGACTTCGTCTTGGAAATAAACAGATTTGAATCCTAATTTGAAGACCCAAAACGCCAAACAGTCTAGTTTTGTTAGTCAGAGGGGAGAACATATTGATCAGTCAATAGATTTGATGTTTACAAAAACAAATCACAAATATGAATTTTTTTTTAAAATCTACCCATTTAGATTATATATATATATATATATATATATATATAAATGTTAATTTTTCAAATATTAATAAATAAATCTCCTAATATACTATACTTTCACAATTCTTGCTTCAAACTTCCTTTAAATTTGTTTTTGACATCACTTCAAAATTTAATTCTTTATACTGAAAATGGAGAGCAACCATTGCCGCAAATATGTGGAATGATGCTATCATTAGTGGATCCCAACGGTGATATATGCAATAAGTGAGTTATCTCTCTTTTTTTCTCCTCAATATTTATGCTTGATAATGATAGAGACAAACTATGATATATTGTTGGCAGGACATTCTTCTTCGAGATTATTATTTCTTTTTGTCTTTTTAAGAAACTTTGGGATTATTATTTCTTTTTGTTTTTAACAATTCGTTATGAAAGAGCACGTTAGATTCTTACCATTACCTTTTTGCTCTAATTGAATACTGATTGAACACGAAGTATCGTAACATTAACTGGTAAAAATAAGTATATTAATCTTAAAATTATTGGTAAGATTTTCAATTCAGTTGTAGTTCGGTTGGTCGACCGAGTAATTAAGGTCGAGAATTATGTGCTTTGTTTTTCAGTACATAGTTTTTGTTACAACCATTGTGTACTCGACAAACAAGACGTCATGGCTCTTGGCGTTGAGAAAGCCTCATCCATAACAGCTCCCATAAAGTGAAACCAGAAGCATCTGGCATTTAAGCTTCATTATTCTCTCGCTTATAAGTTAAATTTCGTAAATGACAGAGAAACAACAGTATCTCTTTCTCTACTATTTTTGGGTTCTTTAATATTTCTTCTTGTATTATAATGTGTTTCGTAAGATATTAGAGTAGAGAACAAAACAGAGATTTCAAAAATTAAAAACAAGTAACGTATTTTCTGTTTTGTTATTTTAAAGAATTTCTAAAAACTAAAAATCTCTTTTTTTTTAGTTTCTCAATTGTCCTGAAATTTCTCCAAATCACCCTAAGATTTGTAACAAGAATTCTGCAAAATTTGCTCAAATCTCAATTTCCTTCAAAATTTCCTAAAATATAAAATCTCCTAGATCATCGATCCAATACACTTTCAAATAATATTATCTCTGAAGAAAGCAAATTTGCGAATAGAGTTTAGACTCAACAGAAAAAAAAATAGGTTCCCCACATGCTCTTGGTTTAAGAGTTGGTATTTCTTTTTTCTCAAAGAAAGAGAGTTGGTAATTCTTTTTCTCAAAGAAAAAGAGTTGGTATTTCCATTTTGCAAATTCTCCCAAAGCACCGTTGTCTTTGTTGACGTATTAAGCTCTTTGGATATTTCAGGGGTTGTGGGATGAACACATCTCTTGGACACATTCAACATCAGGCAAAAAATCGACATCAGATGTAATCACGAACATATTCCCCACTTCGTTGTTTTCATGCAAGCTACGATACACACATGATATCATTTCGACAATCATTTTCTTATGTGCAGAGTCATTTTCGGGCAGTACCGAAACAAATTTCAATGTATATTGATTAGTACAAGAAAATTAATAGATAATAATATCAATGATTCAATTTGTTTACCATCAACAGTGACCATCAGGCGGATCCCTTGTCGGAGAAGGGATCTTTGCTTGGCCTTGCCAATAGCATATATTGCAAGATTTCCCTTTAAATTAAGTTTTCCCAGCGCACTTTTGAAGTTATTTCTAATATTTGAAACATCTGTTGGTGCTTTGCAGTTTTCAAAATTCCAAAAGGATAATGTATTCGCCCTTGAGGAGTCATAATTAAAGGCCTGTAATCCATAATTACACAAGAAAGGAAACCCTAATGACTGACCGACATTTTCACTATATAACATTACCAATTGCAAAAACAAGTTAACTTCACATACCATTGAATGAAATCCGAAACTAATTAGCTCGGAGAGATAACTGTTCAGATCCAAATCTGATTAAGTAAAAATTTTTTTTAATAAATTGATTTTCAGATATATAAAGTAAGATAATAGTTAAACCAAACTTATGAGAATATTAGGTTGTTGGGACTATCTCGGTTGATTTCCCAAATAGCAATTGGCATCGACCAAGCATGAGGCCAAGAGATTTTCCTTCTTATACCCAGATAGTTTGCAACTTTTGGAAAGAACTATCCGCTTCGTAAGTATTGGAATAGCGGCAGCCATTTCTTGATTCGTCTTCCTCAGCGTATCCTTCTCCTGGCCAGTCTTATTCTTATTCTTCGGGTTCTCGTGAATCTCGTAGTCTACAACAAAATGTCTATCAGACGGCCTTGATAGAAAGAATCCATACCCTAATAATGTACTAATCTTTTTGGGTCGTCGTTAGCCATTGCAGCCGACCGAAGAGAAGAAAGATGACGAGTTGCGCACCCACAAAAAAAAAAAAGACGAGGAGGAAAATTAGGGTTTCAATGTTGGATTCCAAAAACGTAGATATTTTATTAAGTCCACCAAACTAGCCCAAACTTCAGTCCATTTTAATAGGGTTGATTTTTTTTTAATAATTTATCTAACACAACATCTAATGTTACATTAGATGGTATAAAATTATACGTTTACCTAATGTTACATTAGTTTGCAACTTTTGGAAAGAACAATCCGCTTCGTAAGTATTGGAATAGCGGCAACCATTCTAGATTCGTCTTCCTCAGCGTATCCTTCTCCTGGTCAGTCTTATTCTTATTCTTCAGGTTCTCGTGTATCTCGTAGTCTACATCAAAATGTCTATCAGACGGCCTTGATAGAAAGAATCCATACCCTAATAAGGCTCTAATGTTTTTGGGTCGTCGTTAGTCATTGCAGCCGACCGAAGAGAAGAAAGATGAGGAGTTGCGCAGCCACAAAAAAAAAAAAGACGAGGAGGAAAATTAGGGTTTCAATGTTGGATCCCAAAAATATAGATATTTTATTAAGTCTACCAAACTATCCCAAACTTCAGCCCATTCAAATAGGGTTGATTTTTTTTTTTTAATTTATCTAACACAACATCTAATGTTACATTAGATGGTCTAAAAGCCTCATCCATAACAGCTCCCACAATGTGAAACCAGAAGCATCTGGCATTTAAGCTTCATTATTCTCTCGCTTATAAGTTAAATTTCGTAAATGACAGAGAAACAACAGTATCTCTTCCTCTACTATTTTTGGGTTCTTTAATATTTCTTCCTGTATTATAATGTTTTTCGTAAGATATTTAGAGTAGAGAACGAGAACAGAGATTTCAAAAATTGAAAACAAGTAACGTATTTTCTGTTTTGTTATCTTAAAGAATTTCTAAAAACTCAAAACCTCTTTTTTTAGTTTCTCAATTGTCCTGAAATTTCTCCAAATCACCCTAAGATTTATAACAAGAATTCTGCAAAATTTTCTCAAATCTCAATTTCCTTCAAAATTTCCTAAAATATAAAATCTCCTAGATTATCGATCCAATACACTTTCAAACAATATTATCTCTAAAGAAATCAAATTTGCGAATAGAGTTTAGACTCAACAGAAAACAAAAACAGGTTCACCACATGCTCTTGGTTTAAGAGTTGGTATTTCTTTTTCTCAAAGAAAGAGAGTTGGTAATTCTTTTTCTCAAAGAAAAAGAGTTGGTATTTCCATTTTGCAAATTCTCCCAAAGCACCATTGTCTTTGTTGACGTGTTAAGCTCTTTGGATATTTCAGGGGTTGTTGGATAAGACAACTTTCAAAACACATCTCTTGGACACATTCAACAGCAGGCAGAAAATCGACATTGGATGTAATCATGAACATATTCCCCACTTCGTTATTTTCATGCAACCTACGATACACACATGATATCATTTCGGCTTTCATTTTCTTATCTGCGGAGTCATTTCCGGCAGTACTGAAACAAATTTCAATGTATATTGATTAGTACAAGCAAATTAATAGATAATAATGTCAATGATTCAATTTGTTTACCATCAAAAGTGACCATCAGGCGGATCCCTTGTTGGAGAAGGGATCTTTGCTTGGCCTTATTCAATGTATTTAGCTTGCCAATCGCATATATTGCAAGATCTCCCTTTAAATTAAATTTTCCCAGCGCACTTTTGAAGTTATTTCTAATATTTGAAACATCTGTTGGTGCTTTGCAGTTTTCAAAATCCCAAAAAGATAATGTATTCGCCCTTGAGGAGTCATAATTAAAGGCCTGTAATCCATAATTACACAAGAAAGGTAACCCTAATGACTGACCGCCATTTTCACTATATAACATCTTACCAATTGCAAAAACAAGTTAACTTCACATACCGTTGAATGAAATCCGAATCTGATTAAGTAAATTTTTTTTTGATAAATTGATTTTCAGATATATAAAGTAAGATAATAGTTAAACCAAACTTTCGAGAATATCGAGTTGTTGGGACTATCTCGGTTGATTTCCCAAATAGCAATTGGCATCGACCAAGCATGAGGCCAAGAGATTCTCTTCTTATACCCAGATAGTTTGCAACTTTTGGAAAGAACAATCCGCTTCGTAAGTATTGGAATAGCGGCAGCCATTCGATTCTTCTGATTCGTCTTCCTCAGCGTATCCTTCTCCTGGTTAGTCTAATTCTTATTCTTCAGGTTCTCGTGAATCTCGTAGTCTACACCAAAATGTCTATCAGACGGCTTTGATAGAAAGAATCCATACCCTAATAATGTACTAATCTTTTTGGGTCGTCGTTAGCCATTGCAGCCGACCGAAGAGAAGAAAGATGAGGAGTTGCGCACCCAAAAAAAAAGAAGAGACAAGGAGGAAAATTAGGGTTTCAATGTTGGATCCCAAAAACGTAGATATTTTATTAAGTCCACCAAACTAGCCCAAAATTCAGCCCATTCAAATATGGTTGATTTTTTTTTTTTTAATTTATCTAACACAACATCTAATGTTACATTAGATGGTCTAAAAGCCTCATCCATAACAGCTCCCACAATGTGAAACCAGAAGCATCTGGCATTTAAGATTCATTATTCTCTCGCTTATAAGTTAAATTTCGTAAATGACAGAGAAACAACAGTATCGCTTCCTCTACTATTTTTGGGTTCTTTAATATTTCTTCTTGTATTATAATGTGTTTCGTAAGATATTAGAGTAGAGAACGAGAACAGAGATTTCAAAAATTGAAAACAGGTAACGTATTTTCTGTTTTGTTATCTTAAAGAATTTCTAAAAACTAAAAACCTCTTTTTTTTTAGTTTCTCAATTGTCCTAAAATTTCTCCAAACCACCCTAAGATTTGTAACAAGAATTCTGCAAAATTTTCTCATCTCAATTTCCTTCAAAATTTCATAAAATATAAAATCTCCTAGATCATCGGTCCATACACTTTCAAACAATATTATCTTTGAAGAAAGCAAATTTGCGAATAGAGTTTAGACTCAACAGAAAACAAAAACAGGTTCACCACATGCTCTTGGTTTAAGAGTTGGTTTTTTTTTTCTCAAAGAAAGAGAGTTGGTAATTTTTTTTCTCAAAGAAAAAAAGTTGGTATTTCCATTTTGCAAATTCTCTCAAAGCACCGTTGTTTTTGTTGACGTGTTAAGCTTTTTGGATATTTCAGGGGTTGTGGGATAAGACAACCTTGAAACACATCTCTTGGACACAGTCAACAGCAGGCAGAAAATCGACATCGGATGTAATCACGAACATATTCCCCAATTCGTTGTTTTTATGCAAGTTACGATACACACATGATATCATACTATTGAATGAAATCCGGAACTAATTAGCTCGGAGAGATAACTGTTCAGATCCAAATCTGATTAAGTACAAGAAATTTTAATAAATTGATTTTCAGATATATAAAGTAAGATAATAGTTAAACCAAACTTACGAGAATATCGAGTTGTTGCAATACAAGAAAATGGTTATATTGTGACGAAAATATTCGTCACAATAAAAATATTCGTAGCAATAAAACCATTATGACGTATTTGTGACGATTTGTGAACGGTTACAATACGATCGTCACAAAATTTTTTTCGTAACAAAAACGTTGCAACGTTGTGACTGATTTATATAGTAACAATTTTGTCACAAACAGTGACGATATAAAATGTAACAAAACGTCACAATCAGTAACTAAAATAACATCACACAAGCGTCATATTATGGGACTGTAACAACGTCTCAGTTCCGTCATTCATTATGACGGTATTATAGTCTCAAATCGTCACAATTGTATACTAAAACGTTGTCGTCAATCCGTCTCAATTTGTTACTTGTTTTTTATTTCAAATTAGTCACGATTCTTCACTAAATTATCGTACCAAATCCATCTTAATTAACTACTAATTTATCATCTCAAATTTGTTATTAATTATTTTATATATTACGAAAGATGAGGAGTTGCGCACCCACAAAAAAAAGAAGAGACGAGGAGGAAAATTAAGGTTTCAATGTTGGATCCCAAAAACGTAGATATTTTATTAAGTCCACCAAATTAGCCCAAAGTTCAGCCCATTTTAATAGGGTTGATTTTTTATTTATAATTTATCTAACACAACATCTAATGTTACATTCGATGGTCTAAAATTATACGTTCAACAGCAGGCAGAAAATAGATATCGGATGTAATCACTAACATATTCCCCACTTCGTTGTTTTCATGCAAGCTACGATAAACACATGATATCATTTCGGCTATCATTTTCTTATGTGCGGAGTCATTTCGGGGCAGTACTGAAACAAATTTCAATGTATATTGATTAGTACAAGCAAATTAATAGATAATAATATCAATGATTCAATTTGTTTACCATCAAAAGTGACCATCAGGCGGATCCATTGTCAGAGAAGGGATCTTTCCTTGGCCTTATTCAATGTATTTAGCTTGCCAATCGCATATATTGCAAGATCTCCCTTTAAATTAAGTTTTCCCAGCGCACTTTTGAAGTTATTTCGAATATTTGAAACATCTGTTGGTGCTTTGCAGTTTTCAAAATCCCAAAAAGATAATGTATTGCCCTTGAGGAGTCATAATTAAAGGCATGTAATCCATAATTACACAAGAAAGGTAACCCTAATGACTGACCGACATTTTCACTATATAACATCTTACCAATTGCAAAAACAAGTTAACTTCACATACCGTTGAATGAAATCCGAATCTGATTAAGTAAAATTTTTTTTTAATAAATTGATTTTCAGATATATAAAGAAAGATAATAGTTAAACCAAACTTACGAGAATATCGAGTTGTTGGGACTATCTCGGTTGATTTTCCAAATAGCAATTGGCATCGACCAAGCATGAGGCCAAGAGATTCTCCTTCTTATACCCAGATAGTTTGCAACTTTTGGAAAGAACAATCCGCTTCGTAAGTATTGGAATAGCGGCAGCCATTTCTTGATTCGTCTTCCTCAGCGTATCCTTCTCCTGGTTAGTCTTATTCTTATTCTTCAGGTTCTTGTGAATCTCGTAGTCTACACCAAAATGTCTATCAGACGGCCTTGATAGAAAGAATCCATACCCTAATAATGTACTAATCTTTTTAGGTCGTCGTTAGCCATTGCAGCCGACCGAAGAGAAGAAAGATGAGGAGTTACGCACCCACAAAAAAAAAAGAAGAGACAAGGAGGAAAATTAGGGTTTCAATGTTGGATTCCAAAAACGTAGATATTTTATTAAGTCCACCACTGAAGGTCCCGGTTCCCAACTCCTCATAAGCTTTAGAACCCTCCAGTAGTCATGCCTCAAATCCTGAACAGGCACGTGCACATGCGGTGCAGGGGGCGGAGGCGGAACCTGTGCTGGTGGAGCTTGAGGCTGTGCTGCTGCTACCCCCGGCATATGTCCGGCCACTGGGATTGGCGGCGGTTGTTGTCCAAACACCTGTCTGAGTCCTTCCACCACTGCTGCCGTTAACACTGCTGGATCCACTCCCTGCGCAGGTGCTTGACCATTGTGAGTACTCTCTTTCTGTGACAGCCGGTGTATTCTCTCTCACACGGTCACCACGACCCTGAACTCCGCGTCCTCTACCTCTTCTCATTCCACCTCGAGCCATGCTGCTAAACAAAAAGGTAAATCAGAAGCTATTCGAACAGACACAACTTAGAACTTACCGATTCAAACGCGGAATTGTCGGTGCTATTTTTACTTTAGAAAACCCCACTCAAAAACTTTGAAAACATTTTTTTTTTTTTTCCAGGACCAGTCTTCCGGGTCAGAACCGGCTTGGCTAACCTAGGCTCTGATACCAAAATTGTAACAACCGTCTTCCTAACTTGACAGAGACGGCAAGTAATACATTAAATACCTCTCATCGACTTAACTATGTAATACCTTTATGAAATTCGATCATATATTATTTAAATTCAACGTCTTGAATCTATCAACAAAATCCGTTTAACCGAACTACCAGCTGAAACTTAAATTTTTCAAAGAGAAATAGAAAATTATCTTTAACGCAAACTGAATAAAGTATTAAGTAACCCCAATCCCAAAAAACCAGCACCCGAACAATCTTCGCCTTGAATCGCAACCTTTCAAGCCTTATCACCTGAAAAGGGGAAAAGAGGGGTGAGCAACTAGGTTACTCAGTGAGGAAAGGTCATTTCTGTCCACATGACCCCAACACTACTAACCAACCTGCAACTAACCCTAGAACATGCAACACACATCATGCTCAAACAACAAGCCACATTAAAATAACAAATATGTTATCACATCACACACTAACACACATTAGCACATATCAAATATTTCGACACGAAGTCCATGACGCTTGGGCTGGCCGTCACCTCGAAAGGTCGTACGCCACCTTTGGCTCGTCAGCCGGTTAACGGGCTTTAGCGGGATCGCCATGTCCTCGCCCTCAGTCCGACATCACACAAATCACTATCACTATCCAATCATCAATCATCATTTAATCTCCTAGGCTTAGCATTAACGACTACAAATTGACTAGCTGTTAAGAATCCACAGATCCCACCCTCACCTTAGCAATCACGTCCAAAAACTGAGTCCGGAAAATAGCGGTTGAAAATAGCGTTTCGGGCGGTTGCGGTTGAAAATAGCGTTTCGGGCGGTTGCGGTTGAAAATAGCGATTCGGGCGGTTGCGGTTGAAAATAGCGTTTCGAGCGGTTGCGGTTGAAAATAGCGTTTCGGACCTGCGTTTGCGTTTTAGCTCAAAATAAGGTTTCTGGGTTTTGACAGAAAGAGTGTTTCTTGACCAGAAAGAAACACATATAACTTACTGAGTTTATATCGGATCTGAGATCGGAAACTTGATCTATATTCCTTGCAATAATACATTTCCAAAGACACCAAGATCGTAGTCTGAATCCTTCTGTAACAACAGGAAATCGCCTCCAAAAACCCGAACTTGAAACTGGAAACAGATTTTTAAATACTTAGAAAATTCTGAGTTCAGAAACAATATTTTATGGGTCGGCGATCTATTTCCCCACCAGAAGTATGATATCATCATATATGCTGCCCAAACTAAAGCCTCTGTCTATATATCACCGAAAATAAAGTTCAAAACCTATATATCCCAAAATAAAAGTTCAAAACCTATATACCCACAAATATCAATTTTAATCGGTTTTAGTGGTTTAAGCTGAAAACCGGATATCAAACCATTAAATCCATACCAAACCAAATCAGATACCCAAATCAAATTGAACCCGATCCAAAAACCATATAAAATGAGATTTTAGTTGATTCATATATATCTATAAGTCATAATACTAATTAATTCGACAAAATTAGGTTAATTAATCGGCATTTATATTTTCCAATGACTATCGAGAAATCAAAAACGGAGAACAAAATCATTACATTAATGTTTTATTTCATCAACAAATAGACCCTATTATTTGACTAAAAGACATGAACATACAAAAACAACTCTCGTTCATATGCTATAATCAAGAATCTATTAAAAAAGCTAAATTTGTAAAAATAAACAAAGAACTGAGAAAAGAATTCAAAAACACCACAAGTTCTTATTTGATTTTGAAATCTTTCCCAGAAATTGAAGAAAGCTTAAAGCTATCTCTTCCCTTCTCGTAGCAATTTCCGGACCCGAAACCATTCGACCTAGATTTCTCTCCATTTCTCCAACTCCATACCTCTTCCATATCGATTCTTTTCTTCGCCTTTCAGCAACTGAAAATCAAACAGATTCAACACACAAAACTACTGAAAATCTCCAGAGAATGAATAGAAATCAAAACTTGTCATTTAACCTTTTGAAATCAATCAATTTTCATAGCCCCTTTATGGGAAACGTTTTGATTATCCGAAAATAGAAGAGAGAGAGAGAGATCAGATGGAAGTTTTTTCAGTCGCTGAGACTTCAACTTGAACATCTCCACACTAAAATCGATTTCGTATATCTGAAAAAAGGAGGAACAAATCGTCGTTTACCTTAGCATACTCTTCTAGGTCGAACTAGTTAATTCCCATACGGAATCCCCACCTTCTTCAAGCATAAACTCTTTCTCTCAATCCAACAAAAAAAGCTTGAGAACGAAAAACGAATCGAAAACCAGAGACTTGTTTCAGATCTAGATCGTAGGAATCGATTCAATATCCAAAGATTTCAATAACGAAGAAGCAGAAGAAGAAAAAGAAGAAGAAGAAGAAGAAGAAGAAGAGATGAAGAAGAAGATGATGAAGATGAAGACGATTCGAAATTCTCGGATGCGAGATGACGGAGAAGACGGTGGATGTAAGGGCTATCGAGAAGGAAATTATCATCGGAATTAACCGTTGGATCGACGAAACATCAATCCTCATCATCATCATCATCATCATCATCATCACCCTCGTTTTCTCCATCTTCTTCTTCGAAATCACCGATTATAACATCACCAGTCTTCATTTTTTCTAGGGTTCTAATCTAAGGTTTGGGGATTTTTAGAGTTGGGATATTGGGTTTGGTTTAGGTGTAATCGGGTTGTAATTGGATCGGATCTTAATCCGATCTAATTTCGGTTTAGTGTAGTTTAGTGTGGTTTAGTGTCAACTCAATTGGTTAATATGTAATTTGAAAATAGTAAACCATCGAAAACCGATATATGTGGGTTCTGAGGTTTTAAACTTTCATTTCGGGGTATATAGGTTTCGAACTTTTATTTTGGGGATATATAGGTTTTGAACTTTATTTTCGGTGATATATAGACAAAGGCCTTAGTTTGGGCAACATATATGATGATATCATACTTCTGGTGGGGAAATAGATCGTCGACCCATGTTTTATTGATCAACTTCGAGATCGATTTCCAGACGAACCTGACCTCGGATTCGAGAACGGAAAAGTGCTCCAAAAACTAGACAAGAAGATCTTTCCACGGATTTAATTATCATAACCTAAATCCATCGGGTCTGATCGGAAAATGCCTGCAAAGTCGGCTGGCCGCAGCTTCTCTATGCACAAATCAGTCCCAGAAAAACACCTATAACTTTCAGACCACAACTCCGATTGACAAACCGCTGATGAATATAGTAAGATCTGTGAGTTTTCTACTTACCCAGAAAGTTTCTTTAAATTCCGATATGTTTTTCCTATCCGTCTTCACACCGTTCTCCTCCTCCTCATTTATTGGCTTTACTATGATGGCTCTGTGAGTGGCTCCTCTTCCTTTGGACGGATTCTACTCTTGCTCCAACCTTCACCACCGACGGCTCTGCCTCTCACACACGTTTCTCCTTTCTCTCTCCTTTCTCTCCTTCTCCTCTTTTCTTTATGCTCTTCCTCTTTGTCTCCCACGATCTCCCCTTTTTATTCTTTTATTTTCTTCCCTTTTTCTTTCTGCCTACTCCACTTACTCTGATTTCTTCTTTTACTAGTGGTGGGTCGTGACACGGATCATCGTATCTCAGACTATCTATCTAGTACTCGATTTTCGACTGCATATTGCAGTTATCTTGTCGCGTTAACTACGGCTGTTGAGCCTCGCTCTTTCAAAGAGGCAATGACGTTTGATGAATGAAAATTAGCCATGAAATCTGAAGTTACTTCTCTCAAAGATAATCACACTTGGGATCTTACAGATCTTCCGCCAAATAAAACAGTTATAGGCAGTCAATGGGTGTATCGAATAAAGCTTCAAGCTGATGGCTCTCTCGAACGATATAAAGCTCGTTTAGTTGCACTTGGTAATCGTCAAGAAGAAGGTATTGATTACAAAGAAACATTTGCACCAGTTGCTAAGATGACAACAATGCGTCTCATCTTGGATATTGCGGCTAAACAAAATTATAAAATTCATCAGATGGATGTTCATAACGCTTTTCTTCATGATCTTAACGAAGAAGTTTATATGAAACCACCACCAGGATTTTCACAACCAGGAGACAGGCGTGTATGTCAACTATGGAAGTCGATTTATGGTTTAAAACAATCTCCTCGTTGTTGGTTTGCAAAGCTGGCTGAGTTTATGCTTCAAAAGTCGATTTATGCTTCAAAAGTATGGTTTCAAACAAACCCGATCTGATTACTCTCTTTTCGTTTTTCATCATGGTGGAGTTTCTCTTCAGATTCTGGTATACGTTGATGATCTTATCATCTCTGGTAATTCGTCTTCCGCTATTCAATAATTTAAAGATTATTTATCGACTTGTTTTAAAATGAAAGATCTTGGTGTTGCCAGATATTTCTTGGGTTTGGAAATTGCTCGTAATTCGTTTGGCTTTTACGTTTGTCAAAGAAAATATGTGATTGATATAGTTACTGAAGTCGAACTGCTTGGTTGTAAGCCTGTCGGATCACCTATTGACCAAAATCACAAATTGGCTCTCGCCGAAGGACCGGAGTTGCCGAATCCAGCAAACTATAGACGCCTTGTCGGACATCTTGTTTAGCTTGCTTCTACTCGACCTGATCTTGCCTATGCTAATCATACTTTATCACAATTTATGCAAAAGCCGAAAGAAGATCATTGGCTTGCTGCGTTAAAAGTTGTTCGGTATTTGAAAGGTACTCTTGATCAAGGAATTCACTTACGAGCAAATTATCTGCTTCATTTGACGAATTGGTGTGATTCAGACTGGACTAGTTGTCCATTATCTCGAAAATCACTAACAGGTTGGATTGTACAGTTTGGTGATTCTCCTATATCCTGGAAAACAAAGAAACAGAAGAGTGTCTCATGTTCTTCTGCTGAAGCTGAATACCGAGCTATGGTTGCACTCACTAGAGAACTACGTTGGCTCAAAACATTGTTGTTTGAGATGGGAATCGATCACACAGCACCGATGACTATGCATTGTGATAGCCAGGCCGCGTTACACATTAGTGCCAATCCAGTTTTTCATGAAAGAACTAAAAATATCGAATTGGATTGTCATACTGTTCGGGACTCAAATGTTGATGGAACAATCAAAGCAACTCATGTTTCTACCAAAGATCAACTTGCTAATATTCTTACTAAGGCTTTGGGAGGAAAAGAGTTTGATTCATTTCTTTTCAAGTTGGGCATCCAAAACCTGCACGCTCCAACTTGAGGGTGGGTGGGGCGTATTAAGGGATAAACTTGATACCCAAGTAACTAGAAAACTAATATGTATATTTGTCTTTTCTTAGATTTCCTTTTGTTAGAAAATTCTCATTCTTCATAAGATTCTATCTTGTATAAATATAGACCTCAAGATCAAGTGAATAGACAAGTTATTCAATTCATATTATTCATCTCTTGACATAGTGGTCATGGAACTTTGTAGGAAATATCAGGTCTTGGACGGGGATGGTAATCGTGGTCACAAAATGTTAAGAAGGCTATAGATTCTTTGACGAACATGGAGAGAAGGGAGGATAATGCAGCCTATATTCTGACACTCAACAGCCTCAAAGAAAAAGGGAGGGAAGAAAAATGGAGGTTGATGTTGGTTTTCTCGACCTAGAAGCCTCTGAAACACCAAAAGCGGGAAAGGGAGCAAGTGGAGCAGAGGTCGAAACCAAACCACAAAAGAAGCCGTTTTTTTCTTGATCACACCAACAATTCACATTGGCTTCTATTTCTCCATTACACATCTTCTTAGGTCAGCAATGCGTATGACAATGATAATTTTTAGATGTTAGCAAACCTATGGCAGTGGAGAATGCTTAACATGAGGCTGCAGAATATGGTACCAACCATTGTCATGTTTTTTATGCGAGAGCCCGCACCATGTCACAATATTTAGCGCCAGATATTTTGTATGCTTGACTAAGCGAAAGTCTTTAACACTCCATTAACCCTTAAACTATCAAATCTTTTACCAACGAAGTCGTGAGATTGGGAGATTCAATTGATGAATCAGTACTATTTAATCATAATTTGACACTTGACATCTAGTGTATATATATATTGGTCAAACCTCTAGTTTTTATAAGATATCAAAATCCCATTACAATTTTACACAACGGTTTTAACCGCTCATCTCCAGTAAATCGTTTATGGATCCATTTGTTTGCACAAAAAGGTAGAAAACAGAAACAAGAAGCTCCAGTTTCATATATTCTATATGAATATCCATCATACATCATCTATGACTTCGTCTTGGAAATAAACAGATTTGAATCCTAATTTGAAGACCCAAAACGCCAAACAGTCTAGTTTTGTTAGTCAGAGGGGAGAACATATTGATCAGTCAATAGATTTGATGTTTACAAAAACAAATCACAAATATGAATTTTTTTTTAAAATCTACCCATTTAGATTATATATATATATATATATATATATATATATAAATGTTAATTTTTCAAATATTAATAAATAAATCTCCTAATATACTATACTTTCACAATTCTTGCTTCAAACTTCCTTTAAATTTGTTTTTGACATCACTTCAAAATTTAATTCTTTATACTGAAAATGGAGAGCAACCATTGCCGCAAATATGTGGAATGATGCTATCATTAGTGGATCCCAACGGTGATATATGCAATAAGTGAGTTATCTCTCTGTTTTTTTTTCTCCTCAATATTTATGCTTGATAATGATAGAGACAAACTATGATATATTGTTGGCAGGACATTCTTCTTCGAGATTATTATTTCTTTTTGTCTTTTTAAGAAACTTTGGGATTATTATTTCTTTTTGTTTTTAACAATTCGTTATGAAAGAGCACGTTAGATTCTTACCATTACCTTTTTGCTCTAATTGAATACTGATTGAACACGAAGTATCGTAACATTAACTGGTAAAAATAAGTATATTAATCTTAAAATTATTGGTAAGATTTTCAATTCAGTTGTAGTTCGGTTGGTCGACCGAGTAATTAAGGTCGAGAATTATGTGCTTTGTTTTTCAGTACATAGTTTTTGTTACAACCATTGTGTACTCGACAAACAAGACGTCATGGCTCTTGGCGTTGAGAAAGCCTCATCCATAACAGCTCCCATAAAGTGAAACCAGAAGCATCTGGCATTTAAGCTTCATTATTCTCTCGCTTATAAGTTAAATTTCGTAAATGACAGAGAAACAACAGTATCTCTTTCTCTACTATTTTTGGGTTCTTTAATATTTCTTCTTGTATTATAATGTGTTTCGTAAGATATTAGAGTAGAGAACAAAAACAGAGATTTCAAAAATTAAAAACAAGTAACGTATTTTCTGTTTTGTTATTTTAAAGAATTTCTAAAAACTAAAAATCTCTTTTTTTTTTAGTTTCTCAATTGTCCTGAAATTTCTCCAAATCACCCTAAGATTTGTAACAAGAATTCTGCAAAATTTGCTCAAATCTCAATTTCCTTCAAAATTTCCTAAAATATAAAATCTCCTAGATCATCGATCCAATACACTTTCAAATAATATTATCTCTGAAGAAAGCAAATTTGCGAATAGAGTTTAGACTCAACAGAAAACAAAAATAGGTTCCCCACATGCTCTTGGTTTAAGAGTTGGTATTTCTTTTTTCTCAAAGAAAGAGAGTTGGTAATTCTTTTTCTCAAAGAAAAAGAGTTGGTATTTCCATTTTGCAAATTCTCCCAAAGCACCGTTGTCTTTGTTGACGTATTAAGCTCTTTGGATATTTCAGGGGTTGTGGGATGAACACATCTCTTGGACACATTCAACATCAGGCAAAAAATCGACATCAGATGTAATCACGAACATATTCCCCACTTCGTTGTTTTCATGCAAGCTACGATACACACATGATATCATTTCGACAATCATTTTCTTATGTGCAGAGTCATTTTCGGGCAGTACCGAAACAAATTTCAATGTATATTGATTAGTACAAGAAAATTAATAGATAATAATATCAATGATTCAATTTGTTTACCATCAACAGTGACCATCAGGCGGATCCCTTGTCGGAGAAGGGATCTTTGCTTGGCCTTGCCAATAGCATATATTGCAAGATTTCCCTTTAAATTAAGTTTTCCCAGCGCACTTTTGAAGTTATTTCTAATATTTGAAACATCTGTTGGTGCTTTGCAGTTTTCAAAATTCCAAAAGGATAATGTATTCGCCCTTGAGGAGTCATAATTAAAGGCCTGTAATCCATAATTACACAAGAAAGGAAACCCTAATGACTGACCGACATTTTCACTATATAACATTACCAATTGCAAAAACAAGTTAACTTCACATACCATTGAATGAAATCCGAAACTAATTAGCTCGGAGAGATAACTGTTCAGATCCAAATCTGATTAAGTAAAAATTTTTTTTAATAAATTGATTTTCAGATATATAAAGTAAGATAATAGTTAAACCAAACTTATGAGAATATTAGGTTGTTGGGACTATCTCGGTTGATTTCCCAAATAGCAATTGGCATCGACCAAGCATGAGGCCAAGAGATTTTCCTTCTTATACCCAGATAGTTTGCAACTTTTGGAAAGAACTATCCGCTTCGTAAGTATTGGAATAGCGGCAGCCATTTCTTGATTCGTCTTCCTCAGCGTATCCTTCTCCTGGCCAGTCTTATTCTTATTCTTCGGGTTCTCGTGAATCTCGTAGTCTACAACAAAATGTCTATCAGACGGCCTTGATAGAAAGAATCCATACCCTAATAATGTACTAATCTTTTTGGGTCGTCGTTAGCCATTGCAGCCGACCGAAGAGAAGAAAGATGACGAGTTGCGCACCCACAAAAAAAAAAAAAGACGAGGAGGAAAATTAGGGTTTCAATGTTGGATTCCAAAAACGTAGATATTTTATTAAGTCCACCAAACTAGCCCAAACTTCAGTCCATTTTAATAGGGTTGATTTTTTTTTAATAATTTATCTAACACAACATCTAATGTTACATTAGATGGTATAAAATTATACGTTTACCTAATGTTACATTAGTTTGCAACTTTTGGAAAGAACAATCCGCTTCGTAAGTATTGGAATAGCGGCAACCATTCTAGATTCGTCTTCCTCAGCGTATCCTTCTCCTGGTCAGTCTTATTCTTATTCTTCAGGTTCTCGTGTATCTCGTAGTCTACATCAAAATGTCTATCAGACGGCCTTGATAGAAAGAATCCATACCCTAATAAGGCTCTAATGTTTTTGGGTCGTCGTTAGTCATTGCAGCCGACCGAAGAGAAGAAAGATGAGGAGTTGCGCAGCCACAAAAAAAAAAAAGACGAGGAGGAAAATTAGGGTTTCAATGTTGGATCCCAAAAATATAGATATTTTATTAAGTCTACCAAACTATCCCAAACTTCAGCCCATTCAAATAGGGTTGATTTTTTTTTTTTTAATTTATCTAACACAACATCTAATGTTACATTAGATGGTCTAAAAGCCTCATCCATAACAGCTCCCACAATGTGAAACCAGAAGCATCTGGCATTTAAGCTTCATTATTCTCTCGCTTATAAGTTAAATTTCGTAAATGACAGAGAAACAACAGTATCTCTTCCTCTACTATTTTTGGGTTCTTTAATATTTCTTCCTGTATTATAATGTTTTTCGTAAGATATTTAGAGTAGAGAACGAGAACAGAGATTTCAAAAATTGAAAACAAGTAACGTATTTTCTGTTTTGTTATCTTAAAGAATTTCTAAAAACTCAAAACCTCTTTTTTTAGTTTCTCAATTGTCCTGAAATTTCTCCAAATCACCCTAAGATTTATAACAAGAATTCTGCAAAATTTTCTCAAATCTCAATTTCCTTCAAAATTTCCTAAAATATAAAATCTCCTAGATTATCGATCCAATACACTTTCAAACAATATTATCTCTAAAGAAATCAAATTTGCGAATAGAGTTTAGACTCAACAGAAAACAAAAACAGGTTCACCACATGCTCTTGGTTTAAGAGTTGGTATTTCTTTTTCTCAAAGAAAGAGAGTTGGTAATTCTTTTTCTCAAAGAAAAAGAGTTGGTATTTCCATTTTGCAAATTCTCCCAAAGCACCATTGTCTTTGTTGACGTGTTAAGCTCTTTGGATATTTCAGGGGTTGTTGGATAAGACAACTTTCAAAACACATCTCTTGGACACATTCAACAGCAGGCAGAAAATCGACATTGGATGTAATCATGAACATATTCCCCACTTCGTTATTTTCATGCAACCTACGATACACACATGATATCATTTCGGCTTTCATTTTCTTATCTGCGGAGTCATTTCCGGGCAGTACTGAAACAAATTTCAATGTATATTGATTAGTACAAGCAAATTAATAGATAATAATGTCAATGATTCAATTTGTTTACCATCAAAAGTGACCATCAGGCGGATCCCTTGTTGGAGAAGGGATCTTTGCTTGGCCTTATTCAATGTATTTAGCTTGCCAATCGCATATATTGCAAGATCTCCCTTTAAATTAAATTTTCCCAGCGCACTTTTGAAGTTATTTCTAATATTTGAAACATCTGTTGGTGCTTTGCAGTTTTCAAAATCCCAAAAAGATAATGTATTCGCCCTTGAGGAGTCATAATTAAAGGCCTGTAATCCATAATTACACAAGAAAGGTAACCCTAATGACTGACCGCCATTTTCACTATATAACATCTTACCAATTGCAAAAACAAGTTAACTTCACATACCGTTGAATGAAATCCGAATCTGATTAAGTAAATTTTTTTTTTGATAAATTGATTTTCAGATATATAAAGTAAGATAATAGTTAAACCAAACTTTCGAGAATATCGAGTTGTTGGGACTATCTCGGTTGATTTCCCAAATAGCAATTGGCATCGACCAAGCATGAGGCCAAGAGATTCTCCTTCTTATACCCAGATAGTTTGCAACTTTTGGAAAGAACAATCCGCTTCGTAAGTATTGGAATAGCGGCAGCCATTTCTTGATTCGTCTTCCTCAGCGTATCCTTCTCCTGGTTAGTCTAATTCTTATTCTTCAGGTTCTCGTGAATCTCGTAGTCTACACCAAAATGTCTATCAGACGGCTTTGATAGAAAGAATCCATACCCTAATAATGTACTAATCTTTTTGGGTCGTCGTTAGCCATTGCAGCCGACCGAAGAGAAGAAAGATGAGGAGTTGCGCACCCACAAAAAAAAGAAGAGACAAGGAGGAAAATTAGGGTTTCAATGTTGGATCCCAAAAACGTAGATATTTTATTAAGTCCACCAAACTAGCCCAAAATTCAGCCCATTCAAATATGGTTGATTTTTTTTTTTTTTAATTTATCTAACACAACATCTAATGTTACATTAGATGGTCTAAAAGCCTCATCCATAACAGCTCCCACAATGTGAAACCAGAAGCATCTGGCATTTAAGATTCATTATTCTCTCGCTTATAAGTTAAATTTCGTAAATGACAGAGAAACAACAGTATCGCTTCCTCTACTATTTTTGGGTTCTTTAATATTTCTTCTTGTATTATAATGTGTTTCGTAAGATATTAGAGTAGAGAACGAGAACAGAGATTTCAAAAATTGAAAACAGGTAACGTATTTTCTGTTTTGTTATCTTAAAGAATTTCTAAAAACTAAAAACCTCTTTTTTTTTTAGTTTCTCAATTGTCCTAAAATTTCTCCAAACCACCCTAAGATTTGTAACAAGAATTCTGCAAAATTTTCTCATCTCAATTTCCTTCAAAATTTCATAAAATATAAAATCTCCTAGATCATCGGTCCAATACACTTTCAAACAATATTATCTTTGAAGAAAGCAAATTTGCGAATAGAGTTTAGACTCAACAGAAAACAAAAACAGGTTCACCACATGCTCTTGGTTTAAGAGTTGGTATTTTTTTTTTCTCAAAGAAAGAGAGTTGGTAATTTTTTTTCTCAAAGAAAAAAAGTTGGTATTTCCATTTTGCAAATTCTCTCAAAGCACCGTTGTTTTTGTTGACGTGTTAAGCTTTTTGGATATTTCAGGGGTTGTGGGATAAGACAACCTTGAAACACATCTCTTGGACACAGTCAACAGCAGGCAGAAAATCGACATCGGATGTAATCACGAACATATTCCCCAATTCGTTGTTTTTATGCAAGTTACGATACACACATGATATCATACTATTGAATGAAATCCGGAACTAATTAGCTCGGAGAGATAACTGTTCAGATCCAAATCTGATTAAGTACAAGAAATTTTAATAAATTGATTTTCAGATATATAAAGTAAGATAATAGTTAAACCAAACTTACGAGAATATCGAGTTGTTGCAATACAAGAAAATGGTTATATTGTGACGAAAATATTCGTCACAATAGAAAAATATTCGTAGCAATAAAACCATTATGACGTATTTGTGACGATTTGTGAACGGTTACAATACGATCGTCACAAAATTTTTTTCGTAACAAAAACGTTGCAACGTTGTGACTGATTTATATAGTAACAATTTTGTCACAAACAGTGACGATATAAAATGTAACAAAACGTCACAATCAGTAACTAAAATAACATCACACAAGCGTCATATTATGGGACTGTAACAACGTCTCAGTTCCGTCATTCATTATGACGGTATTATAGTCTCAAATCGTCACAATTGTATACTAAAACGTTGTCGTCAATCCGTCTCAATTTGTTACTTGTTTTTTATTTCAAATTAGTCACGATTCTTCACTAAATTATCGTACCAAATCCATCTTAATTAACTACTAATTTATCATCTCAAATTTGTTATTAATTATTTTATATATTACGAAAGATGAGGAGTTGCGCACCCACAAAAAAAAGAAGAGACGAGGAGGAAAATTAAGGTTTCAATGTTGGATCCCAAAAACGTAGATATTTTATTAAGTCCACCAAATTAGCCCAAAGTTCAGCCCATTTTAATAGGGTTGATTTTTTATTTATAATTTATCTAACACAACATCTAATGTTACATTCGATGGTCTAAAATTATACGTTCAACAGCAGGCAGAAAATAGATATCGGATGTAATCACTAACATATTCCCCACTTCGTTGTTTTCATGCAAGCTACGATAAACACATGATATCATTTCGGCTATCATTTTCTTATGTGCGGAGTCATTTCGGGGCAGTACTGAAACAAATTTCAATGTATATTGATTAGTACAAGCAAATTAATAGATAATAATATCAATGATTCAATTTGTTTACCATCAAAAGTGACCATCAGGCGGATCCATTGTCAGAGAAGGGATCTTTCCTTGGCCTTATTCAATGTATTTAGCTTGCCAATCGCATATATTGCAAGATCTCCCTTTAAATTAAGTTTTCCCAGCGCACTTTTGAAGTTATTTCGAATATTTGAAACATCTGTTGGTGCTTTGCAGTTTTCAAAATCCCAAAAAGATAATGTATTTGCCCTTGAGGAGTCATAATTAAAGGCATGTAATCCATAATTACACAAGAAAGGTAACCCTAATGACTGACCGACATTTTCACTATATAACATCTTACCAATTGCAAAAACAAGTTAACTTCACATACCGTTGAATGAAATCCGAATCTGATTAAGTAAAATTTTTTTTAATAAATTGATTTTCAGATATATAAAGAAAGATAATAGTTAAACCAAACTTACGAGAATATCGAGTTGTTGGGACTATCTCGGTTGATTTTCCAAATAGCAATTGGCATCGACCAAGCATGAGGCCAAGAGATTCTCCTTCTTATACCCAGATAGTTTGCAACTTTTGGAAAGAACAATCCGCTTCGTAAGTATTGGAATAGCGGCAGCCATTTCTTGATTCGTCTTCCTCAGCGTATCCTTCTCCTGGTTAGTCTTATTCTTATTCTTCAGGTTCTTGTGAATCTCGTAGTCTACACCAAAATGTCTATCAGACGGCCTTGATAGAAAGAATCCATACCCTAATAATGTACTAATCTTTTTAGGTCGTCGTTAGCCATTGCAGCCGACCGAAGAGAAGAAAGATGAGGAGTTACGCACCCACAAAAAAAAAGAAGAGACAAGGAGGAAAATTAGGGTTTCAATGTTGGATTCCAAAAACGTAGATATTTTATTAAGTCCACCACTGAAGGTCCCGGTTCCCAACTCCCTCATAAGCTTTAGAACCCTCCAGTAGTCATGCCTCAAATCCTGAACAGGCACGTGCACATGCGGTGCAGGGGGCGGAGGCGGAACCTGTGCTGGTGGAGCTTGAGGCTGTGCTGCTGCTACCCCCGGCATATGTCCGGCCACTGGGATTGGCGGCGGTTGTTGTCCAAACACCTGTCTGAGTCCTTCCACCACTGCTGCCGTTAACACTGCTGGATCCACTCCCTGCGCAGGTGCTTGACCATTGTGAGTACTCTCTTCTGTGACAGCCGGTGTATTCTCTCTCACACGGTCACCACGACCCTGAACTCCGCGTCCTCTACCTCTTCTCATTCCACCTCGAGCCATGCTGCTAAACAAAAAGGTAAATCAGAAGCTATTCGAACAGACACAACTTAGAACTTACCGATTCAAACGCGGAATTGTCGGTGCTATTTTTACTTTAGAAAACCCCACTCAAAAACTTTGAAAACATTTTTTTTTTTTTTCCAGGACCAGTCTTCCGGGTCAGAACCGGCTTGGCTAACCTAGGCTCTGATACCAAAATTGTAACAACCGTCTTCCTAACTTGACAGAGACGGCAAGTAATACATTAAATACCTCTCATCGACTTAACTATGTAATACCTTTATGAAATTCGATCATATATTATTTAAATTCAACGTCTTGAATCTATCAACAAAATCCGTTTAACCGAACTACCAGCTGAAACTTAAATTTTTCAAAGAGAAATAGAAAATTATCTTTAACGCAAACTGAATAAAGTATTAAGTAACCCCAATCCCAAAAAACCAGCACCCGAACAATCTTCGCCTTGAATCGCAACCTTTCAAGCCTTATCACCTGAAAAGGGGAAAAGAGGGGTGAGCAACTAGGTTACTCAGTGAGGAAAGGTCATTTCTGTCCACATGACCCCAACACTACTAACCAACCTGCAACTAACCCTAGAACATGCAACACACATCATGCTCAAACAACAAGCCACATTAACACAACAAATATGTTATCACATCACACACTAACACACATTAGCACATATCAAATATTTCGACACGAAGTCCATGACGCTTGGGCTGGCCGTCACCTCGAAAGGTCGTACGCCACCTTTGGCTCGTCAGCCGGTTAACGGGCTTTAGCGGGATCGCCATGTCCTCGCCCTCAGTCCGACATCACACAAATCACTATCACTATCCAATCATCAATCATCATTTAATCTCCTAGACTTAGCATTAACGACTACAAATTGACTAGCTGTTAAGAATCCACAGATCCCACCCTCACCTTAGCAATCACGTCCAAAAACTGAGTCCGGAAAATAGCGGTTGAAAATAGCGTTTCGGGCGGTTGCGGTTGAAAATAGCGTTTCGGGCGGTTGCGGTTGAAAATAGCGATTCGGGCGGTTGCGGTTGAAAATAGCGTTTCGAGCGGTTGCGGTTGAAAATAGCGTTTCGGACCTGCGTTTGCGTTTTAGCTCAAAATAAGGTTTCTGGGTTTTGACAGAAAGAGTGTTTCTTGACCAGAAAGAAACACATATAACTTACTGAGTTTATATCGGATCTGAGATCGGAAACTTGATCTATATTCCTTGCAATAATACATTTCCAAAGACACCAAGATCGTAGTCTGAATCCTTCTGTAACAACAGGAAATCGCCTCCAAAAACCCGAACTTGAAACTGGAAACAGATTTTTAAATACTTAGAAAATTCTGAGTTCAGAAACAATATTTTATGGGTCGGCGATCTATTTCCCCACCAGAAGTATGATATCATCATATATGCTGCCCAAACTAAAGCCTCTGTCTATATATCACCGAAAATAAAGTTCAAAACCTATATATCCCCAAAATAAAAGTTCAAAACCTATATACCCACAAATATCAATTTTAATCGGTTTTAGTGGTTTAAGCTGAAAACCGGATATCAAACCATTAAATCCATACCAAACCAAATCAGATACCCAAATCAAATTGAACCCGATCCAAAAACCATATAAAATGAGATTTTAGTTGATTCATATATATCTATAAGTCATAATACTAATTAATTCGACAAAATTAGGTTAATTAATCGGCATTTATATTTTCCAATGACTATCGAGAAATCAAAAACGGAGAACAAAATCATTACATTAATGTTTTATTTCATCAACAAATAGACCCTATTATTTGACTAAAAGACATGAACATACAAAAACAACTCTCGTTCATATGCTATAATCAAGAATCTATTAAAAAAGCTAAATTTGTAAAAATAAACAAAGAACTGAGAAAAGAATTCAAAAACACCACAAGTTCTTATTTGATTTTGAAATCTTTCCCAGAAATTGAAGAAAGCTTAAAGCTATCTCTTCCCTTCTCGTAGCAATTTCCGGACCCGAAACCATTCGACCTAGATTTCTCTCCATTTCTCCAACTCCATACCTCTTCCATATCGATTCTTTTCTTCGCCTTTCAGCAACTGAAAATCAAACAGATTCAACACACAAAACTACTGAAAATCTCCAGAGAATGAATAGAAAATCAAAACTTGTCATTTAACCTTTTGAAATCAATCAATTTTCATAGCCCCTTTATGGGAAACGTTTTGATTATCCGAAAATAGAAGAGAGAGAGAGAGATCAGATGGAAGTTTTTTCAGTCGCTGAGACTTCAACTTGAACATCTCCACACTAAAATCGATTTCGTATATCTGAAAAAAGGAGGAACAAATCGTCGTTTACCTTAGCATACTCTTCTAGGTCGAACTAGTTAATTCCCATACGGAATCCCCACCTTCTTCAAGCATAAACTCTTTCTCTCAATCCAACAAAAAAAGCTTGAGAACGAAAAACGAATCGAAAACCAGAGACTTGTTTCAGATCTAGATCGTAGGAATCGATTCAATATCCAAAGATTTCAATAACGAAGAAGCAGAAGAAGAAAAAGAAGAAGAAGAAGAAGAAGAAGAAGAGATGAAGAAGAAGATGATGAAGATGAAGACGATTCGAAATTCTCGGATGCGAGATGACGGAGAAGACGGTGGATGTAAGGGCTATCGAGAAGGAAATTATCATCGGAATTAACCGTTGGATCGACGAAACATCAATCCTCATCATCATCATCATCATCATCATCATCACCCTCGTTTTCTCCATCTTCTTCTTCGAAATCACCGATTATAACATCACCAGTCTTCATTTTTTCTAGGGTTCTAATCTAAGGTTTGGGGATTTTTAGAGTTGGGATATTGGGTTTGGTTTAGGTGTAATCGGGTTGTAATTGGATCGGATCTTAATCCGATCTAATTTCGGTTTAGTGTAGTTTAGTGTGGTTTAGTGTCAACTCAATTGGTTAATATGTAATTTGAAAATAGTAAACCATCGAAAACCGATATATGTGGGTTCTGAGGTTTTAAACTTTCATTTCGGGGTATATAGGTTTCGAACTTTTATTTTGGGGATATATAGGTTTTGAACTTTATTTTCGGTGATATATAGACAAAGGCCTTAGTTTGGGCAACATATATGATGATATCATACTTCTGGTGGGGAAATAGATCGTCGACCCATGTTTTATTGATCAACTTCGAGATCGATTTCCAGACGAACCTGACCTCGGATTCGAGAACGGAAAAGTGCTCCAAAAACTAGACAAGAAGATCTTTCCACGGATTTAATTATCATAACCTAAATCCATCGGGTCTGATCGGAAAATGCCTGCAAAGTCGGCTGGCCGCAGCTTCTCTATGCACAAATCAGTCCCAGAAAAACACCTATAACTTTCAGACCACAACTCCGATTGACAAACCGCTGATGAATATAGTAAGATCTGTGAGTTTTCTACTTACCCAGAAAGTTTCTTTAAATTCCGATATGTTTTTCCTATCCGTCTTCACACCGTTCTCCTCCTCCTCATTTATTGGCTTTACTATGATGGCTCTGTGAGTGGCTCCTCTTCCTTTGGACGGATTCTACTCTTGCTCCAACCTTCACCACCGACGGCTCTGCCTCTCACACACGTTTCTCCTTTCTCTCTCCTTTTCTCCTCTTTTCTTTATGCTCTTCCTCTTTGTCTCCCACGATCTCCCCTTTTTATTCTTTTATTTTCTTCCCTTTTTCTTTCTGCCTACTCCACTTACTCTGATTTCTTCTTTTACTAGTGGTGGGTCGTGACACGGATCATCGTATCTCAGACTATCTATCTAGTACTCGATTTTCGACTGCATATTGCAGTTATCTTGTCGCGTTAACTACGGCTGTTGAGCCTCGCTCTTTCAAAGAGGCAATGACGTTTGATGAATGAAAATTAGCCATGAAATCTGAAGTTACTTCTCTCAAAGATAATCACACTTGGGATCTTACAGATCTTCCGCCAAATAAAACAGTTATAGGCAGTCAATGGGTGTATCGAATAAAGCTTCAAGCTGATGGCTCTCTCGAACGATATAAAGCTCGTTTAGTTGCACTTGGTAATCGTCAAGAAGAAGGTATTGATTACAAAGAAACATTTGCACCAGTTGCTAAGATGACAACAATGCGTCTCATCTTGGATATTGCGGCTAAACAAATTATAAAATTCATCAGATGGATGTTCATAACGCTTTTCTTCATGATCTTAACGAAGAAGTTTATATGAAACCACCACCAGGATTTTCACAACCAGGAGACAGGCGTGTATGTCAACTATGGAAGTCGATTTATGGTTTAAAACAATCTCCTCGTTGTTGGTTTGCAAAGCTGGCTGAGTTTATGCTTCAAAAGTCGATTTATGCTTCAAAAGTATGGTTTCAAACAAACCCGATCTGATTACTCTCTTTTCGTTTTTCATCATGGTGGAGTTTCTCTTCAGATTCTGGTATACGTTGATGATCTTATCATCTCTGGTAATTCGTCTTCCGCTATTCAATAATTTAAAGATTATTTATCGACTTGTTTTAAAATGAAAGATCTTGGTGTTGCCAGATATTTCTTGGGTTTGGAAATTGCTCGTAATTCGTTTGGCTTTTACGTTTGTCAAAGAAAATATGTGATTGATATAGTTACTGAAGTCGAACTGCTTGGTTGTAAGCCTGTCGGATCACCTATTGACCAAAATCACAAATTGGCTCTCGCCGAAGGACCGGAGTTGCCGAATCCAGCAAACTATAGACGCCTTGTCGGACATCTTGTTTAGCTTGCTTCTACTCGACCTGATCTTGCCTATGCTAATCATACTTTATCACAATTTATGCAAAAGCCGAAAGAAGATCATTGGCTTGCTGCGTTAAAAGTTGTTCGGTATTTGAAAGGTACTCTTGATCAAGGAATTCACTTACGAGCAAATTATCTGCTTCATTTGACGAATTGGTGTGATTCAGACTGGACTAGTTGTCCATTATCTCGAAAATCACTAACAGGTTGGATTGTACAGTTTGGTGATTCTCCTATATCCTGGAAAACAAAGAAACAGAAGAGTGTCTCATGTTCTTCTGCTGAAGCTGAATACCGAGCTATGGTTGCACTCACTAGAGAACTACGTTGGCTCAAAACATTGTTGTTTGAGATGGGAATCGATCACACAGCACCGATGACTATGCATTGTGATAGCCAGGCCGCGTTACACATTAGTGCCAATCCAGTTTTTCATGAAAGAACTAAAAATATCGAATTGGATTGTCATACTGTTCGGGACTCAAATATTGATGGAACAATCAAAGCAACTCATGTTTCTACCAAAGATCAACTTGCTAATATTCTTACTAAGGCTTTGGGAGGAAAAGAGTTTGATTCATTTCTTTTCAAGTTGGGCATCCAAAACCTGCACGCTCCAACTTGAGGGTGGGTGGGGCGTATTAAGGGATAAACTTGATACCCAAGTAACTAGAAAACTAATATGTATATTTGTCTTTTCTTAGATTTCCTTTTGTTAGAAAATTCTCATTCTTCATAAGATTCTATCTTGTATAAATATAGACCTCAAGATCAAGTGAATAGACAAGTTATTCAATTCATATTATTCATCTCTTGACATAGTGGTCATGGAACTTTGTAGGAAATATCAGGTCTTGGACGGGGATGGTAATCGTGGTCACAAAATGTTAAGAAGGCTATAGATTCTTTGACGAACATGGAGAGAAGGGAGGATAATGCAGCCTATATTCTGACACTCAACAGCCTCAAAGAAAAAGGGAGGGAAGAAAAATGGAGGTTGATGTTGGTTTTCTCGACCTAGAAGCCTCTGAAACACCAAAAGCGGGAAAGGGAGCAAGTGGAGCAGAGGTCGAAACCAAACCACAAAAGAAGCCGTTTTTTTCTTGATCACACCAACAATTCACATTGGCTTCTATTTCTCCATTACACATCTTCTTAGGTCAGCAATGCGTATGACAATGATAATTTTTAGATGTTAGCAAACCTATGGCAGTGGAGAATGCTTAACATGAGGCTGCAGAATATGGTACCAACCATTGTCATGTTTTTTATGCGAGAGCCCGCACCATGTCACAATATTTAGCGCCAGATATTTTGTATGCTTGACTAAGCGAAAGTCTTTAACACTCCATTAACCCTTAAACTATCAAATCTTTTACCAACGAAGTCGTGAGATTGGGAGATTCAATTGATGAATCAGTACTATTTAATCATAATTTGACACTTGACATCTAGTGTATATATATATTGGTCAAACCTCTAGTTTTTATAAGATATCAAAATCCCATTACAATTTTACACAACGGTTTTAACCGCTCATCTCCAGTAAATCGTTTATGGATCCATTTGTTTGCACAAAAAGGTAGAAAACAGAAACAAGAAGCTCCAGTTTCATATATTCTATATGAATATCCATCATACATCATCTATGACTTCGTCTTGGAAATAAACAGATTTGAATCCTAATTTGAAGACCCAAAACGCCAAACAGTCTAGTTTTGTTAGTCAGAGGGGAGAACATATTGATCAGTCAATAGATTTGATGTTTACAAAAACAAATCACAAATATGAATTTTTTTTTTAAAATCTACCCATTTAGATTATATATATATATATATATATATATATATATATATATATATATATATATATATATAAATGTTAATTTTTCAAATATTAATAAATAAATCTCCTAATATACTATACTTTCACAATTCTTGCTTCAAACTTCCTTTAAATTTGTTTTTGACATCACTTCAAAATTTAATTCTTTATACTGAAAATGGAGAGCAACCATTGCCGCAAATATGTGGAATGATGCTATCATTAGTGGATCCCAACGGTGATATATGCAATAAGTGAGTTATCTCTCTGTTTTTTTTTTCTCCTCAATATTTATGCTTGATAATGATAGAGACAAACTATGATATATTGTTGGCAGGACATTCTTCTTCGAGATTATTATTTCTTTTTGTCTTTTTAAGAAACTTTGGGATTATTATTTCTTTTTGTTTTTAACAATTCGTTATGAAAGAGCACGTTAGATTCTTACCATTACCTTTTTGCTCTAATTGAATACTGATTGAACACGAAGTATCGTAACATTAACTGGTAAAAATAAGTATATTAATCTTAAAATTATTGGTAAGATTTTCAATTCAGTTGTAGTTCGGTTGGTCGACCGAGTAATTAAGGTCGAGAATTATGTGCTTTGTTTTTCAGTACATAGTTTTTGTTACAACCATTGTGTACTCGACAGACAAGACGTCATGGCTCTTGGCGTTGAGAAAGCCTCATCCATAACAGCTCCCATAAAGTGAAACCAGAAGCATCTGGCATTTAAGCTTCATTATTCTCTCGCTTATAAGTTAAATTTCGTAAATGACAGAGAAACAACAGTATCTCTTTCTCTACTATTTTTGGGTTCTTTAATATTTCTTCTTGTATTATAATGTGTTTCGTAAGATATTAGAGTAGAGAACAAAAACAGAGATTTCAAAAATTAAAAACAAGTAACGTATTTTCTGTTTTGTTATTTTAAAGAATTTCTAAAAACTAAAAATCTCTTTTTTTTTTAGTTTCTCAATTGTCCTGAAATTTCTCCAAATCACCCTAAGATTTGTAACAAGAATTCTGCAAAATTTGCTCAAATCTCAATTTCCTTCAAAATTTCCTAAAATATAAAATCTCCTAGATCATCGATCCAATACACTTTCAAATAATATTATCTCTGAAGAAAGCAAATTTGCGAATAGAGTTTAGACTCAACAGAAAACAAAAATAGGTTCCCCACATGCTCTTGGTTTAAGAGTTGGTATTTCTTTTTTCTCAAAGAAAGAGAGTTGGTAATTCTTTTTCTCAAAGAAAAAGAGTTGGTATTTCCATTTTGCAAATTCTCCCAAAGCACCGTTGTCTTTGTTGACGTATTAAGCTCTTTGGATATTTCAGGGGTTGTGGGATGAACACATCTCTTGGACACATTCAACATCAGGCAAAAAATCGACATCAGATGTAATCACGAACATATTCCCACTTCGTTGTTTTCATGCAAGCTACGATACACACATGATATCATTTCGACAATCATTTTCTTATGTGCAGAGTCATTTTCGGGCAGTACCGAAACAAATTTCAATGTATATTGATTAGTACAAGAAAATTAATAGATAATAATATCAATGATTCAATTTGTTTACCATCAACAGTGACCATCAGGCGGATCCCTTGTCGGAGAAGGGATCTTTGCTTGGCCTTATTCAATGTATTTAGCTTGCCAATAGCATATATTGCAAGATTTCCCTTTAAATTAAGTTTTCCCAGCGCACTTTTGAAGTTATTTCTAATATTTGAAACATCTGTTGGTGCTTTGCAGTTTTCAAAATTCCAAAAGGATAATGTATTCGCCCTTGAGGAGTCATAATTAAAGGCCTGTAATCCATAATTACACAAGAAAGGAAACCCTAATGACTGACCGACATTTTCACTATATAACATTACCAATTGCAAAAACAAGTTAACTTCACATACCATTGAATGAAATCCGAAACTAATTAGCTCGGAGAGATAACTGTTCAGATCCAAATCTGATTAAGTAAAAATTTTTTTTAATAAATTGATTTTCAGATATATAAAGTAAGATAATAGTTAAACCAAACTTACGAGAATATTAGGTTGTTGGGACTATCTCGGTTGATTTCCCAAATAGCAATTGGCATCGACCAAGCATGAGGCCAAGAGATTTTCCTTCTTATACCCAGATAGTTTGCAACTTTTGGAAAGAACTATCCGCTTCGTAAGTATTGGAATAGCGGCAGCCATTTCTTGATTCGTCTTCCTCAGCGTATCCTTCTCCTGGCCAGTCTTATTCTTATTCTTCGGGTTCTCGTGAATCTCGTAGTCTACAACAAAATGTCTATCAGACGGCCTTGATAGAAAGAATCCATACCCTAATAATGTACTAATCTTTTTGGGTCGTCGTTAGCCATTGCAGCCGACCGAAGAGAAGAAAGATGACGAGTTGCGCACCCACAAAAAAAAAAAAAGACGAGGAGGAAAATTAGGGTTTCAATGTTGGATTCCAAAAACGTAGATATTTTATTAAGTCCACCAAACTAGCCCAAACTTCAGTCCATTTTAATAGGGTTGATTTTTTTTTAATAATTTATCTAACACAACATCTAATGTTACATTAGATGATATAAAATTATACGTTTACCTAATGTTACATTAGTTTGCAACTTTTGGAAAGAACAATCCGCTTCGTAAGTATTGGAATAGCGGCAACCATTCTAGATTCGTCTTCCTCAGCGTATCCTTCTCCTGGTCAGTCTTATTCTTATTCTTCAGGTTCTCGTGTATCTCGTAGTCTACATCAAAATGTCTATCAGACGGCCTTGATAGAAAGAATCCATACCCTAATAAGGCTCTAATGTTTTTGGGTCGTCGTTAGTCATTGCAGCCGACCGAAGAGAAGAAAGATGAGGAGTTGCGCAGCCACAAAAAAAAAAAAGACGAGGAGGAAAATTAGGGTTTCAATGTTGGATCCCAAAAATGTAGATATTTTATTAAGTCTACCAAACTATCCCAAACTTCAGCCCATTCAAATAGGGTTGATTTTTTTTTTTTAATTTATCTAACACAACATCTAATGTTACATTAGATGGTCTAAAAGCCTCATCCATAACAGCTCCCACAATGTGAAACCAGAAGCATCTGGCATTTAAGCTTCATTATTCTCTCGCTTATAAGTTAAATTTCGTAAATGACAGAGAAACAACAGTATCTCTTCCTCTACTATTTTTGGGTTCTTTAATATTTCTTCCTGTATTATAATGTTTTTCGTAAGATATTTAGAGTAGAGAACGAGAACAGAGATTTCAAAAATTGAAAACAAGTAACGTATTTTCTGTTTTGTTATCTTAAAGAATTTCTAAAAACTCAAAACCTCTTTTTTAGTTTCTCAATTGTCCTGAAATTTCTCCAAATCACCCTAAGATTTATAACAAGAATTCTGCAAAATTTTCTCAAATCTCAATTTCCTTCAAAATTTCCTAAAATATAAAATCTCCTAGATTATCGATCCAATACACTTTCAAACAATATTATCTCTAAAGAAATCAAATTTGCGAATAGAGTTTAGACTCAACAGAAAACAAAAACAGGTTCACCACATGCTCTTGGTTTAAGAGTTGGTATTTCTTTTTCTCAAAGAAAGAGAGTTGGTAATTCTTTTTCTCAAAGAAAAAGAGTTGGTATTTCCATTTTGCAAATTCTCCCAAAGCACCATTGTCTTTGTTGACGTGTTAAGCTCTTTGGATATTTCAGGGGTTGTTGGATAAGACAACTTTCAAAACACATCTCTTGGACACATTCAACAGCAGGCAGAAAATCGACATTGGATGTAATCATGAACATATTCCCCACTTCGTTATTTTCATGCAACCTACGATACACACATGATATCATTTCGGCTTTCATTTTCTTATCTGCGGAGTCATTTCCAGGCAGTACTGAAACAAATTTCAATGTATATTGATTAGTACAAGCAAATTAATAGATAATAATGTCAATGATTCAATTTGTTTACCATCAAAAGTGACCATCAGGCGGATCCCTTGTTGGAGAAGGGATCTTTGCTTGGCCTTATTCAATGTATTTAGCTTGCCAATCGCATATATTGCAAGATCTCCCTTTAAATTAAATTTTCCCAGCGCACTTTTGAAGTTATTTCTAATATTTGAAACATCTGTTGGTGCTTTGCAGTTTTCAAAATCCCAAAAAGATAATGTATTCGCCCTTGAGGAGTCATAATTAAAGGCCTGTAATCCATAATTACACAAGAAAGGTAACCCTAATGACTGACCGCCATTTTCACTATATAACATCTTACCAATTGCAAAAACAAGTTAACTTCACATACCGTTGAATGAAATCCGAATCTGATTAAGTAAATTTTTTTTTTGATAAATTGATTTTCAGATATATAAAGTAAGATAATAGTTAAACCAAACTTTCGAGAATATCGAGTTGTTGGGACTATCTCGGTTGATTTCCCAAATAGCAATTGGCATCGACCAAGCATGAGGCCAAGAGATTCTCCTTCTTATACCCAGATAGTTTGCAACTTTTGGAAAGAACAATCCGCTTCGTAAGTATTGGAATAGCGGCAGCCATTTCTTGATTCGTCTTCCTCAGCGTATCCTTCTCCTGGTTAGTCTAATTCTTATTCTTCAGGTTCTCGTGAATCTCGTAGTCTACACCAAAATGTCTATCAGACGGCTTTGATAGAAAGAATCCATACCCTAATAATGTACTAATCTTTTTGGGTCGTCGTTAGCCATTGCAGCCGACCGAAGAGAAGAAAGATGAGGAGTTGCGCACCCACAAAAAAAAGAAGAGACAAGGAGGAAAATTAGGGTTTCAATGTTGGATCCCAAAAACGTAGATATTTTATTAAGTCCACCAAACTAGCCCAAAATTCAGCCCATTCAAATATGGTTGATTTTTTTTTTTTTTTAATTTATCTAACACAACATCTAATGTTACATTAGATGGTCTAAAAGCCTCATCCATAACAGCTCCCACAATGTGAAACCAGAAGCATCTGGCATTTAAGATTCATTATTCTCTCGCTTATAAGTTAAATTTCGTAAATGACAGAGAAACAACAGTATCGCTTCCTCTACTATTTTTGGGTTCTTTAATATTTCTTCTTGTATTATAATGTGTTTCGTAAGATATTAGAGTAGAGAACGAGAACAGAGATTTCAAAAATTGAAAACAGGTAACGTATTTTCTGTTTTGTTATCTTAAAGAATTTCTAAAAACTAAAAACCTCTTTTTTTTTTAGTTTCTCAATTGTCCTAAAATTTCTCCAAACCACCCTAAGATTTGTAACAAGAATTCTGCAAAATTTTCTCATCTCAATTTCCTTCAAAATTTCATAAAATATAAAATCTCCTAGATCATCGGTCCAGTACACTTTCAAACAATATTATCTTTGAAGAAAGCAAATTTGCGAATAGAGTTTAGACTCAACAGAAAACAAAAACAGGTTCACCACATGCTCTTGGTTTAAGAGTTGGTATTTTTTTTTTCTCAAAGAAAGAGAGTTGGTAATTTTTTTTCTCAAAGAAAAAAAGTTGGTATTTCCATTTTGCAAATTCTCTCAAAGCACCGTTGTTTTTGTTGACGTGTTAAGCTTTTTGGATATTTCAGGGGTTGTGGGATAAGACAACCTTGAAACACATCTCTTGGACACAGTCAACAGCAGGCAGAAAATCGACATCGGATGTAATCACGAACATATTCCCCAATTCGTTGTTTTTATGCAAGTTACGATACACACATGATATCATACTATTGAATGAAATCCGGAACTAATTAGCTCGGAGAGATAACTGTTCAGATCCAAATCTGATTAAGTACAAGAAATTTTAATAAATTGATTTTCAGATATATAAAGTAAGATAATAGTTAAACCAAACTTACGAGAATATGGAGTTGTTGCAATACAAGAAAATGGTTATATTGTGACGAAAATATTCGTCACAATAGAAAAATATTCGTAGCAATAAAACCATTATGACGTATTTGTGACGATTTGTGAACGGTTACAATACGATCGTCACAAAATTTTTTTCATAACAAAAACGTTGCAACGTTGTGACTGATTTATATAGTAACAATTTTGTCACAAACAGTGACGATATAAAATGTAACAAAACGTCACAATCAGTAACTAAAATAACATCACACAAGCGTCATATTATGGGACTGTAACAACGTCTCAGTTCCGTCATTCATTATGACGGTATTATAGTCTCAAATCGTCACAATTATATACTAAAACGTTGTCGTCAATCCGTCTCAATTTGTTACTTGTTTTTTATTTCAAATTAGTCACGATTCTTCACTAAATTATCGTACCAAATCCATCTTAATTAACTACTAATTTATCATCTCAAATTTGTTATTAATTATTTTATATATTACGAAAGATGAGGAGTTGCGCACCCACAAAAAAAAGAAGAGACGAGGAGGAAAATTAAGGTTTCAATGTTGGATCCCAAAAACGTAGATATTTTATTAAGTCCACCAAATTAGCCCAAAGTTCAGCCCATTTTAATAGGGTTGATTTTTTATTTATAATTTATCTAACACAACATCTAATGTTACATTCGATGGTCTAAAATTATACGTTCAACAGCAGGCAGAAAATAGATATCGGATGTAATCACTAACATATTCCCCACTTCGTTGTTTTCATGCAAGCTACGATAAACACATGATATCATTTCGGCTATCATTTTCTTATGTGCGGAGTCATTTCGGGGCAGTACTGAAACAAATTTCAATGTATATTGATTAGTACAAGCAAATTAATAGATAATAATATCAATGATTCAATTTGTTTACCATCAAAAGTGACCATCAGGCGGATCCATTGTCAGAGAAGGGATCTTTCCTTGGCCTTATTCAATGTATTTAGCTTGCCAATCGCATATATTGCAAGATCTCCCTTTAAATTAAGTTTTCCCAGCGCACTTTTGAAGTTATTTCGAATATTTGAAACATCTGTTGGTGCTTTGCAGTTTTCAAAATCCCAAAAAGATAATGTATTCGCCCTTGAGGAGTCATAATTAAAGGCATGTAATCCATAATTACACAAGAAAGGTAACCCTAATGACTGACCGACATTTTCACTATATAACATCTTACCAATTGCAAAAACAAGTTAACTTCACATACCGTTGAATGAAATCCGAATCTGATTAAGTAAAATTTTTTTTTAATAAATTGATTTTCAGATATATAAAGAAAGATAATAGTTAAACCAAACTTACGAGAATATCGAGTTGTTGGGACTATCTCGGTTGATTTTCCAAATAGCAATTGGCATCGACCAAGCATGAGGCCAAGAGATTCTCCTTCTTATACCCAGATAGTTTGCAACTTTTGGAAAGAACAATCCGCTTCGTAAGTATTGGAATAGCGGCAGCCATTTCTTGATTCGTCTTCCTCAGCGTATCCTTCTCCTGGTTAGTCTTATTCTTATTCTTCAGGTTCTCGTGAATCTCGTAGTCTACACCAAAATGTCTATCAGACGGCCTTGATAGAAAGAATCCATACCCTAATAATGTACTAATCTTTTTAGGTCGTCGTTAGCCATTGCAGCCGACCGAAGAGAAGAAAGATGAGGAGTTACGCACCCACAAAAAAAAAGAAGAGACAAGGAGGAAAATTAGGGTTTCAATGTTGGATTCCAAAAACGTAGATATTTTATTAAGTCCACCAAACTAGCCCAAAATTCAGCCCATTCAAATAGGGTTGATTTTTTTTTTTATAATTTATCTAACACGACATCTAATGTTACATTAGATGGTCTAAAAGCCTCATCCATAACAGCTCCCACAATGTGAAACCAGAAGCATCTGGCATTTAAGATTCATTATTCTCTCGCTTATAAGTTAAATTTCGTAAATGATAGAGAAACAACAATATCTCTTCCTCTACTATTTTTGGGTTCTTTTAATATTTCTTCTTGTATTATAATGTGTTTCGTAAGATATTAGAGTAGAGAACGAGAACAGAGATTTCAAAAATTGAAAACAAGTAACTTATTTTCTGTTTTGTTATCTTAAAGAATTTCTAAAAACTAAAAACCTTTTTTTTTTAGTTTCTCAATTGTCCTGGAATTTTTCCAAATCACCCTAAGATTTGTACAAGAATTCGGCAAAATTTTCTCATCTCAATTTCCTTCAAAATTTCCTAAAATATAAAATTTCCTAGATCATCGATCCTATACACTTTCAAACAATATTATCTTTGAAGAAAGCAAATTTGCGAATAGAGTTTAGACTCAACAGAAAACAAAAACAGGTTCACCACATGCTCTTGGTATAAGAGTTAGTATTTCTTTTTCTCAAAGAAAGAGAGTTGGTAATTCTTTTTCTCAAAGAAAAAGAGTTGGTATTTCCATTTTGCAAATTCTCCCAAAGCACCGTTGTCTTTGTTGACGTGTTAAGCTTTTTGGATATTTCAGAGATTGTGGGATAAGACAACCTTGAAACACATCTCTTGGACACATTCAACAGCAGGCAGAAAATCGACATCGGATGTAATCACGAACATATTCCCCACTTCGTTGTTTTCATGCAAGCTACGATACACAAATGATATCCTTTTGGCTATCATTTTCTGATGTGCGGAGTCATTTCCAGGCAGTACTGAAACAAATTTCAATGTATATTGATTAGTACAAGCAAATTAATAGATAATAATATCAATGTTTCAATTTGTTTACCATCAACAGTGACCATCAGGCGGATCATTCAATGTATTTAACTTGCCAATAGCATATATTGCAAGATCTCCCTTTAAATTAAGTTTTTCTAGCGCACTTTTGAAGTTATTTCTAATATTTGAAACATCTGTTGGTGCTTTGTAGTTTTCAAAATCCCAAAAGGATACTGTATTCGCCCTTGAGGAGTCATAATTAAAGGCATGTAATCCATAGTTACACAAGAAAGGGAACCCTAATGACTCACCGACATTTTCACTATATAACATCTTACCAATTGCAAAAACAAGTTAACTTCACATACCATTGAATGAAATCCGGAACTAATTAGCTCGGAGGGATAACTGTTCAGATCCAAATCTGATTAAGTAAAAGAATTTTTTAATAAATTGATTTTCAGATATATAAAGTAAGATAATAGTTAAACCAAACTTACGAGAATATCGAGTTGTTGCACTACAAGAAAATGGTTTTATTGTGACGAAAATATTTGTCACAATAGAAAAATATTCGTAGCAATAAAACCATTGTGACGTATTTGTGACGATTTGTAAACGGTTACAATACGATCGTCACAAAATTTTGTTCGTAACAAAAACGTTGCAACGTTGTGACTGATTTATGTAGTAACAATTTTGTCACAAACAGTGACGATATAAAAATGTAACAAAACCGTCACAATCAGTAACTAAAATAACATCACACAAGCGTCATATTATGGGACTGTCACAACGTCTCAGTTCCGTCATTCATTATGACGGTATTATAGTCTCAAATCGTCACAATTGTATACTAAAACGTTGTCGGCAATCCGTCTCAATTTGCTACTAGTTTTTTCATTTCAAATTAGTCACGATTCTTCACTAAATTATCGTACCAAATCCATCTTAATTAACTACTAATTTATCATCTCAAATTTGTTATTAATTATTCTATATATTAAGAAAGATGAGGAGTTGCGCACCCACAAAAGAAAAAAAGAGACGAGGAGGAAAATTAAAGTTTCAATGTTGGATCCCAAAAACGTAGATATTTTATTAAATCCACCAAATTAGCCCAAAGTTCAGCCCATTTTAATAGAGTCGATTTTTTATTTATAATTTATCTAACACAACATCTAATGTTACATTAGATGGTCTAAAATTATAGGTTCAACAGCAGGCAGAAAATAGACATCGGATGTAATCACTAACATATTCTCCACTTCATTGTTTTCATGCAAGCTACGATACACACATGATATCATTTCGGCTATCATTTTCTTATGTGCGGAGTCATTTCCAGGCAGTACTGAAACAAATTTTAATGTATATTGAATAGTACAAGCAAATTAATAGATAATAATATCAATGTTTCAATTTGTTTACCATCAACAGTGACCATCAGGCGGATCATTCAATGTATTTAGCTTGCCAATAGCATATATTGCAATATCTCCCTTTAAATTAAGTTTTCCCAGCGCACTTTTGAAGTTATTTCTAATATTTAAAACATCTGTTGGTGCTTTGCAGTTTTCAAAATCCTAAAAGGATAATGTATTCGCCCTTGAGGAGTCATAATTAAAGACCTGTAATCCATAATTACACAAGAAAGGGAACCCTAATGACTGACCGACATTTTCACTATATAACATCTTACCAATTGCAAAAACAAGTTAACTTCACATACTATTGAATAAAATCCGGAACTAATTAGCTCGGATAGATAACTGTTCAGATCCAAATCTGATTAAGTAAAAAGAAATTTTTAATAAATTGATTTTCAGATATATAAAGTAAGATAATAGTTAAGCCAAACTTACGAGAATATCGAGTTGTTGGGACTATCTCGGTTGATTTCCCAAATAGCAATTGGCATCGACCAAGCATGAGGCCAAGAGATTTTCCTTCTTATACTCAGATACTTTGCAACTTTTGGAAAGAACAATCCGCTTCGTAAGTATTGGAATAGCGGCAGCCATTTCTTGATTCATCTTCCTCAGCGTGTCCTTCTCCTGGTCAGTCTTATTCTTATTCTTCAGGTTCTCGTGAATCTCGTAGTCTACACCAAAATGTCTATCAGACGGCCTTGATAGAAAGAATCCATACCCTAATAATGTACTAATCTTTTTGGGTCGTCGTTAGCCATTGCAGCCGACCGAAGAGAATAAAGATGAGGAGTTGCGTACCTAAAAAAAAAGAGACGAAGAGGGAAATTAGGGTTTCAATGTTGGATCCCAAAAACGTAGATATTTTATTAAGTCCACCAAATTAGCCCAAACTTCAGCCCATTCAAATAGGGTTAATTTTTTTTATATAATTTATCTAACACAACATCGAATGTTACATTAGATGGTCTAAAAGCCTCATCCATAACAGCTCCCACAATGTGAAACTAGAAGCATCTGACATTTAAGCTTCATTATTCTCTCGCTTATAAGTTAAATTTCGTAAATGATAGAGAAACAACAGTATCTCTTCCTCTACTATTTTTGGGTTCTTTAATATTTCTTCTTGTATTATAATGTGTTTCGTAAGATATTAGAGTAGAGAACGAGAACAGAGATTTCAAAAATTGAAAACAAGTAACGTATTTTCTGTTTTGTTATCTTAAAGAATTTCTAAAAACAAAAACCTCTTTTTTTTTAGTTTCTCAATTGTTCTGAAATTTTTCCAAATCACCCTAAGATTTGTAACAAGAATTCTGCAAAATTTGCTCAAAATATCAATTTCCTTCAAAATTTCCTAAAATATAAAATCTCCTAGATCATCGATCCAATACACTTTCAAACAATATTATCTCTGAAGAAAGCAAATTTGCGAATAGAGTTTAGACTCAACAGAAAACAAAAACAGGTTCACCACATGCTCTTGGTTTAAGAGTTGGTATTTTTTTTTCTCAAAGAAAGAGAGTTGGTAATTCTTTTTCTCAAAGAAAGAGAGTTGGTATTTCCATTTTGCAAATTCTCCCAAAGCACTGTTGTCTTTGTTGACGTGTTAAGCTCTTTGGATATTTCAGGGGTTGTGGGATAAGACAACCTTGAAACACATCTCTTGGACACATTCAACAGCAGGCAGAAAATCGACATCAGATGTAATCACGAACATATTCCCCACTTCGTTGTTTTCATGCAAGCTACGATACACACATGATATCATTTCGACTATCATTTTCTTATGTGCGGAGTCATTTCCAGGCAATACTGAAACAAATTTCAATGTATATTGATTAGTACAAGCAAATTAATAGATAATAATATCAATGATTCAATTTGTTTACCATCAACATTGACCATCAGGCGGATCCCTTGTTGGAGAAGGGATCTTTGCTTGGCCTTATTCAATGTATTTAGCTTGCCAATAGCATATATTGCAAGATCTCCCTTTAAATTTAGTTTTCCCAGTGCACTTTTGAAGTTATTTTAATATTTGAAACATCTGTTGGTGCTTTGCAGTTTTCAAAATTCCAAAAAGATAATGTATTCGCCCTTGAGGAGTCATAATTAAAGGCTTGTAATTCATAATTACACAAAAAGGGAACCCTAATGACTGACTGAGATTTTCACTATATAACATCTTACCAATTGCAAAAACAAGTTAACTTCACATACCATTGAATGAAATCCGGAACTAATTAGCTCGTAAAATAACTGTTCAGATCCAAATCTGATTAAGTAAAAGAAATTTTTAATAAATTGATTTTCAGATATATAAAGTAAGATAATAGTTAAGCCAAACTTACGAGAATATCGAGTTGTTGGGACTATCTCGGTTGATTTCCTAAATAACAATTGGCATCGACCAAGCATGAGGCCAAGAGATTTTCCTTCTGATACCCAGATAGTTTGCAACTTTTGGAAAGAACAATCCCCTTCGTAAGTATTGGAATAGCGGCAGCCATTTCTTGATTCGTCTTTCTCAGCGTGTCCTTCTCCTGGTCAGTCTTATTCTTATTCTTCAGGTTCTCGTGAATCTCGTAGTTTACACCAAAATGTCTATCAGACGGCCTTGATAGAAAGAATCCATACCCTAATAATGTACTAATCTTTTTGGGTCGTCGTTAGCCATTGCAGCCGACCAAAGAGAAGAAAGATGAGGAGTTGCTTACCCACAAAAAAAAGAAGAAGAGACGAGGAGGAAAATTAGGGTTTCAATGTTGGATCCCAAAAACGTAGATATTTTATTAAGTCCACCAAACTAGCCCAAACTTCAGCCCATTCAAAAAGGGTTGATTGTTTTTAAATAATTTATCTAACACAACATCTAATGTTACATTAGATGGTCTAAAATTATACGTATTTCTAAAAATAAATAAACATTAAATATAGCCAACGAAATGGTCACTTTCATAATGATTTGACCGATGTTGGGCATTTACTTTTCTAACCCGACCCATTCAGCCTGGTTAAGATCTGGATCCGGTAATGGTCGATCATTTGACCGATGTTCAGGTACGTAAGAATGTTGCCCAAATCGATCCCACTTCATGATTTTTGCAAGATTCTAGTTTTATTGTCTTTCTTTTTATGCAGTTTGTGCACAGCAGAAAATCGTGATTCTGAACAGCTACAACAAGAAACTCGTGGGTCTGCTTCATGAAATTGGTTCAAGAGAAATTGTGGTCTTGTGCCATGGATTTCGATCCAACAAGGTTAGTGTTATTGCTGATTTAGTTGATTTTGATTGATATTTTCTTCTCACTTACCCTAAATCCAATTATGAGTCTGGAACCAACGTAAATCTACTAGCCTTTTCTCTCTCTTTTCTCAGCTCTTGTATTGACTGGGATATGAGATTTACTTGATTCAATTCCGAATCACGGGCAACTTGATGTTGAACTTCTACCTAGAAACTTATTGTAACTAACATTTCGTGTTTTGCAACTTACTCGTATGTTCATAAAGTAGCCTAGTTTTAGTTTAATCTGTATAGTGATTAAAGGTTTTGCCATTCGTAGTTCGGCAACTTAGTTGTTTCGGAACTTTCTTTGTTGTTTGCGCAAAGATTTATATAATGGATTTGAATCAATATGAATGTTGAAGGCAAAGACTCCTCAAGATTTTTGCTTTTTCCAATTAGATAGTAAGACTTCAAGGGGTTTATTGTTTTAGTCGTTTCAATCATTTCATATAATAATTGATTTGAATGTTACGTTATTGAATAACTGAAAATCTTACTACATTTCAAAGTACGTTATTTCCTGCAGTACGCTTTTCTGTTCTATTTTGATAACTAGTTCTCAAATTCATAAGCTTTGCTGTCTTGAAAATGTTTATTTCTGAAAGTGATTATATTCCCTTGATTTACAATGAATAGATTACAGTGTATATAAAGAGGAAATAGTTGCTATGATCCTATAATCTAGGTAACAAAATCTAAACAGAAGAAGACTAGAGTACCAAGTCTTTAGGATGAATAAGTCATATTTGTTTACCCTCCCTCAGTGAAAAGCATTCGAGCGTTGGACGGTTAAATGATATATCATGGTTTTTACCGGTTTTTAACCATGATATTCGTTGTTTTATCGAGTCTTTTCTGTGTGTTTTAGAGTCTTTTCAGGATTTGAACACGTTTGGATGGAATCTAAGGCATAAAGAGCAAGGAATGGAGCAAAGGAGCAGAAAATAGGTCAGATCGATCGATCCATCAAGCTGTAACATCTCAGATCGACCATTCTACATAAGATCGACCATTCCATGCTCAAATCGATTGATCCACCCTTGGATCGATCGATCCAAGCCCAATTCGACCAGAAAAAGAAAATTTCAGATTTCTTTATTTCATTGGGATTTGCCAACCAAAACATATTTTCAACCAAAACATGTTTAAACCTATATATTATAGTTTTGAGCCATTGTTTAGGCCACACACTTTTATGTTACATACAAGCTTTCTATTCTATTCAGACTTTTTGGGTTTCTGCAATTTGTAAGCTTTGTGGAGACGAAGCTTTGACTCTACATCTCTGAGAAGATTTCTGAACCCTTTTGGATATCTATTTTATTTGATTATGAGTTTTTCTTCATCTTCTTCTGCTTTGATTGTTTCCATGTCTGAGTAGTTTATAGTTAGGTTTATGGTTTCAAGGGAATTTATGAATCACTAAATCATACATAGATAGGGATTTATCATCTTGTCTTCACCTATCGTTGTTCTTATTGCTTAGATTGAATTGATGACTTAATCTCCGATTTAAGGTTTAATATATTCATCAAAAGTGCTATAGATTGCTTGATAGAACATAGGTGAGCGAATTTTCCTTAACCAATGAAAACTGATGTTAAGGCAATTCGTGAACATATCAAACATGCTCGTTAATACTTGTTTAGAATTATAAGATCAAACGACAGTTTAGATTCTTAGGTTGCTAGATAAAGTAATTGATATCACGACGGTGGATTGGTTAAACAATCATGTCTGAGTTTAAGATTGCGCTTATTATTCCCTGAATAATTTTCTGTTTCATGATCTCTGAATTTCTGCGAATTGCCTTTCGACCTAACGTTTGCTTTTAATGGATTTTTACACCGTTTAAATTGTTATTCTTGTTTTTCATTGCTACATACAACTATATTGCTATCTTACCTTAGTTTCATTCACATATATTTGTAGTGTGATACTTGGTTCTCGTGAATTCGATCCCTAAATACTACTTCATTTACTGTGCACTTGCAGTGATATTTTAGGGTTAAAACTATGTGTATCAAGATTTTGGCGCCGTTGCCGGGACCAATTGCGTTACCTTCGAATTTAAGTTTGGAATTTAGTCTAAGATTCACTAATTAGTTCTAACTTGCTTTCTTATGTGTTTCAGGTGTATGCAGAGAAGAAGCAAAGGATCTGATAACCTTTTCAACTTCAACAACCAGAAACTTGCAAAACTAGAAAGAACAAACAGGAGACAAAGTCAAATCAAGTCACATTAGTTATTCTTCTTGTTTCCTTTATTTTATATCCGATGTTGCTGATTTACATATTGAAGAAGCTTTGAGAAATGTTTACAATTTTGTTTCAGGAAAAATGGCTCCAACAAAAGTTTGCTTCCCAAATTTGTCGGAAAAAGTAGTCAATGTCCAAAGAGACATTTTCTCCAGTCTTCGCTGTTGTTTCTATAATAGTTGAGGAAACATTCTAATTATACTCGAATTTATTGTTAAGGGATTTCAAAATATTTTAAATTTGAAATCATAATTATTTTTGGAAGATCTAATTAAAAATCAAATCAAGAATTAAATTAGCATATTAATCATTAAATTCGGGATTTTTCTTTACCATTGGGAGATGTGTGTTTGGATACATGAATAGTAGGAGATAAATGAAAGAGAATGTTTGGTTGCAGGGATAAGAATTCGAGTATTATGGCATAATTATCATTAATGAGCCTTCTTTTAATACAAAGCAAAATGACATAAGTTGTAATATATGTCAACTTCGTAGGTTAAGTGCTACAAATGCTTTCCAATTAATAGTGTACTAGGATAATATGTATAATCAAATTTACGATTATTTTGAATAAAAATGTACTTCACCAAGTGATAGACATAATAAATAAACCAAACCAAACCAAATAAAAATTCACCAATCCAAAATTAAACCGAATTATTATTATTATTTTTTGTCAACACCGAATCGAATTATATAATAGTCCAAAAGGGTACATAAATTTATATACTAAATTACCCAAACCAAACTCGAATTATACGAAACCGAACCTAAGTAAATGAACTAACCAAATATTACTAAAAACTATTACTTTATCTATATATTTTATTCCATTTTGTTAATTGATTATGTGATTTTTATCATATAGTTTTTGATTTTTTCTTTTGATTTTTTTTTGTATTGACAAATTCCTTAAAATACCTCACTTTGAATTTTTGTTTCCAAAAATACCACCATTAGTTTTATTTTCCAAAAATACTACTAAAAGTTTATGTTTCCAAAAATACCACAAATACTAAAAATAATTTTTAAGGGTTTATAATTTAAAATTTTGGATTTAGGTTAACTATTTTAGGTTTAAGGTTTATAGTTTAGTTTTTAGGGTTTATAGTTTAGTTTTTAATGTTTAAAGTTTCATTTTAGTTTTGTGGTATTTTTGAAAAACATAAACTTTTAGTCGTATTTTTGGAAAATAAAACTAATGGTGGTATTTTTTGAAACAAAACTTCCAAGTGTGGTATTTTTTAGAGTTACCCTTTTGTATTTAACATTTAAAATTTTAATGTTTTATCAATTTCATAGAAATATCTACAAAATTAAACAATATTTCTCGAGAATAAATTAAACTTATACATCATCGTTCTCTAATCGCCATAATAAAACTTGATTTCTCTGATATGTTGAATTACGCCGACGATTAAAGAACATTATAAATAATAAATTCTCATGCTTAAAACATTAGAAAATGCAGTTATATCAATTTATTTTATTGTTATAAAATATACATATTAAATCTAATAATTTAAGAGAATATCTTCATAAATTTTTGTTGGCGTTGCGTCATTCCAAAACTTTTTTGGAAACTGTTGTTTGAGTCAATTTTTATATTTTGACTTATTATATTTTCTATTTACCATAATTTTGTTTAAATAAAAAAAATCAAAATTACTCAAAATTGTGGGACTTTTGTCGAAATATATATTCATTTTTGTTCAGATTTAATGGTAAAATTTAATATTAATTTTTTTGAAATAATTGTTTTAGGTAAGTTTAAAAATAGTCAAATGTGTTTGGCAATAAAAGTTAGAATAATATAAATAAGTAATAATTGGAAATAAATGTGTTTGGTAATGAGTATAGTGAAATTAAATAAATAAAAAAGAAAAAATGTAAAAAAAATTTCGGTGATGACACATAAGCAAAAGTAACCGCCAATGTTTGACTTTTAATATATAGAAGATATAATGGTAAGATTTAATATTAAATTGTTTTGAAATAATTTTTTTGGTAAGTTTAGAAATATTTAAATATGTTTTGCAATAGGAGTTAGAGTAATATAAATAAGTAATAATTGGAAATAAATGTGTTTGCTAATCCTACTAACTAAAAGGGATTATTTGGGGCTTATAGATGTGTCCACGTCAGCAAACAAAAAAACTCTCTAACATGATGCCACGTAAGCCTCTCTGAATTTATTAAGCGGAGATGTAATTCTGAATTCCCTATCTACGGTTTCTCATATAACTCACTTACAACATTATTTAAATAGACCGTATAATTTAAAAAATAGGAACCCAAATGAAATTCCAAGAAGCCCAAAAGTGGAGCCCAAATCCCTTACCATTGAAACTCATCACCGTCTTCCTTCTCTATATCTCAGAACGATCCCCCTTCCCAAACCTAACAAAATCAGTCACCGTTACCAAATTTTTTTTATCTCCATTAGCCACGCTTTACCTTTCGAAAATTCAACAATTCGGACACCGTTACCAATTCGCCACTTCGTCATCTTCATTGTCCTCACAATCATTGCAATTCAATGGCTTTAATGGTCACTACCCACTCCTCCATGACCTTCCATTCCGTAGTTTATATAACCAAGCCGTTTACACAAACCTCTTCTAAGCTACATCCACAGCCAACAAAATCTGAAAATGGCATAGAAATCTCTCTGCCCTGCGGTCCACCCAAAAAGTTTCAGCACTCTGGCAACAATTGAAGGTGGATTTTGTAATGAAGAAATCTTATGCCGACTAATCCACTTATGGGAAGCTCGGAATTTTAAAAAGGAGAGCATGCTCATGGGTTTTGAACTACTCCTTATCGATTCAGAGGTATGTCTATCACAACCTTCGTATATATACACTTTGAAAACACAACCTCCGTTCTAATCTCAATCATTACAGTCCAACACAATTCAAGGATTCATCTCCGCAAACCGGCTATTCCGTTACGAAGACTTGAAGGCCAACTTTGTTTACAAGTTGAAGAAGTTCATGATCAAACCATGCAAAACACGTTATAAGACGTCTGACCACAAACACAACATTTTGTTCATCGACCAGACGACATTGGTTGAGGTCCCAGAGGGAGCCGACAATATAGACCACCAGTTCAGACCACGCATTTTCAGTGACTTCTCTGCCATTGTTGACAGAGAGACCGACCTCTTCGTTAAGCAAATCCCTCTGCTCTTAATTTCAAATCAGATACATCTCAATAAATCAAGTCATATTTCACGCAATTAATATTATACATTGTCGCTGCATTTACGATTACTCTACTTTCTAAGCTACTTTTGGGAATAGGCATGGAAGCAGATTAGAATTAGATTAGCCTCCAACTAATTTAACAAATAGTTAAGTGTCTGATAAATTAACTTGCATATAAAATATTCTTAGGGAACATACATTCTCACGAAGGCATATAATACATGTACACATCGTGTGAACCTCTATGAGTATCATACTAATACATAAGATGCTTGTGGTGTGTTGTAAAACACAAAAGTGTGTAATTGTTGCCAATGAATAATTGAATTGTCTAACTTTTACGATAACATGTAATCTCTGTGTTACTTTAAAATTTTACAAACTACATTTTGTGTAATCCTTCTGCATTTTGTAGATGTCCTTGGACACATACGCCACGTAAGTGGAGACAACCTCTGTACCCATACACCAGAGAACAACCCAGTTGAAGTTCTAGGCAACAGAGCAAAAGACAGAGTATTCTTGCACCTACTTATGTCAGAATAATATAATCGATAACTTTACTTCAACACTCCCAATACGAGTTCAATATAGCACCCAATGATCTATTTCTTTGTCCTTTCAAATCAGCGGTGAAACTGTATGCGTCTATCTCTGGGGAACATTACTAAAAATTTCCGTCAAAGGTGGAACAAAAGTTCAGTCCAACCAGTCATCCTCCTTATTGTTGGAACTCGTTTTTGACAAAATAATTATAGACCAATGTCCGGTGAGTTTTCCGGTGGAGACGTTCATCGGAATAACCGGATTGTGGGCACTATATTTATTTGTCAAAAATCAGAGTTAGTTTGAATGAGAAATGGAGGTCTAAAGTGGGTGACGTTAAATTTGGCTAGGTGTAAGAACTAGCAAATGTCTCACTTTAGTGTGGAGAAATCATAACAAGGCTAAAAAGCTTGTGTACACTTTGGTGTATTAGAGAGAAGAGATATTCGGGCCGGACTTCGTTTTTTGGATTTCAAAATTTAATAAATGGATTGATGATCCATAAAAATTAAATCTTATGATCCAAATTCAGTCTAGAATATATTGTTGATTAAATCAACAAATATAATATCTCTTCTAATTAATTAATTAATTATATATTATATATAAATATAATATATAGATAAATTTAAGTGGGTTGTTTGAAATGTTGATTCACGTGGGATCAATTCCACTAACACCACTTATTAACTCCACTTGCCAACTCCAATAAGAGGGTCTGTGTTTTGCATCAGAACGTGGGGTTTTTTGCAAGAAAAGACCATCCTCCTCTCTCTCTCTTCAAAGATAATCGGATGATTATCAAAATGACCAGAAGGTTGATCACGGTCAACCGGAAGAAAAATCCCTCAGCCTCTTCCTCTCTTTATCTTTTATTTTTCTATTGTCTGAGAGTATAACACAGTTCAAAAGTGTTCGATAGGTTCTGTTCTTCGGTGTTGGAAGACAGAAACAATGGCGGTTGTATCCTGGGATTCTTAAACGTATCAAACCGGCACACTACGGGCGTTTAAAGAATTAAGGAGAGAGATATTAATCTCGACTCCGCACAAAACCTTCATTATCCGATCAAATATTCGGTATTTGTTTTGCGTTTTAATTCTTGTTTTTCTGTGTAATTCTTCATAATATCAGATTGTGCCTAATGGTGGAATTCGGTTCCTACAATCTTAATTCTTTAAATTTCGTTATTGTTTTTGATACACTAACGAAACTTCTGATTTGTGAAGTTTATACAGAGAAAAATGGAGGATTCTGGTGATGATATTTTTTCTGATAGTCAAAAATTGTTCATCAGTTTTATTTGATCTGCAAGGATCTGTTCTGATTTATTGATTAATATGCAGGGATTTCCGATTGCTTTTAATTTAAATCGCAATTTCTGACTTTGGCTGGTCTAACTTGCAGGATTTTCTGGGTTCATTAGACAAAAGATTTATGGGTTCATCGCTTTCTCTTGGTGAAAGTCGTGACTTTTTGGTTTGATTTAACAAAAAGGAGTACCCATATTTTGGAAATAATATTTTATTTGCCATTGTTTGTTTGAAAAAAAAAAAAAAAAAAAAAAAAAACAAAAGTGTTTTGTTTTGTCAGAAAGAACGGCACCTACAGAACACTACCAGAAAATCGTGCCAATTGTTTATTAATTTGGGTATGCAATTTTCCTGCATTAGACTGTGATTTCTGGAAAAATAATGGTGGATTATTTTATTTTTTAATAATCGCCTAAAGACTTAGCGATTTCTGCAATCATCGATCAGTGGTGTGATTATAATATTTTATGAGAAAAAACAGCATGCTTCTTTGATCACGTGATTCCTGCCAAATTTTAAGCTAAAGTTAGCTTTGTGGAAAATCATCCCATAATGGAGATGTTATTTTATTGAAAAAATAATTGCCAATTGATTATTACTGGATTAGTTTAATCAATGAGTTTTTGGCGGATGAATATTTAATTCACCACGATCATGCTGCAATTCATTGTGTCGTTTGTGGCTATTATTATAGTCATTTTTCAGATTTGTCTTCTTCTGCAAAATCACTCTGAGTTGTTTATGCAATTTATTAGTGTGGTTTGATTTGCATAATTTTGTCTTTGCAAATTAATTAAATTGTTAATTTCGGGAATTTACACAATTTATTCATTATATTGTTTAAATTGTTGTATATTGAACTTGTGTGTTTGGTATTGTTTGGTATACTAATTTGTTTTGTTCTTCGAGAACAGATTCAATTTTAGTATGACTAATAACATCGACAACCAAACTATGTTCGATGCTCAGATGCATTGCGTATTGATGTAACCGTTGGAGGTGGTTCTCGTGGAAATGGGTCAAATGAGTCGACGCCCCAAATTTAGTTTGGGAGTGGTCTGCCATTTGTGAACCCGTCAGTGCCTGACGCTGTAAGCGTAGGACTGATGACGGAAAAGTTCAATGGGAATGGGTTTAAAACGTGGCAATAAAAGATGATTTTCTTTTTGACCACATTGAACCTGGACAAGTATCTGAAAAACGATGCGCATGTCCTCCCATCGGGGAACACGGATACGCTACTTCAAGCAAGTGTGCTTTCGTGGTCTCTTTTGAACTTTTTGTGTAAAGGGCTGAATCCCAAAAACCGCAAGTGCGATGCCATTCTAATTCGTGAGAATCATGTGAACATGGTTGAACATAAGAGGAAGGAAAAGAATAAGATTCTTCCTCAGACCTCGCTTCAAGAAGCACACGGTTGCTAAGAAGTTCAATGGAACTTGTCACACGTGAGGCAAGATGGGTCATAAAGCTAAGGCTTGTTGAAGCAAGGCTGACCCACGCAAAGACAAAGGGAAATCTCAAGCGAATATGACCAAAGAAGACCTATGTGTTGTGATCACTGAAGTCAACGCTGTAGAGAATAACCCGATGGAATGGTGATACAACATAAGTGCCACTACTCACATATGCATTGATAAGGAGATGTTTAAGACTCATCGAAAATGCAAGAGTAAAGAGCGGTTGTTAATGTGTAACACCGGCTCATCAAATACTGAAGGTCATGGCATAGTGGTGCTGAAGATGACTTCGGGACGTGAGATCATGCTAAAAAAAAAAAAAAAAAAAAAATGTGAAGCATGTGTCAGATATGCGGAATAATCTGATGTCCGGGATGCTAATTAGCAAGGCTGGCTTTGCAGTTACTTTCAAGTCTAACAAACTTGTTTTCAAAGGTAATGGGGGTATACATGGGAATCTAAGTTAACCCATAAAATGTGGGGGGAAGCGTTGCTTACCACAAATTATATCCTCAACAAAATACCACACAAAATCATTGGCAAAATGTCATATGATCTTTGAAAAGGTAATGTACCTTCGTACAAATACCTGAAAGTGTGGGGTGCCTGGCAAAAGTCATAATGCAACCTCCTAAAAAGCCGCAATCGGACCTAAAATCGTGGATTATATTTTCATAGGATATGCATACAATAGTAGTGCTTATCGGTTTCTGGTTTATGAATCAGACATACCGGATATCCATGTAAATACAATCATGGAATCAAGAAATGCATCTTTCTTTGAACACGTATTTCCATGTAAGGATAAACAATATCTGGAATGAACTCGTGAAGAAAGAGATGCAAATACCTCTGTGAAAGAGGCGAACACTTCTAAAACATCATATAGTGATGTAGAAGAAGTTACAGATTAACATAGACGTAGCAAAAGAGCTCGTAAAGAAAAATCTAATGGTGAAAATTTCTTAATGGTCTTTCTTTTAGAGAATGAACTGAGAACATTCACCGAAGCCAAATATACACCAGACGCTCCTTATTGGAAGTAAGCCGTCAATAGTGAAATGGAATCCATTATGCAATACCATACATTGGAGATTACCGATTTATCACAAGGTTTTAAACCTATACGGTGTTGATGAATTTTCAAAACGAAATTGAAAATCGATGGCGCGATTGATAAGTACAAGACTAGGCTTGCGGTGTAAGGATTATGCCAAAAGAAGGCTTAGATTTATTTGACACCTATTCTTCGGTAACGAGAATAACTTCAATCAGAATGCTCATAGGCATTGCAGCCTTACGAGATCTTGAAATACATCAAATGGATGTGAAAATTGTCTTTCTAAACGGTGATTTAGAAGGAGATTTATATGAAACAACTTGAAAGGTTTGTTATCCCAGGACAAGAACACATGGTCTGTAGACTTGTGAAGTCGTTGTATCTACTTAAATAAGCTCCGAAACAATGGCATGAAAAGTTTGACAACGTAATGATGTCAAATGGTTTCAACATTAATGAATGTGATAAGTACATTTACATCAAAAGTACTCAACACGGGTACATATTGTTATGTTTGTACGTTGATGACATGCTCATTATTGATAGCAATAAAGACATGATCAATCAAACTAAGAACTTGCTAAATAGAAAGTTTGATATGAAAGACATGAGCTAAGCAGATGTCATTCTAAGGATTAAAATCATTAGAACTTCTGAAGGAATTACATTGTCTCAAAATCATTATGCTGAAAAGATACGAGAGAGATTCAAAAATTACTCAAGTGAGAATGCAAAAACTCTCGTTGACTAGTCTTCACTTGACTAAATATTCCGGTGACGCAGTGTCACAATTGGAGTATGCACGTGTAATCAGAAGTCTTATGTGCTTAACCAATTGTACTAGACCTGATTTGGCGCACGCAGTCAATGTACTGAGTCGCTATACGAGTAGTCCATGACATAACCACTGGAAAACCATAACTAGAGTATTGAACTATGTAAGTTATACTAAGAGTTATGGGCTGCACTATGGTAAAGAACCTGCAGTTTTGGAAGGATACAGTAACGTACACTGGATTTCTGATTCCAAAATCTTAAAATCCACAAGTGGATATGTCTTTACTCTAGGTGGTGCAAAAATGTCTTGGAAATCTTCCAAACAAACTCTGTTGGCCAGATTGACCATGGAATCTGCGTTCATAGCTTTAAACAAAGCTGCAGAGGAAGCAGAATAGCTTCAGAATTTTCTGGAAGATATTTATGGGGGATAAACCAGTGCCAGTATTACGTGTACACTGTGATAAACAATGGGCTATAGCTCGGGCATTGAGTAATCTGTATAATGGTAAATCTCGTCATATACGAAGATGACATAAAACCATTAGACATTTGATCTCAACTGGAGTAATCACAATAGATTACGTTAAGTTGAATGACAACCTAGGATCCATTTATTAAAGGTGTGTCACGAGATCAAGTGGTAAAATCATCAAGAGGAATGGGTTTAAAGCCTATGACTTAAGAGGAAGTTTGATGGAAACCCCACCTACGTGACTGGAGATCCCAAGATGTAGGTTCAAAGGGAAAACCAAGTCAAACTGAATCTGCTAAGAGCACTGTGAGACTTCTGTCTCTACCCAGTTCCTAGGATGATAAACAGTGCTACATGTATGTATAGAGGATAAGCTTTTGCTTTTAATGATTTGAGTCCATAGCTTTGAGATATACGTGAAGTATTACATGATACTTCTTAAAACAAAGTTAATGGCAAATCACCTTGTGAGTGTGAAATGGGGCCGTTTCTAGGAGAATGAACGAAAGGCTATATTCTCCAAGTTCACTCATGATTAACCAGGCATGTTCAAGGCCAAAATGAACACAATAGAGAACCTAGTTCTGTGAGAAAATGAAGCTGTGTTATAGTTGTTGTCTCGGTTTACATTAAAGCCCGGGTGGTTCAAGACATCATGTTCACCTCCTGGTCGAGTAAACCCGATAACTATTAACAATGACTGGTTCAAAGCTGAAAAATGCTACCAAATCATATACAGTGAATTTTTCGCTTGTATTCTCAAAAGTCCTTTTATCGAGTCTTCTCGAGGGGTCATGTGGATAGAGTCATTTCTATTCATGTGGGAGATTGTTGGAACTCGTTTTTGACAAAATAATTATAGACCAATGTCCGGTGAGTTTTCCGGTGGAGACGTTCATCGGAATAACCGGATTGTGGGCACTATATTTATTTGTCAAAAATCAGAGTTAGTTTGAATGAGAAATGGAGGTCTAAAGTGGGTGACGTTAAATTTGGCTAGGTGTAAGAACTAGCAAATGTCTCACTTTAGTGTGGAGAAATCATAACAAGGCTAAAAAACTTGTGTACACTTTGGTGTATTAGAGAGAAGAGATATTCGGGCCGGACTTCGTTTTTTGGATTTCAAAATTTAATAAATGGATTGATGATCCATAAAAATTAAATCTTATGATCCAAATTCAGTCTAGAATATATTGTTGATTAAATCAACAAATATAATATCTCTTCTAATTAATTAATTAATTATATATTATATATAAATATAATATATAGATAAAATTAAGTGGGTTGTTTGAAATGTTGATTCACGTGGGATCAATTCCACTAACACCACTTATTAACTCCACTTGCCAACTCCAATAAGAGGGTCTGTGTTTTGCATCAGAACGTGGGGTTTTTTGCAAGAAAAGACCATCCTCCTCTCTCTCTCTTCAAAGATAATCGGATGATTATCAAAATGACCAGAAGGTTGATCACGGTCAACCGGAAGAAAAATCCCTCAGCCTCTTCCTCTCTTTATCTTTTATTTTTCTGTTGTCTGAGAGTATAACACAGTTCAAAAGTGTTCGATAGGTTCTGTTCTTCGGTGTTGGAAGACAGAAACAATGGCGGTTGTATCCTGGGATTCTTAAACGTATCAAACCGGCACACTACGGGCGTTTAAAGAATTAAGGAGAGAGATATTAATCTCGACTCCGCACAAAACCTTCATTATCCGATCAAATATTCGGTATTTGTTTTGCGTTTTAATTCTTGTTTTTCTGTGTAATTCTTCATAATATCAGATTGTGTCTAATGGTGGAATTCGGTTCCTACACTTATCACCACTACCAACCCAAAGACCCTTGGAGGCAAGAATTTCCGCCTAGAGTCTCCACATAGACTTCACTATACAATTACAGTACAAACTAATTTCATATGTTCACACCATTTGCAGGTGCCGTTACCCTCAAGTCCACATCATCTACACGACTATTTTTCGACACGGACATTACTGAAATGAAAGAATTCATGACACGGTAACATCACTGGCCCTTATAATTATGCTCTTAATCTCCATTCTCAGTTATAGCTTTCCTAACTGGTCACTTATTTAATGTGCTATTGAATATTGATTGATACTACGAATTTTATTCTCTCTTATTATTCAATATGAATATGGTCTTCTAGAGAAAATAAAGTGTGGTCTTTCTGTGGACAAAAATGTATCAGTAAAGATAGAAGTCGTTTGTGTTTACGAATTCAACCTATAGTTTTTCTCCAAAGAAACTTTGATCTATGTGCCAAACTCTGATTCATAAAGTCAAATGCATTTTCTATATTTTTCGTTTGATTCATGGTCTGAAATAGATAGTTGTTATTTACTTTCCATACCCTTCTGATCGTACATGAAATTAGTTATATTCCCGTTTCTAAAATTATCAACACTAAAATTTACATAAAATGTTAGTGCGATTGATTTTACCATGAAAAATGTGCTAACACTATTTGATTTCGAATAGCTTATTCTCTTCAATATTGGTTTACTTGGTTATTGGTATATGATTAACGCATCGGTTAAATGCAGATCAATTAAAAAATCAAAGCAATGCAAAAACCGATTTTTTTTAATACATTGTCTCTTTGAGGAATAACAATTTATGGGCATGTAGGTTTAGACTAAAGTGATTTTGTGTACGGTCCATTAACACCAAAACCATCGTCCCATTTTCCTCATTCGTTTCTCAATTTCAACTTAATTTTTACCTTCCTTTTACTTAGTTTAATATGCATACCTTACTCTCAAATATGCATGAAGCAGGTTAAGCTCAGGAATTGTACCAACTATCACCAGCTCCAGCTATGCTATTACGAAATTAGAGACATTAACTATAAATGAGCTCCACCAGTTCCTCCAGAATGAAACTCTGCAAGTAACATGCCACTCCAATTTAGAAAACAGAACATTAGATATGGCTTGCTATTAAGCAGATTTCTATTAAATATCATTCCAATATTAAAGTTACGTTAAACAGATTGCCGACTTCTATTTCTTCGCCACAATTGTCGACATACTTGCGCAATATGGCTGAAACTACATCTCATGTAGAAGCTGCAATACAAAACATGGAAAGACTGAAATGTCATGTCCTGCACAACTTGCAACAAGACTAACAACATCGGCCTCCTCAGGTTTTTCCTCACAAAACAATGATACCACCTTCCTACTTAACACCATCTACCATTAATCACTGCACAGTTATAAAATCATATCCTTTGAATATTTAGGTACCGTTTCGAGATTGCAGTACATGATGAAAACAAAGATGGTGCAACCTTCGCCATCTTTGACAGTGACGGTATCAACCTTGCTGGAAAAAGAGTTGCCGAGATTCAAAATGAGTCTGATGAGGTACAATTCTGCAACACGATTACACACCATATTCAGTATCCATGGCATCACAAAACTATTGTATCTTCTCCGTAGGCTGCCTCCGATAATGATCGTGAAAGAATAAACACCCACGTCCCTGAGTGTCTGAAAAATATCGTTGGCCGCACATGCAAATTCCAGGTCAAGGTGAAACAATACAACTTTGGTGCTTCTCGCCAAACTTTCACTGTGTCCCGCATAGTTGACGAAGAGGCGGAAATGAAACCAGTGGAAGAAAACTTCACCATAGATGAGGTCGAGGAGAAGGATGCCACTGTTAAAAAGAAACACAAGCGTGGGGGTCAAACCTATGACAGTAACGATGTGGAGGTGAAGATTGATCTCATTGTCGGAGATCCAACAACAATTATGGAGTCAGCATCCTCCAAATCCTTTGAATCACCTGCTAAAAACAAAGAGAAGCGTCCCGTCTCGAAACCTAAATACAACCATCTCTCATTCCCGTTTTCAATGCTCTGTTTCTGATTACTTTACGCATCTTAGAACCTATGCTGCCTCCATGGTCTTGATGTACACGTACCCTCTTTACACTCCATCACATGTCCGTACAACTCCATGTTTACAGTATTTTCGTAATATTAAAAATAATTTGCTTTCGGTTTAAATAATTTAATGTTCTCCACTGCAGTCTCCAATTAAAGTCCTCACTACGGTTGATTATAATAGATTACATATTCGAAAGTTATATTTACCGTCTTCATCAAGGTCTTTGTCTGCTAATTGTCATTAATAATGACCGATTTTAACAGACCTTTCCGTTGTGGTTAGGCATATATTCTTCTAAGAAGAAATTGAGGGTGATGCCTTCTCGAATAAGTTGTTCCTTATTATTTTCTTACTTCTTTTCTTTCATTGTCTTACAATCAGACATGTATTTACATCTTTTAGACTGATTGTATTGTTTCTTTAAAATTTTCATTGCACGTTAGCAAACTCCAGATATTTTGTAAATCCATAAAATCTCGAACAGCAAGGAAACGTCCGATTTCTTACGTTTACGTTTACAGCAACCAAAGAGTCTAGACGGTTTTAGCAATTCTATGAACATACCATTTCTGAAAAACGTTTCTACCAATTATATCAAACTTTTTGAAAGATTGATTGCATATATCTTTGAAATCCTACTTTAATGCCTTCCTTATATTTAGTAATTACGGGGTAAATTTAAATCATAAGTTTCCCAAATAAAACAATAACAGTAGATTACCTACTTCATTATTGCACAAATATTACAGAATCAAAATAAGAAACTCCCAAAACAGAATGTCAGAATAAAAAACCAAATGATTTTCCCCAGAGAGAAGGGCACAAAACCTTTCTCAAAACAAATCATCGACCAGAAATCTACAATTCCTCCACTCCGGTGCCGTGTTATGAGATTCTCCTCAGTCTTACGAGGATATTGAAGATCCTATCCGTGACTTCCAATCAGGTTAATGACGATGGTTTTCTTTGAAATTTATTCTCTTCTACCTTTTCCCATCCGATTCAGTTAATTCTTTTTTTTTACCTAATGTTTGGTTTCCACAAGTCTTCCCAATGCTGTTGTTTACCTCAGATTCAAACTAAACCTACCTCTCCACTTTTTTACTTTGATCAGACTTGAAGTAGATCATCTTCCTCTAACCAAATCTGATAAAAGTATGAAACTATCTACAATTCCTTGCTTCTTGGGTTAGATGATGTTCTATACTCTAAAAATAATATTAATTTCCAGTGTTCCTAGAAAAAGAAACGCAATGCACTATTTTGGCAAACCATTCATGGTCTTTTTTTTTTCAAAAAACATTCGCTTCCAATATTTAACGAAAACATGGACTTCTCAAAATTAATTGTCATCATACATTTGTCTACTTCAAATTTTTTGTTCCATTCTTAAGAAATTCAATTCAATAAATTTCTAATTAGGATCTAAGGTTATAGCTTATATTATTAATGTATTGAACAATTTCACCCGTAAATTGCAAAAGACTTTTAAAAATAAAATAATCAACTACAAGCACCCATCAACAGCTACTAAAAAAGGTTACGATCACAAATCAGAACATGGAAACTATAACCTTTCCATGGAAATGAAAATGAATTACTCTTCAAATATTTTGTGCTTCTCTAAAGTTTAATGCTTCAACTAAATACAGTCATTATTCGTATACCGTATATTTAATTTTTAGAAAAGAAAAATAAAATTTTAAACAAAAAAAGCACCCATTAGTGATAGAATTAAAAAGCTTATAGGTTTGACTCATAAGTTTACCACAACAATAAATGATATACCACCACAACGATTACCAATTAAAGAAAACCGAAATTACGAAAGAGGAAAAAATAAAGTAGTAGAACGAAAACTAATCTCAGTCACCATGTACATATGTGCACTGCAATCCCTTGCTTAACCAAACTTTGGTTGATCGTTTCTATTAAATCAGTTAAAGTGAATGTACATTGAATTATTAACCGACTTTCGCTCGAATGAAGAAAGGAAATAATTATATTCATACTGCATGTATTAAAACCAAAGAATGTATTTCCCTATTATAAAATTATACGCTAACAAAGAATGTATTTCCCTATTCTTTTCCAACGAGAAAATCTATACGCTAACAAAGAATGTATTTCCCTATTGTAGGTGGCTGTACCAGATGCTCCATATACATTATTGTGCAGTCTGTTCATATTGTCTTCGGAATTGAATTTTCAAAACAAAATAATTCTATCCTTTTTTCCAGTAAATTGTAAAAGAGCTCGGTCCATGCGAAAAACCATAATGCTCTCCAAAAATTGGAAGGCCCGAGCCGTCCAACAAGATAAGACAACGACAACCTCAACCTCAACGACCCAGGATCCTTCACAGACCGAAAGTAGTACGCACGAAAAAAAACTCGAAAAAACTAAAGGTATATTCTACCGATCAGACATAATTATAAAATTCACAAAATTTTAAAATAACTGCGAGGAACAAATTCATATAATCATGCTTTCCAAACCAAATTAACATACATAATAACTACAGACATTTAAAATGCAAAGGCAAAAATAAATACTAACCATGTGCTTCATACTGATTTAGAAAAAAACATGTACGTTTTCCCGCTTATTCTCCTCTCTTTTCTTCTATTTCTTATATACATATATTATCTAAAATGCATACAAATTATGCTATAAGTTATTTTTCTGACTTTACATACAATATTATCCATATACCCAATAATATGTTATAAATATGTATGCATCTTGAATTACCTTTTAAATGTATACACATATACTATTATATATTTACTATTTATACAAAATAAAATTGTAAATGTATTTTTATTCACTTCCAAAAATTACCATAAACATTTTCATATAAATATATAATAATTTGAATTCCAACTGGAACACCAATATGCTCTAATAATTAATACTATTATATATAATTTATACAAAATTTATTTGTATATGTATTTTTATTTACTTACAAAAATACCATAAACATTTTGATATAAATATATAATAATTTGAATTCCAACTGGAACACCAATATGCTCTAATGATTCTATTTCTAGCGTATCAAGCAAATGATCTTAATTGTCCTTCTAATACTACTAATTCTAATACTACAAATAACCAATCCCCGACTGAATAAAAGGCTGATAAGAACATATTCTTATTATCGTCACTTTGCAAAAACAACATTTTGTGTAACTCAATTTTTTAAAAAACAGTAATAAATATATAAATACAGTCTTATTTAATAAATAAATAAATTAGTATTGTGGGAAAAAAAAAACCGTGTACACTGATGTACAAATAAATTAAGGATAAAATTAAAATATTACGCCCCACATCTGCCAACACCATTCGACTATATCCATATCCTAAACTAAGTCAAATCAGATACAAAATTTTCGTCGTTCATAAAATCCTCAAACATATCTTCAAAATGCCTTCTACATAGTTTATCTAACAAATTTTTATGCAGGTATGTCCAAGAAAGAAAAAAAAAAAAAAACCACAACAGACTCTCACCTATTATGATTGTAAGTTTCTAATAATATTCAAATCTATTGCATTTGCAACACATCATCCATACTTATATATTTTGCCGCTAATTCTAATCAAACAATGTTTTATTTAAGAAGAAACATATCAAAATGGTACGTTTTCTAATTTTAATGTCAAGCATGGTATCTTCGTAGGGAAAATTGTAGAACTAGTACACTTTTTTGGAAATACCAGCGCTATCCCTTAAGACCAGCAGAGTTAACGCAGATCGGTTGCATTTTTCTGCAGTTTGACATTTGCAACGCAAGTAAATGTAGACTACGTAGAGTACAAGTAGAGAGATAAAAGAATATGCGCAGTCTCTGCTTTTACTCGCAGAAGAAAAACAAAGCGTTCTCAGTCTCTGCCGTTGGAAGCAGAGTATACGCAAACACTGTTTAGATTCTACTTGTATTATGCAAATTTTTGGTAAACACTGCTGTGCTTTTTTACAGTTAGGATTTCGCAGACCAAACTACCTAACGGTAGACCAAAACTACATGGATATCAGATTTTAGGATAATTAATTACAAAAAAGAGGTGAACATTGACTCCTTCCAATTAGCTTTGCAATTATGTTTCTTCAGCCGGTGTGGTATTGAGTACTTGAGGTCTTTGAAGCAACTAGTATTGCAATATCGAGCATTTGAAAGAAACAACACAAAGGCATCTCGTCCTCATCCATGAAGCGCTATGCGAGCGTGTTGTTAGGGAAACGGGCCGAAAGTAAGTGAGTATTGGGTTGGCCCAACCATGAAGTAGACATATCCATGTCCATTTGCTTCATCCTCAATGAACTTCACCGTGGCAAGGAAATGCATGGTTGGCGTAGGTCAAGTAGTCCATATATCCTCCAACTCCTTCAAGTGCTTGAACCCTTCTTGTGTCCACTCCTCAAACTCGCAGGTGCCTTGAAAAGAATGGTGACTGATTCTTGTTGAAGTGCTCAAGGTTGTGAAATAATTTTAGTTATGTTCTAAAATAATTTTGAAAATACTAGCGCTACCCCTTAATGTATATCACCAACGGTTGAAGACAATCACCAGTAGTGCATTAAGTATAAGTCGAAAAGAGAAAACTCAAGAAACTCGGTGAAAACCGAGTGGGTAGGGTATCGCAGACTGACTGAATATCACCAACGGCAGACCGAAGGCAGATCGCAATCGGAGAATTTGTTTGTAGAGAGTTTTTGTTGATGTATATTTGTATATACTTCCACTTCGTTTATACATTATTTCTTTAATTTCTAACTGTTGTCAAAGTACAACTTATGTTAAAAAAGAAAAAATCCACAGTGAAAACCGAGTGGTTAGGGTATCGCAGACTGAATGTATGTCACCAATGGCAGACCGAATGCAGATTGATATAGGAGAATTCGTTTGCAGTGATTTTTTATTGTTGTATATTTGTATATACTTCCACTACCTTTATACATTATTTCTTACTGGTTTCAAAGTAAAACTTATGTTAAAAAGAACAACTCAGACAAAAAATTTCGTTATCATATGTTTCTTCGTGTATCTTTGTTCAACACGACACTATGTGAATCATTTCCTTGGTATTTACCATGGTTATTGATTTTTTGTTCCATTCTGGGTTTTCAATGTAAATAAGCTTTTAAACACTTAGATTGAAGATCACTTTGGAGTTATGACGTCTAAACAAATGTTAATCGAAGTTTTTAATTCGTTTTGAGTGGTTTAGAATTTCGCAGACTGTATGCCGACGTAGCGCAGCGTTTTTGAAGAGTTTCTACTAAAAGAAAAAGGTGGCGCTGACTTAATTGTACGACAAAAGGGGGCGCCGTCTTAATTAGGTAATATTAGTTTAAAAATATTTCCACAATATATATTCGGGACTCAAAGCAGTTGTTTTAGGCCAATGCCGAAGCCCAGAAAGCTTGGAAAACACAACATTGACTATTTTTCTACTTCCCCTCAGCAACCCTTGAGCAGAGGAGCGTATCTTCAATTTTGTCGATCTCTTTCTTCATTTTCTTCATTTCTCCGATAATTCTCCAATCTCTTCATTTCTCCGAATATTTCTCCTTCGAATATATCATGTATATGAATGATTACGAGATGGATTTTCCTACCATTATTTTTTCCAAAGAAAACGAGCCAGATCCAAATACCAGAATAAACTACAGTTCGAAGTTCAATCATCTTTCACTGGTAGAAGGTGTAGTGGGTGAGGAAGTGTGGGATTATGTCCGCAAGTCACCGCTAGGAGTTATTTGTAAGTTTGAGAAGTTGGGTTTCGGATGGAGTGCGAAATTTGTGCATCACCATCTTATTTGCAAACAATTGGAGTGTGAAATCCCATTTGAGTTGTGGTTTTTGATAGCGGGGCAGCTAGCACGGTTCTCGCTCTTCGAGTTTGAAGAGATCACAGGTCTTAACTGTAATGAAATTACGCAGTTGGACGGGTTGGTATCTTCTCAAGCTAATCACCAAAGTTGGAATCGTTTTCGGGGTCTTCCCAAAATACGCCTTCCTAGTCCTTGTATTGAGGACATAGTGATATTGTGTATGAAGCATGGTGGAGATATAAGCAAATCTTGGTCCAGGGAAGATAAAATTAGGCTTAGTTACCTAGCTATTCTGTCTAACGGTCTGTTGGGTGTTGATCGGCATACCAAAATTCCCCTTAACCTAGCTAGGTTGGTGATAGATTTGACAACTTTCGAAGGGTATCCCTAGGGGAGGGTTGCTTACAAAGATCTTGTTGAGCAGGTTAAGTTAGTAACTAAAGAGAAGATATGGCAAGACTCTTATGTTTTGAAGGGGTTCGTGCAAGTTCTACAGGTCTGGGCGTATGCTTATGTGTCCAAAGTGGGAGAAAATTTGGGAACACCTATAGCTTTTGAAGGAAAGTAGATAATGAAGGAAAGAGAGGAAAAGGGGAAAAGAGGAAGGGAATTGAAGAGCGAGATTGAGAAAAGAGGAAGCGGAAGCGGAAGAGAATTGAAGAATATGAAGAAACCGAAGTTCTTTGAGTTCTTTGTAGCTAAAATCCCATCTACTGGTTCAACAGATGTCGTCGACATCATTGAATTTATCCTGGATAAACAACAGACCAAGTTTGACGCAGTTGTAACTAGAATTGAAAACGCCAGACTTGATCAACAACGAGTAAATTTGGAATAGCAACGAACCAGCATGGAACAGCAGAATATTTTGAGTGAAACCTTAAACAAATTGGCACAGGTCGTTGGTAAGCTGATGGAGAGGATGACTTATTTCGAGCAAGATACTCGCTTCTCTAACAACAAACTAAAACCTGACAATCGCATGGTATGTACAACTCAGCAATTGTTGAAATAAAAGCGCTGGCATGATCTGCGATATCATGCTCTATCAGATGTGGTAAAATAATAGAGGGGCATGGCATACTCTGCTTGCCTACGTTGTATCATTCATTTATGTGAGACATGTAATTGTTACGGCAGACTAATAATGGCATTCAATACTATTTATCATTGGCATCCCTTAATATCCTATACGGCAGAGTATGCCCTTAAGGTGTAAGAGGTTAAAGCTGAGTTCATGTAACAGTCATTACTTTGAAATTTTATAGAATGACGAAGAAGAGACGACGGTGGATAACAAAGGAGATGGCAAAGACAACGAAGGAGAAGGAATCAAGGTTGTTGCCTCTGGCTCCTTTTCAAATGAGAAAGGAAGAGATGACAAAGAAAAAGTAACTGATAATGGCATCGAGGCAGAGGATGCCAAACAAGAACAAGTAGGAGATGATGCAAACATATATTGGAGTGAAAAGGCAGAGGATGCCAAACAAGAACAAGTAGGAGATGATGCAAAAATAGATTGGAGTGAAAAGGCAGATGGCATCGAGGCACATGATGCCAAACAAGAACATCTTCAAGATATATTCCATGGGGGGAAAATATACAAATGTGAAAAGGCAGAGGATGCCAAAGAAGAACATCTTCAAGATGATAGTAATGATGGAGATGGAAGTGAAAAGGAAGCGGATGCCAAAGAAGATAAAGGAGAAAATGATGCCAACGTCTGCCTTCAGGCAGAGGATGCCACAGCAGCTGATGGTGGTAAAGAAAAGGTTATATCTGATAAGGCAGCTCTTTCCAACGAAGAAACTGTTGGTGAAAAAATTGATGGGAGTGAAGAACATCTTCTTGCTGATGGTGGAGTTGGATATGCTGAAAAAATTGATGGGAGTGAAAAGGCAGAGGATAACAAAGAAGAACATCTTCAAGATGATGGTAGAGTTGGAGATGTTGAAAAAATTGATGGGATTGAAAAGGCAGAGGATGTCAAAGAAGAACATCTTCAAGAGGATGGTGGAGTTGGAGATGTTGAAAAAATAGATGAAAGTGAAAAGGCAGCTGATGGTGGTAAAGAAAAGGTTATATCTGATATGGCAGCTGTTTCCAACGAAGCAACCGATGGTGAAAAAATTGATGGGAGTGAAAAGGCAAATGATGCCAAAGAAGAAAAAGGAGATAATGATCCCAAAGTATGCCTTCAGGCAGAGGATGCCACTGCCGCATATGAAAATAATGTCTGCATTAAGGATGCCGCAGCAGCAGATGAAACTAATGTATGCATTAAGGATCCCATTATGGCATTGATAACCAACGTCTGCATGGAGATAGTTACTTCCACTGCAGAAGATGGTAAAGGCTCAGTGATTGACACTGAAATCATTGAAGAAAGAGGAAGAGGAAGAGGGAGAGGAAGAGGAAGAGGAAGAGGAAGAGGAAGAGGTAGAGGAAAAAGAAACTCCCAGCCAGTTAATATCATTGAACCATCAGTGGATTCAGTCCATCCAACTACATCTCAAATCGAAATATACGAAAGCTCCATAAATCTTCGCCAGACCAACAAGCTAACAATAAGGAGGAATGAAAGGTTAAGCAAATCGACTGCGCTTCCTATTGTACCTAGCAACAACGCAAAACCACTGGCCCAGAAACCTGCTTACGAAATTGTATTTGGAGATGTTGACCAAACACTGGTGGACAAGATGAACGTATTCAGAGCCGATGAGTAAGTACACACAGCCTATAAGATCGTCTATTTTATCTTGTAGTCTAACTTGAATGTTGATTTTCTTCGACAGAAAAAATATTTATCCATTTGGAGGGAAAACAATGGCCCATCAATTCTTCAACTTACTTTTGAAGCCGAGGGAATGGTTACACGATATGGTAAGTACATTCTTCCTCGTAAATAGTGGATCTGGCAAAAGTATTTATTTCATGTTTAGCTGGCAAACCATTGTTGTTGTGTGTCGGGCAGACTGGGCTTTTTGTTGTTGTTGTGTGTCTAGTAGACTCTGCTTTGGTGCCTAACATTTATCATTCTTTTATTATCAACACCTTGACGCAACACTGAACTTGTATAGACTAAGGCTAAAGAGAAATCCTAGTTCTTTCAAGAGTTCACGGATTGCTATATTGGATGCAGCATTTCAAATGCTTTGGAAGAATCGGTACAAGGACTGGCGTACGCTTGACAGATGGCCTGGTGGTACTTTCGAGAATGTACACGGTATTCTTCCAGCTTATGCCGCAACAAAGTTGGCCTGGTGCAAAGACGTTGATACGTTATACTTCGTTCTACACGTGAGCTCGAATCATTGGGTTGGGACGGTCATATCATTGGTTGACCGGGTTGTCTACATATATGATTCCTTAAATACTCCAGAATCAGATATTGTGGCAGCGGCGAGGCCTTTTTATCAAATGGTTCCTGCCGCAATTCATATGTGCTTTCCTCAAGACTACGATCAAACAGCTTTTACAATCACAATTGTAAAAGACGTTCCCAAAATGCGTCCATAAGTAGGTGATTGTGGAGTATACGCACTCAAATACATTGAGTGTCACATGTTAGGATTGCCGCTATCAGCAAGAGAACTGTGTAATGCAAAAATGATGACATGGAGGACGAAGCTGCGGAGGTGTTGGATGAGACATCTTCGTATATCAATCAACTCATGTGTGATGAGGCAATTATTGCAAGTATCTACGATCCCTACGATGTTCAAATTTAATTGCATGGTTAGTAAATATATGTATATAGTAAATATGGAGATTTGTTCTAGTAAATATTATATTAACCAAACTCTGCGGCGTACAAGCATAATTTATGTTTTTCCTTCCTTAGTAGAAGAGAACTTATTCTGCTTATTCTTCGTTTACACGCATCATAAACTACGCTTATAGATTGTAAACCGAGAATACGCAGCACCTGCTCATACTCTGCATCTGCTTTGCTTACCCTCAGCATAAACATGGGCATAATAAGTTCTCTTCTACTAAGGATAAAAATCATAAACTTTGCGGCGTACAAGCAGAATTTATATTTTTCCTTCCTTAGTAGAAGAGAACTTATTATGCTTATTCTTCGTTTACACGCATCATAAACTACGCTTATAGAGTGTAAACCGAGAATACGCAGCACCTGCTCATACTCTGCATCTGCTTTCTTACACTCAGCATAAACATGGGCCCATAACTGTTATAAGAGTATGCGTTTGCGTTCCATTTAGTATAATAAAAATCAGCAAAGTTTCATTGAAGTTGGAATATCTAGCGTCATTACTCTTGTAATTTTAAGTGGATTTCGTCAACCACTCTTGTATTTATGAAGTGGGTCCACTCTTGTATTTTGTAACTGGGTCCACTCTTGTATTTATGACGTGGGTTATCTTCAACACTTCTTCTTTATTTGCAGAACACATATAGCCGACTTTTAATGGAGCCATCTGTAGCCTCTGTCTTCAATCCGATGAACGATAATGAATCTTCCGCGAGTTCAACAACTGTATTTGAACGATCCGGATTGAAGATTCCTTCAGTTTTACTCATGAACCATAACCCGAGATATTTTCAGCAATCCACGGAGTTCATAACTAAGGTTAAAGGTGTTGCATATTTTTCAAGAGTTTTCCATTGCTGTTCCTTATGTATCTATAATTTATTTTATGCAGCTTAACGAGAAGTACCGGCGAGCAATCAAGACTCACGAGAAAATCTTGAAGAAAAAGGCTAAACTTCACAAGAAACAGAAGAGAATCGAGAAGATTCTAAAACGGCTTGAGGCCCATCCTTCAGAATGGGAACAGCTTGGATTTGACAAACCTAGGTCCTCTACTTTGCATACTTTTTTGGTACTCTGCTTCTATATCCAGGTCTATTTGTACTCTGCACCAAAATCTGCCCGTAGTTTGCATCCAAAACGAGATGTAGGTTACTCTACACCAACCCTAGTTTGCATCCAAAACGAGATGTAGTTTGAAATTTTTGAATACACACAGAAACACAAATCGAAGAAAAGAGTACAAACAACAAATCCAAGAAAAGATAAACAACATCAAATAAACTAAATGTTGTTGAAATTTTAAGAAAAGTAAAATAATTAGGATCAATTCGTAAATTGTAAAAATATGGATAACAAGAGTTCTACATAACTTTAGTCCTCCATAAACGAAAGAACAAGTCTTAACCAATCAATATGAGGAACTGTAATTCCTCTAGCTCCTCCTCAGCAATCATTTCTTTCTCTGATAACTGCTGCCGCCTAGCATCCATGACCACTTGTTCTTCATGCATCATCTTCTCCAACATAGAGCGTTTACCGGCTATTCTTTCCAACTTGAGTTTGACGCGGTGAGCTTCGTCCTTCGCTCTCATTTGAGATCACACCAGCAGAAGAATTGCCCTCAGGCGATCCTTTCCTTCCTTTTTTGCCTCCATAACTGCATCATTCCGCTTCTCTTCTGCTTCCAACTCCAGGTCTGACATTGGTGCTTTTCTTTTCTTCGAATGATCTGCAGCCATGATGTCTTGAATATGTGCCTGTAAAAGAGTAAAATGCAGAGAATGTGCCTATTAAAAATAGGAATCAACTGCGCATACTAAAAAAAAGATTGAGTAGAAGAGAAGTGAGGGTTCTTCTTTCTTTTATAGACGAGAGGGATAAAGCAAAACCACGTATGTCAGTTTTTTCGTTTAGCTGTCATTTCAAAGGTCCACCTTCCCATCATTTCAGCGGTCCACCTTCCCATCATTTAACCCGTTATTTTGTAGAGTATATGCAGAGAAGGTGCCTAAGCAGAGTACTATTAAATTTAGGGACAGTTGCTGATATGGTGCGTTTTCTAACTTTAATGTCAAGCGGGGTACCTTCGTAGGGAAAATTGTAGAACTAGTACACTTTTTTTGAAAATGTCTAAAATACCCTTACTCTTGGCAGAGTCTGCGTGAATTGTGTAGCCTTGAGGCTAAGGCTGGACAAACTCTGCTTAAACTCTGCTAATTATGTAGCCTTAAGGCAGATATAGTGTGCGAATTGTGTAGCCTTAAGGCTAAAGCTGGACAGACGCTGCTTAAACTCTGCTAATTCTGTAGTCTTAAGGCAGATATAGTGTGTCGATTGTGTAGCCTTAAGGCTAAGGCTGTACAGACTCTTCTTAACCTCTGCTAACTGTGTAGCCTTAAGGCAGAGATAGTGTGTCAGTTCTGGTAGCCTTAAGGCAGATATTGTGTGTGCTTTTTTGTAGACTTAAAGCAGATGTTGTGTGTGCTTTTTTGTAGACATAAGGCAGATATTGCTCGATCTACTGAAGCATAGTGTTCGCAGGGCATGGCTTGACATTTGCAACGTAACTAAATTGTATAAACGGTCGGATTTTGAAGTACTCCTCTCTTTTCACAATAATAACAAGAATGCCATTACTTCTTACTTTTTTTGAGTTTGCTATAAACCTTTTCAACCTCTCCACCTTTAACCTAGATCTACTATTTCGATTTCACCCTCAAAGGGAGATTTCATATTTTCAAAGAGACGGAAGCGAAATCCGAGTATAAGATTATTTACAGACTTCGACGATTTTGAACGAAAGTACGTACATTCTTCGGAAAGACGATATTCATTTACATCTAAAGATATTCTAGGGGTTGAAGGCGAGCATATTTTCGGGAAGAACGAACACAGGTAACACTTCAAAACATTACACTAGTTATCTAAACCACCATCTTCTAAACTGCGTCTAGAGCTCTAGTACGTCTTTGGCAGAGCTATTTCTAAAAGACCCTGCCAAAGTGTAGAGCTCTGCGAAAAATCTTCTAAGATAGTGTGTTGCAGATCTTTTGAACATTCTCTTTTTTGCAGATAATGTTGCATTTATTGACTATTTTTGGACAATGGAAGGTAAAAATGGGTTGGGATTTCGACGTTGATTCAAGCAAAGGAAGCAAGTTGTTTGCGGTTGAAGACCAAATCAAGTATGAGGAATTTCTCCGCATTGTTTGTGAAGATTACAACTTGGAAACGCAGATGAATGCAGTCGAGATTTCTTATAAGTTGCCTACACATATCATGGAGAAAATGCCTAGCGACACACCTCCTATCTTCTTGAATAACGATAGGTAACTTGCAAACTTGATCACAATGGCGGAAAAAGAGGTTATCCGGCTTTGCGTGTCATGGAAAAGAAACGATGGAATTAAAGCAGAAGCTGCGGATAAAGATGAAGTATTTGTTCATTGCTTTTGGTGCTTCCATCAAAGGATTTGAGTTCTTGAGGAGGGTTGTTGTGGTAGATGGAGCACATCTAACTGGAAAGTACAGAGGTGTTATGCTGGTAGCTGCAGGTCAAGATGCAGATTCGAGTATATTTCCTATAGCTTTTGGGATTGTAGACTCAGAGAATGATGCTTCATGGGAATGGTTTTTTACACATTTGCGTGGTGTGATACTTGATGATAAAAATTTGGCCATTATTTCTGACCGTCATCCATCAATCGCAAAGGCCATTGAGAAGGTTTTCCACGCAGCTGATAGGAGAGTATGTTACTATCACCTCAAAAATAACCTCATCTTAAAGTTCAAAAAGAACGCAATGCTCAGTTTGGTGTGTCGTGCTACATATGCATATCGACCGGTAGATTTTGAAAAATTGTTTGGTGTGATTCGTCGTCAGAATAGTTAATTAGCAGTTTACTTGGAAGAGGCGGAATTTCGATTATGGGCTTGTGCACATTTTCCAGGAGATAGATTTGGTATAATGACGAGCAACATTGCAGAATCCATTAATGCCGCGCTTAAGGAAGACAGATCATTTCCTGTTAAACATTTCGTGGAGGCTATTAGAAAGTTGTTGTCAAGGTGGTTTGTGGAAAGGCGAGACAAAGCTGCCTCATTAAAAACAAATTTCCCCCCAAACGTTGAAAAGTTACTGCATGAAAGACACGGTAGCTTGGAAATTTTAAATGTTCATCATACTGATTCAAATTGTAGCCATGTTACAGGTGGAGATTATGATTGTGTGGTTGATCTACAGAAGGTATGTAAGTTTTTTTTTGCTATTTATCACTGAGCAAGTCTGCCAGTCTCAGGAAACGTATCCTGAGCAAGTCTGCCAGTCTCAGGAAACGTTTGCCTTGTTTATCTGCTCTGAGTTCGATTCCTTTTTAAATTTTATGAAATTTATGATTGCAGAGACTTTGTACTTGTAAACAATATGATGTCGAGAAGATTCCCTGCGAGCACGCGATTAAAGCAGCATTAAGTCGGAAAACTGATGAAGCTACCCTGGTGGATGATCATTTCACAAAGGGCTACTTGTATTCAACGTACTCAGAACCTATAAAACCTATAGACGAAGATTTGATTCTACCACCACAAGTCTGCCACCAGTCATAAGAGTACCTTCCGGTAGACCGAAGGCAAAGAGATACCTTTCTGCTATTGAAAAGGCTAAGCGGTTCAAGCGTAATCAATGGAAAAAGAAAAAAACAGAACCTTCGCAGAGTACTCCATCCACAAAGAAAAAAATGAAGCAGAGGACTCAATCCACAACGAATCAAACGAAGCAGAGGACTCCATCCGTTACGAAGAAAACGATGTAGAGTACTCCATTCAGCGATAATATTTCACCCACTACTCCATCCCCAAAGGTGAGAAGGAAATGATCTCGTAATTCTCCGACTACTCAAACCCCAAATAAGAAAGCTAAACTTTGGCAGAGTACTCCACCCCTCAGATGAAAAAGAGTCTTTTCAGAGTAGCCCAAAAATTCATCACAGGTGCTCAAAATGCCATAATGCAGGACACAATCGAAAAACATGCCCATTTTCTTGACTCTGGCTTCACTCTGGCTTTACTCTGGCTTCACTCTGGCTTCACTCTGGCTTCAAGTTTATTTAAACAAGGAAACAAATCTTGGTTTATAACTTTATTTATTTATTTGTCCTTATTTATTGTGCTCCGTTGTTTTATGTTAGTCTTTTAGTTTGATGTGGGTATCATAAAATAGTCGGTATCGCAGAGTGTGCATCTGGTATCGTAGAGTCTGCATCTGGTATCGCAGAGTCTGCATCTGGTATCGCAGAGTCTGCATCTGGTATCGCAGAGTCTGCATCTGTTATTGCAGAGTCTGCATCTGTTATCGCAGAGTCTGCATCTGCATCAAGTATCGCGAAGTCTGCGTCTGATATCTGCATGAATTATCCAGTAACCTGCTATTAATCTTCATGTGCTCTACTATAGATTTTACTTTTAGTTTCATTCAAAAAATATATATGCTCAACAAATCGGAGGGTAAAACTTGTTATTCAATTAAAATCCACATCTTGAATTACGGAATCATAACTTTTGAAGGATTTATAAATACAGAAACAAATAAAATTAGAAGAAATAGTTCAAATCTCCTATATAATACGGCAAAGCTGTCTTGCGAACCAATACAGGTAGCAGTTTTCGCATCCAGGTTGATATTCGTGCTCAGTGGCACAATTTGGAAAAGGCAAATCTGGACAGTCAGGGTATTGCCAGGTTGATGCAAAAGAATGGTTCATGGGTGGATAGAAAGCTACAACCGCATCCAGAACCTCCTCCCCAAGCCTGGTGAGTTTATCAAAATCACCTTCAGCGTGTACGTCGACACATAATTTGAGAAGTTGTGCAGCCTTTTTCGTACGTCCAGCACATACACACAGCATTCCACAGAGATAAGTTGCGTTAGCACTGAAAGGGACAAGCCGGTCCAAAAGCTCCATGGCTGCGCTGATGTCTTGTTCTGCGGTCACGAGTCTTGCAGCCTCATAATAAATAGCAGTTGGGTTTCCGGTGTTTAAGCATCTTACAAAAAAGCTGCGATTCGCCCCGTCTAGGAGAATTTTATCTGTGTCTTCACATAGATCGTGGATATTAAGTTCCTTGAGGACTTCATCACTGTACACTACATCTCTACCGATCCGCCCTATTCGGAGGATGTGTCCGACTCTCCACAAGGTGAGGCGGCCAAGTTTTCGTGCAATGACAGAGATAATATCCGAAGGGAGCTCTGGTATTTTCATGTTAACCTACGATGTGATGCGGTATTTGGATTTTGAAAATAATTAACAGGCACTCTGTTCGTAAACAATCTACTATTTTTATAGATAAGAAAAGATATGAAAGGGGTCGATCTTCCTTTAAATTGTCTTGGAAAATAAAACTCAATTTACAGGGATGATTACTGTGCAACCGGTCAACTATCATAACATAAGATACTCTGCCTTGGAAAAGACAACTCAATTTAATAAGAAATGGTAGAGAGAGCGCGTAAATTTGCCGCGCAATAAATGGCGCGAACACCCATAAGAATAAAGGACAAGTCATTTTTTTACACATGAGGAGATGAATGACAACTCATTTAAAAAGTATACATCAATGAACATGTGTTTATTGCAGTAGTTGAAAACACATTCCCTAGTCTGCCAAAACCCTAGAGTAACGCTTCGTGTTCATATAGGAGAAAGTCGTGTCTGTTTGTCTCTACATCTATTTGTTTACCAAAGACGCAACATTCATCATCTTCGTCTCTCTTACCAAGTTTGTGACCATGGGTTATAGTGTAAGGCGAATTAAAATGGAACTTAATCGGATCCAGAAGGATGTTCCTACACAGTTCATCAGGGCAGGTATAAAATCTAGAACTCCCAAGTCTTTTATGCAGTTTGAGGTAGTATTATTTACGGATGATAATAGGAACTTTACGGATGTAGTATTATTTAGATTAAATGTCTGAGTTGAGTCTTATATGTTTTAGGTCCCGTTGGTGATTGTGTTTACGAATGGGAAGCAGCTATCAATGGACCCTTCGACAGTCCCTATGCCGGAGGGATTTTCTTGCTTACCATCCATTTTCCTCCGGATTATCCGATAAAGGCGCCAATGGTTTGCTTTTTGCTTTTCAGTTAATTGTTATTTGTTGCAGGATGAAACTTCACTCTTGATCATCTTGCTTTTTATCTTGCTTTTAATTGATATTCTCTTTGTCTTTGCATGCAGGTGGCTTTCAAAACAAAGATTTACCACCCAAACATCAACGCAAAAGGAGCGATTGTGTAACGCCCGTGTTCGGGAAAACGGACCATGGGATGATTTAACCGATCATTGGGTCATGTTGGATCGAAAGGGGTCGGGTAGACTGGCTGTTGGGCGTCTGAGTGTGTGTCGATCAAAGTGATCGGGCTAAATCCGAACTGATTGGTCAGTTTTGGCCGAGAGAATGGAAGAAATAACTTAAACTGGACTGGGCAGTTTTTCTGAGGACTTAGTCAAAAACGCGCGTTGACTTTAGTTGACTTCGTGTTGACTTTTGTTGACTTGACTAAAAGAATATTCTGCAGCATATTCTGAGGCGGCTGGGAGCAGTAAAATGCCTATTTAAGCACCAGACTTACCATTGACTTCCTTTTTCACGCCCAAGAAATGCAGAGAAATACCTAGAGAGAATTCTGGGAGTTTTTAGAGAAAACTCAAGTCCGTGGGTCGTGACGATCGAGTCCGTGGGTAGCAACACGCGCGTCTGGGTAGATTCTGGGTGATCGGCGACAAGGGGTGTCAGAACCGAACCGGATCGAGGCAAAACGATCCCGACTGGCTAAGGTGAGTGCGTGACCGTGGTTACTGTTCTAGTATCGTTTGATTGCTAGATTTCTTACTGTCATAGATTGCTTGGGTGATTCCGACTGTTTGCTTGTCATGATTGTATAATCTGTTTGTCTGGTTAAGCCGCTTGGGAGTCGAGTGTTCTCGCCAAGGCTTAAGTCTGTTCATGATAAGTAATATTGACTGTATTAAATCGATAGTATGATTGCGATTCTGTTCTGTGGCCTAGTGAGACGGGATGACCGCATCACTAAGCAATTCTGTTGCTTATGCCTCCTTTATGGATGCAGGTATTGAGTCTGGCCGTGAAAGTGGCTGATCGTGAGACGAAGGCAGGAAGGAATGGATGGTTGAATTGGGTAGATAGGTTTATTTCAATGTAATAAGCTTGTTAGCAAACTGATCATTGTAATTAAAACCACCTGATTCAACCTAATCAATCTTATGCTTTAAAAAGGACTTGTCAATTGAATTAAAACGCGAAAATGGCTAAGTAAAATGAACTGAGAAATCTGGCTAAGTATCTGGTTCGCTGTGAGACTTAACCGCGGGTGAGAATCTCGGGTTGGGTTATCACAAGTTTGGTATCAGAGCGTTAACGATTCTAGGACAGTCTAGCATAAACGGGTTAGTGGGTTAATCCATCCTTCCAATGCCTGATGTCTCGCGGTAAGTATGTTTCTGTGTGAAACTGTTTCTGTGTGAAACTTTAAGTTAGTGCTAGGCTAACTTACCTAGGTTTGGTCACTGTAGATGGCAAAAAGAGACCGAAACCAGAGAGCAAATGCTGGGGAAACTGGTGAAAACTCCGGGAATACTGTGGTAAGGAATACGACCGTGGACCATGAGGAAGTCCAGAACGAGGTGAATGAGAATGTAGCTGCTGCTGCTGGGAATGCTGCGAATGTTGCTGCGGCTCCAGTTGGATTAGAGGCAGTATTGATGCTACTGGCTCAAGTGTTGGAAAGGTTGCCTGCTGTTGCGCCTGTTCCGGCAGTACCACCGCAAGTTGTGCCACCACAGGTTGTGGAGGAACCTGCTGTTGTAGTAGTGGATCCGGTGGTTAGGATCCCATCCTACCTCAAGGTAATGGACCACATGCTGAAATTGGGAACGAAGTACTTTTCTGGTGGATATGATCCGATTGAAGCAGATGAGTGGAGGACAAGGCTGGAGAGAAACTTTGAATCCATTCGTTGTCCAGATGAATACAAGAAAGACATTGCTGTACACTATCTGGAAAGTGATGCGCATATCTGGTGGAAGGGTGTGGAGGGGCGGTTGGATAACCCGCGCTGTTCTTGGGAAACATTTAGTGCTCTGTTTAAAACTAAGTACTTTCCACCAGAAGCGTATGACAGGCTGGAAGGAGCCTTCTTGGATCTGCATCAGGGGATTAAGACTGTAAGGGAATATGAGGCCGAGTTTAACCAGTTGAAAAAGTATGCTGGTCGAGAACTTGAGAATGAATTGGTTCAAGTCCGCCGATTCATGCGAGGGATGAGACTAGATCTGAAGAATGGTTGTTGTGTCCGCAACTATTCCACCGTTGCTGAACTGGTGGAGAAGGCATCGATCTTAGAAGCAGGCTTTGCCGAGGAAAAGGTGCTTAGGGGTGGGGCATCACAGACTGCAACTCGACAGCAAGGTCAGAATAATGCTGGACAGAACAAGAAAAAGTGGGAAAAGAATGCTTCCATGGAAAAGTCACCTGCTAGGCGCAGTGTGTGTATGACATGTGGAAAGATGCATGTGGGCGAGTGTAGAACCGCATCAGGTGCTTGTCATCGCTGTGGTAGCATGACACACAAAGTCCGTGACTGCCCAGAAGAGGATCTAAGGATGAAGAACCCGGGGAAAAATGGTGTAGCTCGGGTGTGCTACAACTGCAATGAACCTGGACATTTCAAGAGGGACTGTCCAAAACTGGAGATGGCGCAGCAAGTGGCTGGTCAGCTGAAGCGGAGAAATGATGGACTGCCACCGCCAGCTAAGAGGCAAGAAGTAATGCCCAGACTGTACAATGCTACTATGGAAGGGAATACGGATCCAAGTACTTCCCGTTCGATCACTGGTGAGTCCTATCACTTGGCTTTTAATTAAGAATTGCTTGTTGCATATTTCTGCTAGGCTCTTAGCATTCTAGGACGAATGTGTAGGGACCTTAAATATGGGTGGTGTGGCAACCCATGTTCTGTTTGACTCAGGAGCAAGTCATTGCTTTGTAAGTTTAGACATGATTGAAAAGGGTGGGTTTCGTAAGGAACCCGCAGAACAGTTTGGTCTAGTGAGAATGGCTGGTGGCCAAGTCATGTTGACACAGGGAGTGGTCAAAAACATCTCAATTTGGATTGGAGGTGTTGATATGCCAACCGATTTGGTAATCTGCGAACTAAAGTCTTACGATGCCATCTTGGGAATGGACTGGCTTGGGAAGTTTAAAGCTCACTTAGACTGTCACCGAGGAAGGGTGCGGTTTGAGAGAAGTGATGGAAAGTTTCTGGAGTATCAAGGGATCAGGTCAACTTCAGGGAGTTTGATCGTCTCGGCAATCCAAGCAGAACGATTGATGGAGAAAGGATGTGAAGCTTATTTGGCTGCGATCACAACCGCGGATCTTGGATCAAGTGCAGAAATCAAGGATATTCCGTTGGTGCATGAATTTGAAGACGTGTTCCAAATGTTATCAGGGTTGCCTCCAGCTCGTTCAGATCCATTCACGATTGAACTTGAGCCTGGTACAACTCCGATTTCCAAGGCACCTTACCGAATGGCACTGGCAGAGATGGCCGAGTTAAAGAAACAGTTAACTGAGTTAATGGAAAAAGGATTCGTGAGACCCAGTACTTCACCGTGGGGTGCACCGGTGTTGTTTGTAAAGAAGAAAGATGGGAGTTTCAGACTGTGCATTGACTATCGTGGGCTTAACAGAGTAACCGTGAAGAATAAGTACCCTCTCCCGAGGATAGATGAGTTGTTGGATCAACTCAGAGGTGCTACTTGGTTCTCTAAGATTGATCTAGCTTCGGGCTATCATCAAATTCCAATAGAGGAGTCAGATGTTCGGAAAACGGCTTTTCGGACAAGGTATGGGCATTATGAGTTCGTTGTCATGCCTTTTGGGCTGACTAATGCGCCTGCCGCTTTCATGAAGCTCATGAATAATGTATTCAGAGACTACTTGGATGAGTTCGTGATCATTTTCATAGATGATATTCTGGTTTACTCGAAGAACCTGGAAGAACATGAAGTTCATTTGAGGATAGTCTTGGGTAGACTAAGGGAACATAAACTGTTTGCTAAACTCAGTAAGTGTAGCTTTTGGCAAAGAGAAATTGGGTTCTTGGGTCATGTGGTCTCGGATAAGGGAGTGTCCGTTGACCCAGGAAAGATTAAGGCAATCGCGGATTGGCCTAGACCTGGAAATGCAACCGAGGTAAGAAGCTTTCTGGGATTAGCTGGGTATTACCGACGTTTTGTTAAGGGTTTTGCAAGCATGGCTCAGCCTATGACCCGGCTGACTGGGAAGGATGTTCAGTACGTATGGACAGCAGATTGCGAGGAAAGTTTTTCTAAGCTAAAGGAAATGCTGACAAGTACTCCAGTGTTGGCTTTACCAGAACCGAATGAACCTTATGTGATTTATACTGATGCATCGAGAAGGGGACTCGGATGCGTTCTGATGCAGCAAGGTAAGGTGATTGCTTATGCATCGAGACAGTTAAGGAAGCATGAAGGGAATTATCCAACCCATGATTTAGAGATGGCAGCCGTAGTCTTTGCTTTGAAGATTTGGCGATCCTACCTTTACAGTGAGAAAGTTCAAGTTTTTACGGATCACAAGAGTCTGAAGTATATCTTCACTCAGCCAGAACTGAATCTAAGACAAAGAAGATGGATGGAATTGATTGCTGATTATGACTTGGATATTGCCTACCACCCGGGAAAGGCAAATCTGGTAGCTGATGCACTAAGCCGAAGGAGAGCTAGTGTATCTTCTGAGAAAGAAGTTGAGGGAATGGTTAACATGATAAGGACATTACGGTTGAATGTCTTGACCGAGGATCTGGAACCATTAGGTTTGGGAGCAGCAAATCAAGCAGACTTATTAAGTCGAATTCGTTTGGCTCAAGAAGATGATGAAAATCTTGTCAAGGTATCTATGAACGAAAAGACGGAATATCAGACTTCCACCAATGGAACAATCCTGGTAAATGGCCGAGTGTGCGTTCCTAACAATAAAGAACTGCGGGAAGAGATTCTTAAAGAAGCCCATCAGTCAAGATTTTCAGTTCATCCGGGGATGAATAAAATGTATCGGGACTTAAAGCGGTACTACCATTGGGTTGGAATGAAGCGGGACGTGGCTAAGTGGGTAGCCGGATGTTCGACTTGTCAGATGGTGAAGGCAGAAAATCAAGTGCCGAGTGGGTTATTGCAGACTTTACCCATGCCTGAGTGGAAGTGGGACATGATCGCAATGGACTTTGTAATGGGACTGCCAAAGTCACCAAACAAAAGAGATGCAGTTTGGGTTATAGTAGACAGATTGACCAAGTCTGCGCATTTCTTACCGATGAAAAAGAATGATGGAGTAGCCAAACTGGCGGAGCTTTACATAGATCAGATCGTGAAACTTCATGGAGTTCCGGTTAGTATAGTTTCAGACCGTGATCCACGTTTTGCGTCTCAGTTTTGGAAGGAGCTTCAAGGAAAGTTCGGAACTAAGGTCCACATGAGTACATCCTATCATCCGCAAACAGATGGACAATCAGAGAGGACAATCCGGACCTTGGAAGATATGTTGAGAGCATGTGTTCTGGATTGGGGTGGAACTTGGGAAAATTATATGCCTTTGGCTGAATTCGCTTATAACAACAGTTATCAAGCAAGCATCGGGATGTCTCCATATGAAGCGTTGTATGGGAGACCTTGCAGAACACCGCTGTGTTGGACTCAAGTAGGGGAGCGGAGTGTAATGGGACCAGACATAGGAGAGCAAACCACTGAGAAAATCCGGTTCTTAAAGGTTAAGTTAAAGGAAGCTCAGGACCGTCAAAAGAGCTATGCAGATAAGCGGAGAAAGGACTTGGAATTCAACATAGGTGACATGGTTTACCTGAAAACAGTCACTTACAAAGGGAAAAGTCGGACTACTCAGAACGCGAAGTTAAGTCCAAGGTACATGGGACCGTACAAGATTCTGGGAAGGGTTGGCGCAGTAGCTTACAAACTAGATCTGCCTTCTGTTATGGACTCATTTCACGATGTGTTTCATGTTTCCTTGTTGCGAAAATGTATAACAGATCGGGAAAATGTCATTTCCCAACCACCTCCGGACTTACAAGAGAATATGACCGTCGAAGGTAGACCTGTTCGGATCATTGGTAGAAAAGAAGTTATGGAAAGGAGAAAACGGGTTAAGAAAGTCCAAGTCATTTGGGATTGTGACGGAGAAGAAGAGGTAACTTGGGAAGTGGAATCAAGGATGAAAGCAGATTTCCCTAAGTGGTTTGAAAAGCTTAAGGAAGATCAGAATGTTGGAACGAATTTCCTAAGTTTTTCGAAAAACTAAAGGAGGTTGAGACGAATTTGAGAACGAATTTCCTAAGTTTTCTTTCGAAAATCTGAAGGAGGTTGCTGTAAAACAGAAAGAAGATTCGAGGACGAATCTTAAGCTAAGTAGGGGAGAGTTGTAACGCCCGTGTTCGGGAAAACGGACCATGGGATGATTTAACCGATCATTGGGTCATGTTGGATCGAAAGGGGTCGGGTAGACTGGCTGTTGGGCGTCTGAGTGTGTGTCGATCAAAGTGATCGGGCTAAATCCGAACTGATTGGTCAGTTTTGGCCGAGAGAATGGAAGAAATAACTTAAACTGGACTGGGCAGTTTTTCTGAGGACTTAGTCAAAAACGCACGTTGACTTTAGTTGACTTCGTGTTGACTTTTGTTGACTTGACTAAAAGAATATTCTGCAGCATATTCTGAGGCGGCTGGGAGCAGTAAAATGCCTATTTAAGCACCAGACTTACCATTGACTTCCTTTTTCACGCCCAAGAAACGCAGAGAAATACCTAGAGAGAATTCTGGGAGTTTTTAGAGAAAACTCAAGTCCGTGGGTCGTGACGATCGAGTCCGTGGGTAGCAACACGCGCGTCTGGGTAGATTCTGGGTGATCGGCGACAAGGGGTGTCAGAACCGAACCGGATCGAGGCAAAACGATCCCGACTGGCTAAGGTGAGTGTGTGACCGTGGTTACTGTTCTAGTATCGTTTGATTGCTAGATTTCTTACTGTCATAGATTGCTTGGGTGATTCCGACTGTTTGCTTGTCATGATTGTATAATCTGTTTGTCTGGTTAAGCCGCTTGGGAGTCGAGTGTTCTCGCCAAGGCTTAAGTCTGTTCATGATAAGTAATATTGACTGTATTAAATCGATAGTATGATTGCGATTCTGTTCTGTGGCCTAGTGAGACGGGATGACCGCATCACTAAGCAATTCTGTTGCTTATGCCTCCTTTATGGATGCAGGTATTGAGTCTGGCCGTGAAAGTGGCTGATCGTGAGACGAAGGCAGGAAGGAATGGATGGTTGAATTGGGTAGATAGGTTTATTTCAATGTAATAAGCTTGTTAGCAAACTGATCATTGTAATTAAAACCACCTGATTCAACCTAATCAATCTTATGCTTTAAAAAGGACTTGTCAATTGAATTAAAACGCGAAAATGGCTAAGTAAAATGAACTGAGAAATCTGGCTAAGTATCTGGTTCGCTGTGAGACTTAACCGCGGGTGAGAATCTCGGGTTGGGTTATCACAGATTGACTATGATATCTTGAGGGAAAAATGGTCTCCTGCTTTAACCATGTCCCAGGTTTGGAATTTTTTCAGATTTAACAAAGTTTTGTCGAAAAAAATACTTCAGCCAAACATGTGTGTTAATGGGATGGATTTTTGTTATGGAATTAGGTTTTGATGTCAATTTGTGCGCTGATGACTGACCCAATCCTAGATGATCCTTTTCTGCCGGAGGTAGCCCATATTTACAAGACTGACAAATCCAGGTTCGAGTCAACTGCGCGAAGCTGGACGGAGAAGTATGCCATGGGATCAGAGTGAGGTGGTGGAGGCAAAGAAAGGAGCTGTCTCACCTGTGTGTTCTTTAGTATCTTTTCTATGTTTGCTTTAGTATCTTCAGAAGACTGGTTTGCTATAAGTGTTTCATTTTGAACTCGCTGATCAATTCGGTTACTGGTTATTTTGAACGAATGCGCAGTATCTGCTTGTACTCTGCATCTGAGAGCAGATAATGGGCGGACTCTGCATTTAGGCTGCATCTGTGTTCTTTAGTGTCTTTTCTATGTTTGCTTTCTCTGCGCTTTCTCTGCTCTTTCTCTATTTATAATATGCTTATTAAATAATGTTTAGTTTTTACTTTGCTCTTACTCTGCCTACGACAGAAGAAGAAGAACAAACCTCTATTTTTATTTTGCGTATTCTTTTATGTTCACTCCAAATGTTATGCAAATATGGTGTAAAGCAGATTACGGCACATTTTACGCAGATCATAGCTGAATGTACCATAACATTAACAACCGTTTGTTAGAATGCCCAGTGTCATGCATTTACTTACTCTGCATTTAATTGGTAAAATAAACAATAACGTATAATTACCGTTATTCCGAAATAATATTTTAGATAAGTTATAGGAAAATATTTCAAACTTCCCTATTGCAGAGTACGAACAGACGCTGCTAATTCTCTACGTGTAGTACTGTTTTGTCTCTGCATTTATCCTAATCTTATATTAAACTTCCCAAAAACCACTAGTATATTGTCTCAAAAACATTTACGATTGTGAATATATAGTAAAAATGAAATATTTTAAGAGTCAAAGCAATATCAACTCACATCACATCATGCACTCGTATACGGCCATACTCTGCAGCCATCAATGGCAAGATCGGGTTGCGCCAATTACTTTTGATTCGACGTAGAACTACTTTTATAAATAAGTTTTTAGCAGCAACCCAATAAACTTATTGAATTAGTAGAAAATTATAGTATAATATTCAAACTTCAAGACAGCAGAGTACGAGCAAACTTCATATCCTGCTCTTACTCTGCCTAGGACTTGTCGATAATCGTAGGCATCTATTTTTAATCTGCGTACTCCTTTCTGGGGCCCATTTTGCTAGACGCTCTATCAGCTGATGGGTCCGAATGGTAGCATCTAGTATCAAAGTTGAGTTGCAGTAGATGTTATATTTGAAGACTGGTTTGCTATATGTGTTTCATTTTGAACTCGCGGACCAATTCGGTTATTGGTTATTTTGAGCATGCGCAGTATCTGCTTGTACTCTGCATCTGAGAGCAGATGATGAGCGGACTCTGCATTTAGGCTGCATCTTTATCACTAACACTGCGCATAAACTGCATCTTCTCAACTTATTTTCATCCACAAAGGTCTAACTAAACAAAATAAAAGTATACATAAATTACTGAGCTATTATAACGAGACATACAAAAGTGTTACTCCGAGTCTCAAAAGATCGAGTGCAATAACATTAAACAACCCAGTTGACGAGATATTCTAGGTGGTATTGGTACGACGAATAGGGTCATCAATGTATGCATCTTCAACCATTGACAAACCACCGGTCTTAACAACCCTTAGTTGCTGGATTGCTTCTTCAACGGCAGGAATTGCTGGATTTATTAGGAGTTCAGAGAATGGGTAGAGAGCCGAGACACGTATCTCACCTGCAATGCCAAAGAGTCACCTACTCATATATGTTGCAATAGTTCTCTATGGTTGAATGAAGTAGTAACACTACCTCCAAAATAGTCCATATTCCAATTTCGTAGCACGCAGAATATGACCTTCCCAGTTGGCTGAAGTCGCCAGAAGTACTCAAATTCATCAGCAAATGTTCCCTTCGCAATACAGTTGATATTTTCGCCGCTGCAGCTCACAAAGACGAATTTATAGTAGTTCGTTCTCAAAAGACATCCTAAACTATAAACATAATTAACTTACCTGAAATTCCTCAATGTGAAGTGTAGAACTTTGTGACCAGGGATAACGTAAACGTCATCTGTGAAGCCTTGATAAATTTCTAATTTCTTGACTTTCACAATAGCACCAAGCAAATCAACTGTGTTATATAGAAACATGAATATAGATTAAGAAATCTGTCGTGAAATGGAAAATCAAACAACTAATATTTCATCAATACTTACCAAGACTAATCTTCTTATGCAATGAGCCGTTTAGAACTCTGCGAAATGGAGATAACGACACCATATGATTACCACAGATTCGTGCTACCTTTTTAATGATCGATTCTTCATGGAAGAAGATATGGAACTCATGGTGTGTTAGTTTCCACTAACCCGGCCTCGTCGTCACTTCAAAATCCCTAATCAAATACCATTACCCTTCAGCCACGTCTTCAAACTTTGACAACAGATGATTTCAAATGGTTACAGAGATCCAAATACCCTAAACCATAAAACCAAGGATTGTATCTATTCCTCTAAAAATTAAACAAAATCATGTATTCCTAAGAGACCACATAAGGACATCAAAGCATGCATTTCTTACGGCGTGATAATCAGCGAGAAGCAAGTGTCTTTCAGGTTGAAAGCGTGCAAGTGCTCTCCAAATTCTCTTACGACTTGAACCAAGATTCTTCCACCATTCTTCATGAGTGACAAGTCTAGAACCATATCTAAATGAGCCATTTCTTTAGACTGTAAGTTTTAGAGAAAAGTTTGGAAGAAAAGTTTTGAGCCTGAAATGTTTGGAGAAAAGTGTTCGAGCCTGAGAAGTTTTGAAGAAACGATTGGATTGAAGAACGGTAAATAATCAAAACTGACTTTTTACGGTTCCAAAAAATGTTAAAGAGCCACGTGTCGATAATCGCATGATGCAATACGAGAAACAAGGCATTGCCGTAATTGTTACTCTGCATTTAATTGGTAAAAGGGGACTTATTTGCTAGTTTCTACGATTCTTTATTATGGGGCCCATATTGATGCACACTCTAGCAGAGGAAGAGCGGACTTCATTAATTGATACGACAATAAATTTTGATTCGACGTAGTACTACTTTTAAAAATAACTTTTTAGACGCAACTCAATAAACTTATTGAATTGGTCATTGGAGATATTTCGAAAAGTTATAGTATAATATTTCAAACTTTACCACAGCAGAGTACGAGAAACTAATATACTGCGCTTTATCTGCGTTTTCTCTGCGCTTTCTCTGCGCTTTATCTGCTCTTTGTCAGCTCTTTCTCTATTTATAATCTGCTTATTAAATAATGTTAGTATATACTTTGCTCTTACTCTGCCTACGACAGAAGAAGAAGAACAGAGTAAAGCAGATTACGGTACATTTTACGTAGATCATAGCTGAAACTAACTTTTCACGATTCCATTAAAAATGTTAAGAGTCAAAGCAATATCAACTCACATCACATCATGCACTCGTATACGGCCATACTCTGCAGCCATCAATGGCAAGATCGGGTTGCGCCAATTACTTTTGATTCGACGTAGAATTACTTTTATAAATAAGTTTTTAGCAGCAACCCAATAAACTTATTGAATTAGTAGAAAATTATAGTATAATATTCAAACTTCAAGACAGCAGAGTACGAGCAAACTTCATATCCTGCTCTTACTCTGCCTAGGACTTGTCGATAATCGCAGACATCTATTTTTAATCTGCGTACTCTTTTCTGGGGCCCATTTTGCTGGACGCTCTATCAGCTGATGGGTCCGAATGGTAGCAACTAGTATCAAAGTTGAGTTGCAGTAGATGTTATATTTGATTTAACTTGCAGTAAAAATACGCTGCATAAACTGCAGATTTATGTGGTGAGTTTCCTTTGACTTAGCATTTTACAGAAGAGGCTGGGAAAAGTCTATTTTAATTCTACGGTTTAGGGGGAAAATTGAATATTTAAATATCTTTGAATTTTTAAACATTATCGTGGCAAATACGGGCTGATGGTACTGCCGAAAATAAACGATAAAAAGCACACATTTGTTATATAACAGAAGAATCAAAGGACAATGTATAGGTGTAGTGTTTAGTCGCATATCTATCCATTTGGCATATCTCGCCACGTCATCATTATTTAGTCGCAGTGTCCGGGGCAGATCAATAGCAAACCAATGGCAGATCAATAGCAAAGCAACGGAAGATCAATAGTAAAACTAAATAGATAAATGTGACAATTACAAAACTAAATAGATAAAAAACAGGTGATATTCTACGAAGTGTCCGGGGAACGGTCGCGCTTCATCCCTCTAGAACTCCCAGGAACATCGCAGCCAATGTCGGCCGATCCAAACTCGCGACTTATGCGATCCAAGAACCTTGACTGCTGGGTCAAAGTTGTTGCCACAACCCTAACCGAATCCACAGCCCTCTCCACATTCCGAAGCCGAGTCTCCAAACCACATATTTTAGCACGTAGGGCTTCTCCCTCCAACTCCAACTCCTCGCAACGAGGACAATGAACATTAGTGATGCGAGACGGATACACGTTTTGCCAAGTAAGCCTAAGGCGATCCAGGCTACCTGGACGGACCTCTGCTTCGTCGATATCCGCCCGAAGAGAACTCCCGTCAACTGCGGCGTCGGAGAGAAGAAACTCAGGGCGCCGGTAAGGGAGTGGAATCAAAAAAAGGGCATTAGGAAAATCGGGATATGTGCGACGGTTCTACTTTGTTAGAACTGATGAAGCGCAACAGAGAGAAAACGCATGTTAAAAGAGTTAGCTTGATCAATTCGCCAGAGTCTAATGAATTTTTTGTAAGATGGAAATTACCTGAATCAGACCACAAGCGGGGAAGTTCGTCAGGACCGGAATGACGAACAAAGAAGTAGTGAATCTTGTCATCATCACCACCCTCAATTTGGAGGGGAAGTTCAACTGGAGATCTGCAACCTTCACGAAGAACAAGTTCATATCTATTAGACCAGGGGTCTATACTCCATGAGCGGGCATTAAACTGGCTGGGTGCAATCCGAAGTTCTTTACAAAACTCCATCATCAAAAAAGACAGGCGATGGCGGAAACCTGCCCGAAAGGAAGACCAATAGACGGTGATATAGCCTACCGGAGGAATCCCGGGCACATCTTGTACCTCTGGATATTTGAACCAATCTGAATTCCTTGGCAGAGCAGGAATCACACTGTTGGGTTCGCTCCCGCCAAAGGAAGAAGAAGATGAGGAAAAGGCAGACATCGGATTCAAAAAGATTTGGTGAGACTGATGGGTAAAAAAGAAGAATAAAAGATACGCTTGCGTTCTGTAGCTTTTGGATTATCTTTGTTTTGTTTGTTTGAGATTGATGGAGGAAATGATAAATTATCTTTGTTTGTACACCCAAATAAAGAAGAGATCTTTTATACTCGTTGAAGGGAAACCGTATCATGGAAGCCATAATTAGTCATACTCTGCAGCTATTACTGGACGCCTCTGAAATGATGCTGCTCCATTCCAAGGGCCACGTGTCGATCATCGCATTATTGAACACGAGAAACAAGGTAAATTATTAATTGTTCTACTACAATACGTCATACGCCACGTGTCGATCATTCATGATAGAACACGTTAAATAAGTAATGGCAGTGATTGCGACTACTCTTTTTATATTCTGCAATAAATTAAATAGTACTCTGCTTAGGCACCTTCTCTGCATATACTCTACGAAATAACGGGTTAAATGATGGGAAGGTGGACCGCTGAAATGATGGGAAGGTGGACCGTTGAAATGACAGCTAAGCGAAAAAAACTGACGTACGCGGTTTTGCTTTATCCCTCTCGTCTATAAAAGAAAGAAGAACCCTCAACACATTCTCTGCATTTAACTCTTTTACAGGCACATATTCAAGACATCATGGCCGCAGATCATTCGAAGAAAAGAAAAGCACCAATGTCAGACCTGGAGTTGGAAGCAGAAGAGAAGCGGAATGATGCAGTTATGGAGGCGGAAAAGGAAGGAAAGGATCACCTGAGGGCAATTCTTCTGCTGGTGCGATCTCAAATGAGAGCGAAGGACGAAGCTCACCGCGTCAAACTCAAGTTGGAAAGAATAGCCGGTAAACGCTCTATGTTGGATAAGATGATGCATGAAGAACAAGTGGTCATGGATGCTACGCGGCAGCAGTTAGCAGAGAAAGAAATGATTGCTGAGGAGGAGCTGAGAGGAATTACAGTTCCTCGTATTGATTGGTTAAACCTTGGTCTTTCGTTTATGGAGGAATAAAGTTATGTAGAACTCTTGTTATCCTAATTATTTTACTTTTCTTAAAATTTCAACAACATTTAGTTTATTTGATGTTGTTTATCTTTTCTTGGATTTGTTTTTTGTACTCTTTTCTTCGACTTGTGTTTCTGTGTGTATTCAAAACTTTAGGTTTGGAGCATATTTTAGGCAGATTTTGAACTTATGTTTGTATACGTACCATGTATGTTTCTGCAGATTCTGCGTTTACTACTTCTTCTTCCCTGCATTTATAATTTTTGGATGCAAACTACGGCCAGATTTGGGTGCAGAGTACAAATAGACTCAAATATAGAAGCAGAGTACCGAAAAAGTATGTGAAGCAGAGGACCTAGGTTTGGAGCATATTTTAGGAAGATTTTGAACTTATGTTTATATACGTACCATGTATGTTTCTGCAGATTCTGCGTTTACTACTTCTTCTTCCCTGCATTTATAACTTTTGGATGCAAACTACGGCCAGATTTGGGTGCAGAGTACAAATAGACTCAAATATAGAAGCAGAGTACCGAAAAAGTATGCGAAGCAGAGGACCTAGGTTTGGAGCATATTTTAGGCAGATTTTGAACTTATGTTTATATACGTACCATGTATGTTTCTGCAGATTCTGCGTTTACTACTTCTTCTTCCCTGCATTTATAATTTTTTTTTTTTTTTTTTGACATCAACTCTGCATTTATAATAAACATCAACTTCTCTGCTGGAAAATGGGATGATTCTTCATATTCCTTTTCTAAATTTATTACAAAAAAATTCGAGCAAAAACTGGTACATGTTCTTATTCGTCTTGATCATTGTGAAATACCTCGCGGATTATTTTGTCAAATCCAAGCTGTTCCCATTTTGAAGGATGGGCCTCGAGCCGTTTTATAATCTTCTCGATTCTCTTCTGTTTCTTGTGAAGTTTACCCTGTTTCTTCAAGATTTTCTCGTGAGTCTTGATTGCTCGCCGGTACTTCTCGTTAAGCTGCATAAAATAAATTATAGATACATAAGGAACAGCAATGGAAAACTCTTGAAAAACATGCAACACCTTTACCTTAGTTATGAACTCCGTGGATTGCCGAAAACATCTCGGGTTATGGTTCATTAGTAAAACTGAAGGAATCTTCAATCCGGATCGTTCAAATACAGTTGTTGAACTCGCGGAAGATTCATTATCGTTCATCGGATTGAAGACAGAGGCTACAGATGGCTCCATTAATAGTCGGCTATATGTGCTCTGCAAATAAAGAAGAAGTGTTGAAGATAACCCACGTCATAAATACAAGAGTGGACCGAGTTACGAAATACAAGAGTGGACCCACTTCATAAATACAAGAGTGGTTGACAAAATCAACTTAAAATTAATTACAAGAGTGATGACGCTAGATATTCCAACTTCAATGAAACTCTGCATCTGCTTTGCTTACACTCAGCACAAACATGGGCAGAATAAGTTCTCTTCTACTAAGGAAGGAAAAACTTAAATTCTGCTTGTACGCCACAGAGTACGCCGCAGAGTTTATGCTGAGTGTAAGCAAAGTATATGCAGAGTATGAGCAGGTGCTGCGTATTCTCGGTTTACAATCTATCAGCGTAATTTATGATGATGCGTGTAAATGAAGAATAAGCAGAATAAGTTCTCTTCTACTAAGGAAGGAAAAACTTAAATTCTGCTTGTACGCCGCAGAGTACGCCGCAGAGTTTATGCTGAGTGTAAGCAAAGTAGATGCAGAGTATGAGCAGGTGCTGCGTATTCTCGGTTTACAATCTATCAGCGTAATTTATGATGATGCGTGTAAACGAAGAATAAGCAGAATAAATTCTCTTCTACTAAGGAAGGAAAAACTTAAATTCTACTTGTACGCCGCAGAGTTTGGTTAATGTAATATTTACTAGAACAAATCTCCCTATTTACTATATTACATATATTTACTAACCATGCAATTAAATTTGAACGTCGTAGGGATCGTAGATACTTGCAATAATTGACTCATCACACATGCGTTGATCGGTATACGAAGATGTCTCATCCAACACCTCCGCAGCGAGCTTCGTCCTCCAGGTCATCATTTTGGCATTACACAGTTCTCTTCCTGATAGCGGCAATCCTAACATGTGACACTCAATGTATTTGAGTGCGTATACTCCACAATCACCTGCTAGTGAACGCATTTTGGGAACGTCTTTTACAATTGTGATTATAAAAGCTGTTTGATCGTAATCTTGAGGAAAGAACATATGAATTGCGGCAGGAACCATTTCAGCAAAAGCCCTCGCCGCTGCCACAATATCTTATTCTGGAGTATTTAAGGAATCATATATGTAGACAACCCGGTCAACCAATGATATGACCGTCCCAACCCAATGATTCGAGCTCACGTGTAGAACGAAGTATAACGTATCAACGTCTTTGCCCCAGGCCAAATTTGTTGCGGCATAAGCTGGAAGAATACCGTGTACATTCTCGTAAGTACCACCAGGCCATCTTTCAAGCTTACGCCAGTCCTTGTACCGATTCTTCCAAAGCATTTGAAATGCTGCATCCAATATAGCAATCCGCGGACTCTTGAAAGAACTAGGATTTCTCTTTAGCCTTAGTCTATACAAGTTCAGTGCTGCGTCAAGGTGCTGATAATAAAAGAAGGACAAATGTTAGGCACCAAAGCAGAGTCTACTAGATACACAACAACAACGGTCTGCCAGCTAAACATGAAATAAACACTTTTGCCAGATCCACTGTTGACGAGGAAGAATGTACTTACCATATCGTGTAACCATTCCCTAGGCTTCAAAAGTAAGTTGAAGAATTCACGGGCCGTTGTTTTCCCTCCAAAAGGATAAATATTTGTTCTGTCGAAGAAAATCAACATTCAAGTTAGACTGCAAGATAAAATAGACGATCTTATATGCTGTGTGTACTTACTCATCGGCTCTGAATACGTTCATCTTGTCCACCAGTGTTTTGTCAACATCTCCAAATATAATTTCGTAAGCAGATTTCTGGGCCACTGGTTTTGCGTTGTTGCTAGGTACAACAGGAAGCGCAGTCGATTTGCTTAACCTTTCACTCCTCCTTGTTGTTAGCTTGTTGGTCTGGCGAAGATTTCTGGAGCTTTCGTATATTTCGATTTGAGATGTAGTTGGATGGACTGAATCCACTGATGGTTCAATGATATTAACTGGCTGGGAGTTTCCTTTTCCTCTCCCTTTTCCTCTTCCTCTTCCTCTTCCTCTTCCTCTTCCTCTTTCTTCAATGATTTCAGTATCAATCACTGAGCCTTTACCGTCTTCAGCAGTCGAAGCAACTTTCTCCATGCAGACGTTGGTTATCAATGCCGTAATGGGATCCTTAATGCATACATTAGTTTCATCTGCTGCAGCGGCATCCTTAATGCAGACATTGCTTTCATATGCGGGAGTGGCATCCTCTGCCTGAAGGCATGCTTTGGGATCATTATCTCCTTTTTCTTCTTTGGCATCTTCTGCCTTTTCACTCCCATCACTTTTTTCAACATCTCCAACTCTACCATCATCTTGAAGATGTTCTTCTTTGGCATCCTCTGCCTTTTCAATCCCATCACTTTTTTTAACATCTCCAACTCTACCATCATCTTGAAGATGTTCTTCTTTGGCATCCTCTGCCTTTTCAATCCCATCACTTTTTTCAACATCTCCAACTCTACCATCATCTTGAAGATGTTCTTCTTTGGCATCCTCTGCCTTTTCACTCCCATCACTTTTTTCAACATCTCCAACTCTACCATCATCTTGAAGATGTTCTTCTTTGGCATCCTCTGCCTTTTCACATTTGTATATTTTTCCCCCATGGAACATATCTCGAAGATGTTCTTGTTTGGCATCCTTTGCCTCGATGCCATCAGCCTTTTCACTGCAATTTATTTTTGCATCATCTCCTACTTGTTCTTGTTTGGCATTCTCTGCCTCGATGCCATTAACAGTTACTTTTTCTTTGCCATCTCTTACTTTCTCCTTTGAAAAGGAGCCAGAGGCAACAACCTTGATTCCTTCTCCTTCGTTGTCTTTGCCATCTCCTTTGTTATCCACCGTCGTCTCTTCTTCGTCATTCTGCAAAATTTCAAAGTAGTGACTGTTACATGAACTCAGCTTCAACCTCTTACACCTTAAGGGCATACTATGCCGTATAGGATATTAAGGGATGCCAATGATGAATAGAATTGAATGCCATTATTAGTCTACCGTAACAATTACATGTCTCACATAAATGAATGATACAACCTAGGCAAGCAAAGTATGCCTTGCCCCTCTATTGTTTTACCACATCTGATAGAGCATGATATCGCATATCATGCTAGTACTTTTATTTCAACAATTTCTTAGTTGGACATACCATGCGATTGTCAGGTTTTAGTTTGTTGTTAGAGAAGCGAGTATCTTGCTCGAAACAAGTCATCCTCTCCATCAGCTTTTCAACGACCTGTGCCAACTTGTTTAAGGTTAAACCCAAAACAGTATGTTGTTCCATGCTGGTTCGTTACTGTTCCAAATTTACTCGTTGCTGCTCAAGTCTGGCGTTTTCAATTCTAGCTACAACTGCGTCAAACTTGGTCTGCTGTTTATCTAGGACAAATTCAATGATGTCGACGAAATCTGTTGAACCAGTAGATGGGATTTTAGCTACAGAGAACTTCGGTTTCATGACATACCGTCCGTCTTCTTCCTCTTCTTCTTCTTCTTCTTCTTCTTCTTCTTCTTCTTCTTCAATTCCCTTCCGCTTCCTCTTCCTCTTTTCCCCATCTCGCTCTTCAATTTCCTTCCTCTTTTTCCCTTTTCCTCTCTTTCCTTCATTATCAACTTTCCTTTTTTTCCCAGTGCGGTTTTCTGGGACTGGCGGCACTTTTGAGACCCTCCATTTGATGTCCGACAACGGCTGGCCAGAGAGAATGTATTTGATGAGATTATCAAGCTTGACATCTATTACGTCGTTACCTTTCCAACGTGGATAGATTTCTGCCCGGGATCTCTCACACATAGTAGTTACAACCACCTACAAAACAACATATGGTTACATAAATGTCAGCCAGAAGTCAGCATAACTCTGCCAGAAGTCTAGCGATGGGAATATGTAAACTTGTGGCAGAGTCTTTTTGCAGACGCTGCCACTGTGGCTTACTCTGCCAAAACTCTACATTTTTACAAACTATGCCAAAGATATACATACCTCTTCACTCGAGAAGATCTTCTCCATATCGGGTCTGCCAACTTTTCCCTTGTATCTTAGCAGATGTGTACCTTCAAAAGCTATAGGTGTTCCCAAATTTGCTCCCACTTTGGGCACATAAGCATACGCCCAGACCTGTAGAACTTGCACGAACCCCTTCAAAACATAAGAGTCTTGCCATATCTTCTCTTTAGTTACTAACTTAACCTGCTCAACAAGATCTTTGTAAGCAACCCTCCCCCAGGGATACCCTTCGAAAGTTGCCAAATCTATCACCAACCTAGCTAGGTTAAGGGGAATTTCTGTACGCCGATCAACAGCCAACAGACCATTAAACAGAATAGCTAGGTAACTAAGCCTAATTTTATCTTCCCTGGACCAAGATTTGCTTATATCTCCACCATGCTTCATACACAATTTCACTATGTCCTCAATACAAGGGCTAGGACGGCGTATTTTGAGAAGACCCCGAAAGCGATTCCAGGTTTGGTGATTAGCTTCAGAAGATTCCAACCCATCCAACTGCGTAATTTCATTACAGTTAAGACCTGTGATCTCTTCAAACTCGAAGAGCGAGAACCGTGCTGGCTGCCCCGCGATCAAAACCACAACTCAAATGGGCTTTCACACTCCAATTGTTTGCAAATAAGATGGTGATGCACTAATTTCGCACTCCATCCGAAACCCAACTTCTCAAACTTACAAATAACTCCTAACTGTGACTTGCGGACATAATCCCACACTTCCTCACCAACTACACTTTCCACCAGTGAAAGATGATTGAACTTCGAACTGTAGTTTATTCTGGTATTTGGATCTGGCTCGTTTCCTTTGGAAAAAATAATGGCAGGAAAATCCATCTCGTAATCATTCATATACATGATATATTCGAAGGAGAAATATCGAAAAAATGAAGAGATCGGAGAATTATCGGAGAAATGAAGAAAATGAATAAAGAGATCGACAAAATTGAAGATACACTCCTCTGCTCTAGGGTTGCCGATGGGAAGTAGAAGAAGAGTCAATGTTGTGTTTTCCAAGCTTTCTGGGCTTCATGGGCCTGAAACAACTGCTTTGAGGCCCGAATATATATTGTGGAAATATGTTTAAACTAATATTACCTAATTAAGATGGCGCCCCCTTTTGTCGTACAGTTAAGTCAGCGCCGCCTTTTTCTTTTAGTTGAAACTCTTCAAAAACGCTGCGCTACATTGGCATACAGTCTGCGAAACCCTAAACCACTCAAAACTCTTCAAAAACTTCGATTAACATTTGTTTTGCCGTATTTACTCCAAAGTGATCTTCAATATAAGTGTTTAAAAGCTTATTTACATTGAAAACACAGAATGGAAGAAAAATCGATAACCATGGTAAATACCAAGGAAATGTTTCACATAGTGTCGTGTTGAACAAAGATACACGAAGAAACATATGATAACAATTTTTTTGTCTGAGTTGTTCTTTTTAACATAAGTTTTACTTTGAAACCAGTAAGAAATAATGTATAAAGGTAGTGGAAGTATATACAAACATACAACAACAAAAAATCACTACAAATCCTATATCAATCTGCATTCGGTCTGCCGTTGGTGACATTCATTCAGTCTGCGATACCCTAACCACTCGGTTTTCACTTTGGAGTTTTTCTTTTAACATAAGTTGTACTTTGACAACAGTTAGAAATTAATGAAATAATGTATAAAGGAAGTGGAAGTATGTACAAATGCCCAATATACATCAACAAATCTCTCTACAAACGAATTCTCCGATTGCGATCTGCATTCGGTCTGCCGTTGGTGATATTCAGTCAGTCTGCGAAATCCTACCCACTCGGTTTTCACCGAGTTTCTCGAGTTTTCTGGTTTCGGCTTATACCGGTTAATGCAGTACTGGTGATTGTCTTCTGCCGTTGGTGACCTTAAGGGGTAGCGCTAGTATTTTCAAAATTATTTTAGAACATAACTAAAATTAGGGATTATTTCACAACCACGAGGACTTCAACAAGAATCAGTCACCATTCTTTTCAAGGCACCTGCGATTTTGAGGAGTGGACACAAGAAGGGTTCAAGCACTTAAAGGAGTTGGAGGATATATGGACTACTTGACCTACCCCGCGCCAACCATGCATTTCCTTGCCACGGTGAAGTTCATTGAGGATGAAGCGAATGGACATGGATATGTCTACTTCATGGTTGGGTCTAACCAATAACAACACGCTCGCATAGCGCTTCATGGATGAGGACGAGACGCCTTTGTGTTGTTTCTTCCACCCCTTCAAGATTACAACTCTGATCACTTCTAATAAAACTGTTTATGAGTTTATATTTGTTTGTTTTTTTTGTCGGGAGTTTATGTTTTATTATGAAGAAACATAAGTGCAAAGCTAATTGGAAGGAGTCAATGTTCAGCTCTTTTTGTAATGAATTATCCTAAAGTCTGATACCAGTCTGGCTTTGGTCTACCGTTAGGTGGTTTGGTCTGCGAAACCCTAACTGTAAAAAAGCACAGTAGTGTATAAACAGTGTTTGCGTATACTCTGCTTCCAACGGCAGAGACTGAGAACGCTTTATTTTTCTTCTGCGAGTAAAAGCAGAGACTGTGCATACTCTTTTCTATCTCTACTTGTACTCTGCGTAGTCTACATTTACTTGCGTTGCCAATGTCAACATGCAGACAGTGTGCCACCGGTCCGCGTTAACTCTGCTGGTCTTAAGGGGTAGCGCTGGTATTTCCAAAAAAGTGTACTAGTTCTACAATTTTCCCTACGAGTGTACCCCGTTTGACATTAAAGTCAGAAAATGTACTATTTTGGACTATTTCTTCTTTAATCTAACTACCCCTTTTATTTGAAAACCCCTTCTTTCTCTACTTTACCCTTTCATTATTTTAATACTATTTGTTCAACACAATAAAATATCATAATAAATTAAATTCTCTCACCAATCAATTAAAACATTAAAAATAAATAATAATCCATTCTACATGGATCCACTTTTTCTCCTCTCTAAACCAAAAACGTGGACCAAATTGTTTTTTGAGTTTTACTATGACTGGTATTACTAAGACCAACTAGTATAACTAAGAAATATGGTATTAATAAGGCAACTGGTATTACTAAGCATTGAATCTTCTTCACGAAGAGCAAGCTTGTTCTCTTCTTCCTCTCTTCCTTCTTACAGCATTGAACCTTCTTCACGAAGAGCAAGCTTGTTCTCTTCTTCCTCTCTTCGTCATCCCCCTTCTTCGTCGGTTCTTCTTCTCGTCGAAAGAAAAAAAATGGATCTGAAAAAAACAGAGCAACGAGGATTACGAGCTTGTTCTCTTCTTCCTCACACCATTGAATCATCAAATTTAAGGTTAGATCTTTCCGGTTTTTGTAATTTTCGTGTGTATGGTTAGATTAAGGTGAGAGACCTCTCTTTTTAAAGGTTTTTTCTCAATTTAGAGATTTCTTTGTAGGTTAAAATTTGTTCTTTTGTATGGTTTTTGGATATTGAACTTGTTTTCTAAGTCTATTAGGGTGATGTGGTGATTTTGGTGGTAAAATACCAGATGAATCGTGTTAAATCGTAGGTAAATCAAAACTACAGAGGTATAATTAAGACAACTGGTACTAGTGAGACTCACAAAACTAAGAAAGGAAGAACTCAACAAACACGGTACCCGCCAGCTGGATAATCTCGAGGAAGAGGACTGGGACGTCTTTATGACTATTTTGTTAACGACCCCAATGTCCACGATCCCAACTAGGTACAAATGGTGTCTCTGTCTAGTATAACTAAGTATGTATGTGTGCTTATTATTTTAGTAATTATCTCTGTCTGGTATTACTAGGTATTACTATGTATAACTGTGAGACTTATTTTGTGTGTTCTCTCTGTCTGGTATAACTACGTATAACTAAGTATGAATGTGTTGCTTCTTCCGTGTGTTCTTTCTGTTTACGTTTTGTTTACTTATTGGTTAATTTTTGTACATATTAGATATTGGTACATTTGTATCTAATTGCTACTTAAGTACCACTGGGTACACATGACTTTAAGCACCGATCTTATACTAAAATATTTTTTCTCTTAAAACTACCATATACATATGGTTAATGTGTGAATACAAGCCCTCATTGTCATGTCAAATAAGCAAACATGGTGTTTTTAGATATTTTAATATATGAAACTATAGTAAATATATTTAAATGGAACAATTGCATCAATACTACTACAAAAATTAGAATTTTAACACGGTATAACTAATTATACGTGAAAACTGTCAAAATACTACTATGTGTAAAACAACTACTACTGGAAAACTAAGTATAACTATTAGTAAATTTTAATATTTTTAATTCATTTGACGGCGCATGTGTTAAATGTTGTATTTTTATTATTATTTTTTTAAACATGTGTTTAATGAAGAATACACATTTTTAAAATATTTTACCAAAAAATCAGTAGTACCTAATAACACCAGTAGTACCTAATAACACCAGTAGTACCTAAATCAATTTATCATAAAACACGAGTTCAACATTACAAAAAAATTCCAAGTACCTAAAAACATCAGTTTACTACCTAAAACAACATTCCAAGTCTCAAAGTTAAGGTTTTACACTAAAAATACACTATTTTGCAATCCCAACATCTTTTTTCGAACTCTGTTCTTGTCTTCGCTTCAATTAAGGCTAATACATTTAGGAACCGATTTGGCTGAAATCAAGCTTTCAACTTCTGGATTTTTAGTTGTGTGTCATAACTCTCTTTAGATTCAACAATCATCTTCCTCGCTGTCTTCACCTTATCTTTCACTTCTTTCACCCATACTCGGCAATGTCTAAACCCACAGAGACAAAAATCAGACAAAATCAAAGCATAAACAAGATAATTACCATTGATTCGTTCTAAATTTGATTGAATTGCAAACAAAATCAAAGCTTAAACAAGAAAATTAAAGGAGCTCTGAGATTAAGAAGCGTTGATGAGTGATAAAGAATGAATTGAGACCACCGTCTGTTTCGAATGAAGCAAAGAGCCGCTGCGTAGTGGCGGAGGAAGACGGTGGTTACGAGGTGAAAGAGAGTAGAGATAAGGAAGGAGCAGCGGCGGAAGACGCCATGGGAGAGATGCGGTGAACGAAAAATTGGCCACCACGCAGCGGCTCTTTGCTTCATTCTCGGCGTTACTCGCATCTGCTCTTTGCTTTATTCTCGGTGAACGAAAAATTGACCCACGCAGCGGCGGAAGACGCCATGGGGAGAGATGCGATAAGGAAGGAGCAGCGGTGAACGAAAAATTGGCCGAAAAAATTAGGGGAGAGATGCGAGCGTGGAGGGGAGAAGAAACAAGGGGAGAGATGCTGAGATTGAGGACAAATGGAGGAGAAAAGATGAAGAATCATGAAGAAGAGAGCGTGAACAAAAAATTGACAGAAAAAATTAGGGATTTTTGGAGATTTTTTTTGAATAGATTAAGTTAAAATTGTGGGGATCCAAGTTTGGTGGATAATCCGATTTATTAATGGTTGGGTTTGTAATTTTCCAGATTCATTAAGGGTGTAGATGTATTTGCTCACGTTTTGCTAAAAAAAAAAAAATACTTTTTTTATAAGAGGGGCATATAAGATTAATTTTTGAGAGGGGGAGGGCAAACGAGATTACGGTCCAGCTTTTTGACAGAGATGACTTAAAGTTTCTTCCTTTTTTTGTTTTCAAATTGGCATTTCAATTTTGATTGAAATATGGAGGAAGAAGGGAACTTGAGGGGACGAAATTTGTAAAGCTATGAGGCGATTCTTCAAGCCCATAGAGAAAGACGGCTCAACGGCGGCTAAGAAACCATGCATCTCGCCGGAAAAGCGCGACGGGGACGAAAACGGAGTTGAAGAAGGGAAGACCCAGAAAGAGCCCTCCAAGTTTCTGACTTGGAACACCAATAGCTTCCTCCTTCGGGTGAAAAACGACTGGTCCGAGTTCTCTAAGTTCGTCTCCGATTTCGACCCTGATGTCATCGCCGTACAGGTGATTTCTTCTGGTTTTTTTTTTGTATGGTTCCTTGGGTTGATTCTTAGCAATGTAAGTAAATGTGCTTAGGTGTTTCTGTGTGGAATTTTAAATCCTCTAGGGTTTCATAGAAGTGGATTGAGTTTTCTTGATGTATCTCGCTGAGCTGACATCATTTGGTCAAGAAAGGATTTTCTGGTTATTTAGTGTATGATGTAAAGAGATACATTTGCATGTTGCTTGTTTTGTTTCTCTGGAGTTTGCTCAAACTTAGCTGATAGTGTAAAGCATGCCTGGTTACAAATGATGACCATGTATACATCAGTATGTCAAGTTTTGTGTCTTGGGTATTCTAAAGTTGAGTTCTTCTGCTTGAATGTTACCCGGCTTGTTGATACAAATTCATTCACTTTTGGCACTGAAAACTGTCAGTGGTGCAGCAAAAGATAGGACTTAGATTCAATTTATTTGTGACTATGATGGTGCTTGTAGTTCCTTTAGTTTCATTGTGTTTCTGGGGACAGATACTAAGGTTAGCAGTTAACTGTGTTCTTAATTTTAGGAAGTAAGAATGCCTGCTGCCGGTGGAAAGGGAAAACTTAAAAATCCCGAAGAGTTGAGTGATGACACGAAAGCTTTGCGTGAGGAAAAACAGGTACCATAGCTTTCTGTTTTGACTGGGTTGCTTTATCTGTCAATATTTGTATTACAATATCAACAGAACGAATTTCAAAGCTTTGTATTTTGATGCATTTACAATTGCAAGCAGAATTTGATGTATGAGTTAGAATCACTTTTGACTGTTGATGCTGATCTTTTCCTTTGTCAAGCTATCAATGCAGTATCATGTATGATCAAAGTGACATGGTTATAGAAAGATTTAGAAGAATGCAAGAGTCACTAATTTACATGCTTGTCGCTATCATGCAGCATCTAAACATGAACCTGATGGTCGTGTAATCTTAGCTGAATTTGTGACATTTCGTCTTTTGAATACGTATTCACCTAACAATGGTTGGAAAGAGGAGGAGAATTCGTTTCAGAGGAGAAGAAAATGGGACAAGAGGATTGTTGAGTTACTCACCCAAACGTCTGATAAACCTCTAATATGGTGCGGGGACTTAAATGTCACGTAAAGAGGATTTTTTTCAATCTCTTCTCTTGCCATACTCTTTTCTTCAAACCCTTTCAGTGATACATAATAAAAGTTGATGTTATTTCCTCGATTCGTCTGTTGTAATATATGCAGTCATGAGGAGATAGATGTTAGCCATCCAGATTTTTTCGCATCAGCAAAGCTTTAATGGTTATGTTCCTCCCAACAAAGAGGTAATGAATCCAAATTATGTCTCAATTCCAAATTGATGTAGATTGATATAATGGAAAAACAGAGCGGGTTTTAAACAATGTTAAGTTTCCGTGGTTATACGTTAGATTGACCTTTTGATTTCTCTTATTTTCTTGTCTCTACATTTGCGCTGTGACCTCCTATGGTAGATGACTATATTATGCCTGAACCAGAAGCTTTATCCATGAGATGGACTTTAGATTTATACAGTGACTACAAATGGTTTGAATATTTTGATAATGCAGGACTGCGGACAGCCTGGATGATATGATCATGGATAGTGATGTGATCATGGAGCAGCATGAATCTGAGGATCCGCTTGAAGCAGAGGAGGACACGAATAATGGAGCTAAGGAGCAGCTTGTACCCGAGGAAGCAAAGGATCCCTTACATGTTCCACCTGGTCCAATGACTAGGTCAAGGACGAAACGTCTTAACCAAGCTATTAGCACGCTTCTACGTCAAGAGGAAGGAAACCTTAAACTCGATGCTTGTCCAACTACTCTGGTTGTGATTCAAGCCGTTTAAGGGTTGACAATGGGAGGTGTGTGGCTTGTACTCTTTTTCCCTTGGTCTGGTTTTTTTCCATTGGGTTTTCTAGACAAGATTTTTAATGAGGCAAGTTCACACACTTATACATTTGCCCCATTGTTAACAATGCCATTAAAGAAGAAGAAATCACGTTTTTAAGTTTAGTTACTTTAAAAACAGAGAGTTTTTCTTTGTTGGTCAAAACTGAGAGTTAATGTCTTAATTACTTTTATGTATTTTCGAGAAGTCTTACCTTGTTTCCAAGGCTTTTCTCTTCTATATGTACTCTGATTTTCGTTCTAATAAAATTATCAAACATTTTCTTATCAAAATCTCTTTCTGAATTTCGTTTGATCATCTCTTGTAACTGTTTCGGTGAATCCAAACAGAATCAAGTAGTTTCGATAGTCTAAGTGTCTCTCATCACACTTAGAAGTATCAATCGTTTCAATCTGTTCCGTTTCAATAAGACCAATCCGCCCAGCCATATCGTTCATCATTTCATTCATCATCACGTTCAGAAGATCATAATTCCGCAATCATCATCATCTGCATCCATTCAACCTCACAAAGTGTTCAAAGGACAATCAATTCTACCCAGAATCATATTACTGGATTTACACCATCTGAGAGAGGACGCTTCAGTGCAATTATGAAAGAGTATGCCTCATATATCTTTGCACTGGGGAAGTCTTAGTGATACAACTTTCTAGAATAGAGATTATAGTTACTGAACATGTGATTCTAAATTAAATTCTTGGGAATAACTGTTACAGAGGAAGGCTTGTTGACGATACCGGTATCTACACAAAGAGCAAGACATGGAAAGTGGTTTCTCATGGTCTGGGAATCCCATTGGAAAGTGAGTAGATAACACAGATATTATTTTTTCTTTCTGCATGACGAACATTGAATGTCACGGTGCTCAATTGTGGAATTCACATGGCATGGAGTCCGGAAGCTCATTATTATGTTTCTAAAGCTTCATATGGATCTTTTTGTCGCCATAAGTACCGAGGAAAGAGGATGAGTGAAACACCCCGACCCGGATTTCCTTACCGCTGGAAGGTCCAGGCTCGGACAGTTCGGCCTTACTTAGCCGTGTTCAGAGTTTTCTCACTTAACAGTGTTCCGCGTGTGATTCCGATCTAGGCAGGCCCATTTCTAAGCATAACAGAACTTAGTTAAACCGAGGTTTCAGCCAAGTCCATAATCCATCGCTTCCATTGGCTTGACTCGAAGGTCAAGTATTCAGATTACTTCTCGGGTAATCTCTTTACATTTACCCGGTTCAGTTTTAACACCCTTGTTACGAAGATTCGCTGAACAACAATCCTCGATCGTCCAGGTACTTTTACAGTCTTAACCACATTCACCCACTTACTTGACCGTAGTCTTCCACATACTCGACCGCAGTCGTTCACAGACTCAATCGCAGTACCCTTTACCTTGCTTGACTGATCTCTTTGGTACTTAGTCATTCAACCAACCATCCCCAAACTAAGTACACCCAGAGACCCAGTTCCTTTGTCTGTTCCCACCGAACAGTCCATCCTTCCAGTCCCTCCAGGACTTTCCGTCCGTTTCTTCCAGAAACACCAGTCTTCTTCACCCAGTACAGTCTGTCTGTACCACTAGGTCTTTACATCTCTTCCGTCCACACAGGACTCTCTGTTTCGCCCACTCAGGACTGTACATTCGTAATGTCCCATCAAGACAGTACGTCACTTCGCAAGCCAGTAGCTGTCTGGACGTACTCCGTCCGAACCATACTTTTATCCGGATAATGTTATCCTTTGGTTCACGCACCAGTTCAGGTACCGTTACCCTTCAGGTAACCATCACTGTCCCATCTCCTTGGATTACACAAACCATCCCACCAACCATGGGTCACTCCACCCACCTTGGGTTACAGCAGACCATCCCACCCAACCGTGGGTCACTCCACCCACCTTGGGTCATTCCACCCAACCGTGGGTCACTCCACCCACCTTGGGTCATTCCACCCAACCGTGGGTCACTCCACCCACCTTGGGTCATTCCACCCAACCGTGGTTCACTCCACCCACCTTGGGTCATTCTACCCAACCGTGGGTCACTCCACCCACCTTGGGTCATTCTACCCAACCGTGGGTCACTGCACCGAGCATCTTGGCTCTTCCAACACACCAACCTGGTTCAGTTCTCTTCATCGGTTTACCGAGCCTAACTAGCTCCTCCAGCACACCCGGCTGGTTCAGTTCTCCTTTTGTAATAGTTTGTTTTAGATCATGTAGATCGTCGGTCCGTTTCTTGATTAACAAACGGGCCCTGTGTAACATCGCGGAACGCGGGTGTTACAATGAGGATCGACTATTTTCTGGTCTCTGAACAACTCAAAGACCGTATAGTTTCTTGTAAGATGCACGGTCATGGGATAGAATTAAAAGGTGCCATAAATAAGATTTAACGCCTTGTTCAGCACAAAAATACTTAGAAGATTATTGTTTAGCTCGTTTGCAGCAACTTGGTTCTTGTTCTGTTTCAGGTTTCTAGGGGAGTGATCATTGTCCGGTAACACTCGAGCTTTCAAAGCTATCTTCAGACACGGAAGAGAACCAGGTTTCTAACTAAAATCATCATCTTCTGTATTAGAAGTAGAACATAAGCCTTCTCTAGACTCAAACCAAAAAGCCTGTGTTAGAGAGATGGCCGGAAGCTTACGTTGGTTGGAGCAACTGTTCTTCAAACTTGATTAAGATCTGATCCATCTCCGGTTGATGTTTCCTAACCTGATTAATTGTTTCAGACATATTTAGATACAAAAATGAGATTTCCCATGACAATAATTGTAGAGAAAAGTTACAAGCTTGTTAGTATAAGAGAGTTTAATTACTTTGATGTTGGCCATAGATAAGAGCTTGTGAGAAGCTGCATAAGCAATATCTGAGTCCTTTAATCTCTTTTCCACAAAATAGATGACTTCAGTAGCTCCAGACTGCAAGAAAGAAAACCATAATGAAGCAAGTCCTGTTGATTGTAATGATCTATTTGCATTAAGTTTATCAGCCTAAATAGATAACGCACGTTTCAAGTGTTCGACATAAAAAGGACCCATTAGCTAAGACATTAACCATATAACATTACAACAGTACCTTATTAGGATCTAAATTTGGATTAATTAATCAGAACTGTTTGAAGAACAAACCTGTATAATAATCTTGGCATATTCGTTGCAGGGGAACATGGTCACATAAAGCTTTTGCAAAAATTTGAGGAACACAAACAACCTCAAATAAAGCATCCACACCTGAATATTTGGGAACATAAACCACATATGGCTTTCTGTTTCAAACTCTATGCAGCTGAAAGTCTCAGGTATTCTATAGCAAATAGCATTTTCAACTTATTAGCTGTTGCATAGACTATTAAAAAAGTTTTAATCTTTTGGCTCAAGCCAGAAACCCAATGTGAGAAAACAATGTTCAAAGAAATAAAACTGTCCAGCCGCAGATGCGTGGTTTGTATTTAGTATGGCATTGACTTCAGCGTGACAAACATATTTCAGAGTCATAAAATCAGAGTTTAGCAATGAGCCAAAACGTATGAGGATTATAACATATCACCGTAGTACAGATTCCCAAAGAAATTGTGCACAATACTCAGCAAAACAAAAGGTTCAACTGTAGGCTACATCATTTGAGATTAGTACTTACGGATACCTTGTCTCCAATGGGTCCCCAGTTCTCGATTTCTGCATATTGGCAGGAGCAAATTAACAGAAAATGATCCAATATAATTCTAGGGGAGGAAGTTATTTGCATTATCTCTAGAGATTCATCTCTTTACCGCTACATTGTTTCGATCCTTCATGTGACACCCGCCCCTCCGAGTAAAACGGAGACGGCATGTCCAAGGGCATTAACTTTAAAAATACAAGAAACACTTGATAGTTCAAAGCCACTTAAATCCCAAGGATCGTTTACAAATTATTTTACAAAATATAAACTTAAACTGTTAACGTAAACTTCAAAACGACCACGTCTTTTAAATACATAAACCAGCGTTTTTCCCAAAACCATCACCAAGTCAATGACTACTCCTGCACGTCCTCGGGCTCACCTGAAAAAGAGAGGGGTGAGTAATTGGGAATTACTCAGTGAGTGTGGGCCCTAGGGACCCACGATATACCTTCTCAGATATTCAAACCCACAACAGACGAAAGTCCAAAGCTAATACACGCAGCAAACACGTCCGAAGACACTCACAGATCAAGAAAAGACTTCCTAGACCCAACTGGTGGCATATAGCGGCACACACGCTGTCCGTCCTCATGACGCTTACAGGCTCGTCAAGCCACCGACGAGGGAACTATGGTGCGCCACACGCCTTCCATATTCCCAACACACACATTGAACTATGGTGCGCCACACGCCTTCCATATTCAACACAAGCACAAAGGCCAACCGCCTCAAGCCTAGAGCTTAACCCAACCCGCACAATAATTTCCCCACACAATGCAAACACCCGCAAACACTATTCATAAATCATTCAACGTTTTCCATTTTAACAATTCTATGTTTCTAGGTTCGTCAAACATCAACTATTCTACAACGAGTTTATAATTATATAAGTAATTATAATTGCGCATATTTATCCATAATCAATCAACAATCAAATACGTGTATTCATATAGATACCGCGTAGGTATACGCGTATTAACCGAAGACTACTCAGTATGAAATATATTTAAATATAGGAGGAAGTAGATCACGACCAGTCCTCACCTTAGTCGCTACGCGTCCCTTTGGTGTAGATTACGGAGGTTAGGGTGACGAATGGCGACAGATTCAAGAAGACGACGTGACGGAGTAGCTTCCCGACGACTCCGACGGCTTCCCAACGGTGGTTTTCCGGCGATGGTCAACGGCTTAGAAAAAGTCAACGGTCCGGTCAAAGTCAACGGTCCGGTCAAAGTCAACTGTTCGGTCAAAGTCAACTGTTCGGTCAAAGTCAATGGTTCGGTCAACGGCTCGGTCGCGGTCAACGACTCGGTCAACGGCTCGGTCAACGGCTCGGTCGCGGTCAACGGCTCGGTCAACGGCTCGGTCAACGGCTTGACGGCTCCGGCGGCGGCTCCGGTGGCTCCGGCGGTGGCTCCGGTGGTGGCTCCGGCGAACCCTTCTCTCTCCTCTCTCTCTCTCTCTCTTTCTTTCTCTCTCTCTCTCTCTCTTCTCCTCCCCTTGTTCTGATTTTTAGAACACCCCAAGACCCCTTTATATAGGAGATGAAATGGTGGGAGTGGGTAGAGGGGCTGCTGGGCTTCTGATGGTGATGGGCCTCCGAAATTTCCTTGGGCTTGGCCCAGGATGTTACAATTCTCCCCCACTAACCGGGAATTCGCCCCCGAATTCGAATCATTATCTAACGGTTCTCTAGCATCGCTAAAAAGCTCTGGGTAGTCTGCCCTCAATTCATGCTCATGCTCCCAAGTTTCTTCCTGAATTCCATCCCTTTCCCAGCACACACGAACCATCCTGGTTCTTTTTCCTTGGTTCTCCAATTCTTGACATACTAATATTTTAACCGGTCTACTCACAACAGTCAAGTTTTGGCCCATGTCTATTGGCGGCTGAGCTAAGATTAACTCCGGTTCTCGCACCACCTTCCGCAAGGTTGACACATGAAACACATTATGAAAGTCTGATAACTCTCGTGGTAAGTCCAATTGATAGGCTACCGCTCCTATCCTCTTGATGATCTTATACGGTCCCATGAACCTTGGCCTTAACTTTTTCAACTTGCGGTTTTTATCGGTTCCTCTGAACGTCCTCATCTTTAAATACACGTCATCCCCAACTGCGAACTCTAAATCCTTCCTGCGCTGGTCTGCATAACTTTTCTGACGATCGTGCGCTTCTTTTAGTCGGTCCTTGAGTAATTCTACTTGTTTCACTGTCTCTTGAATCATCTCATGCTCTAAGTCTCGCCTCTCCCCCACTTCGGTCCAACACAACGGGGTTCGACACGGTCTCCCATACAGAGCCTCGTATGGGGCCATTCCAATACTGGAGTGATAGCTGTTGTTATAAGCAAATTCGACCAACGGTAGATATTTCCCCCATTTTCCTTTGCAGTCTAACACACATGCTCTCAACATATCCTCAAGTGTCTGGATCGTCCGTTCAGACTGTCCGTCGGTCTGTGGATGGTAAGCCGTACTGAGGTGCACCTTTGTACCCAATGCTTCCTGGAAGGCTTTCCAGAAAATCGAGGTGAATTTCGGGTCACGATCCGATACAATGCTCACTGGCACTCCGTGTAATCGCACCACTTCATCCAAGTACTTCTGGGCCAACTGCCCTGCTCCATCTGTTTTCTTGATGGCAAGGAAATGTGCCGATTTGGTGAGTCGATCCACGATCACCCAAATTGCATCACTATTCCCGATCGTTCTTGGCAGCCCGGTAACAAAATCCATGGTCACCATATCCCATTTCCATTCTGGTAAGGGTAAGTTCTGTAACAACCCGCTTGGCACTTTGTGTTCTGCTTTTACCATCTGGCATGTCTGGCACTGAGAAACCCAAACGGCGATGTCTCGCTTCATCCCGCCCCAATGGTAGTAGCGCTTCAGATCCCGATACATTTTCGTACTTCCCGGGTGAATAGAAAATTTTGAGGTATGAGCCTGTCGCAATATTTCATCCTTCATATTTTTGTTGTTTGGTACACACACCCTGTTTATGAACAAGAAAGTCCCATTTTTGGCTGTGTGGTATCCGTCTGCTCCATCGTTAATCAACTTCCGTAAGGCGTCGTCCTGTTCCTGCATCTCACGTATCTTCCATAGTAAATTTGCCTGGCGTAGGGCTTCCAGCCCAATAGTCCCTCCGTCAATAGATGTTGCACACAATCGCAAACTAGCCAAAGTTGCGACGAGCTCTTGTACTTCCTTTATCCCCGAGACATCCGTCTTCCGCCTACTAAGGGCGTCTGCTACTTGATTAGCTTTTCCCGGGTGGTAGGTTATGTCTAGGTCGTAGTCTGCCAACAACTCCATCCATCTGCGCTGTCTCAGGTTCAAGTCTCCTTGAGTGAAGATATACTTCAAACTCTTGTGGTCCGTAAATACTTGTACCCTTTCTCCGTACAAGTAGGAATGCCATATTTTTAGAGCGAAAACCACTGCAGCTAGTTCCAAATCATGTGTCGGATAATTAGCTTCATGCGTCCTCAGTTGCCTCGATGCATAGGCAATCACTTGCCCCTCTTGCATAAGCACACATCCTAACCCTGTCCCAGATGCATCTGTATATACTACATACTGTACTCCCGGCTTTGGTAGCACCATGACAGGAGTTTGTGTCAGGTGCCCTTTCAGATTCTCGAAACTCTTCATACATGCTTCTGACCAAACGAACTTAACATCCTTCCCGGTCAGTTTTGTCATTGGCTTGGCCATACTAGCAAATCCCTTTACGAACTTCCGATAATAACCTGCCAATCCTAGGAAACTACGAACCTCAGTAGCATTCCTAGGCGTTGGCCAATTAGTGATGGCTGTGATCTTTTCCGGGTCAACAGCTACACCGGCTTCTGATACTACATGACCCAAAAATCCAATCTGCCTTCGCCAGAAACTGCATTTGCTTAACTTTGCATACAGTCGCTGCTCCCGTAATTTCTGCAACACTATTCGCAGATGTTGGTCATGCTCCTTTTTATTTTTCGAGTAGATCAAGATGTCGTCGATGAACACGATCACACAATTATCCAAGTATTCCCGGAACACGTTGTTCATCATCTTCATGAAAGCTGCTGGTGCATTGGTTAGCCCAAAAGGTAACACAACGAACTCGTAATGACCGTAACGCGTTCGAAAGGCCGTCTTCCTCACATCTTTCTCTTCTATGGGAATTTGGTGGTAACCCGTGGCCAAGTCTATCTTTGAAAACCACGACGCTCCATGTAGTTGGTCTAACAACTCATCGATCCTTGGTAATGGGTACTTATTCTTTATCGTTACCTTGTTCAACCCGCGATAGTCGATACAGAGTCTAAAGCTCCCATCTTTTTTCTTAACGAACAGTACTGGTGCTCCCCACGGTGAACTGCTCGGTCGAATAAACCCTTTATTGATTAGATCCTCTAGCTGCTTTTTCAACTCGGCCATCTCTGCTGGTGCCAAACGATATGGCGCTTTCGAGATAGGTGTTGTTCCAGGCTCTAGCTCGATGGTGAATGCCCCTTCCCGTGATGGGGGTGGACCCTTTAATGGCTCGAACACATCTGCATACTCTGCTACGGCTGGCACGGTACTTAGCTCCGGTGCCGAGTCTTTCTCACTCATGGAAATGGTGGCGAGGTATGCTTTGTTTCCTTTCTTCAATAGCTTTCCCGCCTGCAGCATCGAGATAATGGAAATCCCAGCATGTTTCTTGATCCCTTGAAAAACCAGTTTCCCTTCCATCCTCGGAATATGAACACGTGCCCGCAGACAATCCAGCACCGCTCGATACTTAGTCAACCAGTCCATCCCCAGAATTACCTCGTAGTGGTTCAGCTCCATTTTTATGAGATCCCCGTGTAATTCGACGCCTTCGATTACAATGGGTACGCCTTCGAAAACCCCTGTGGACTTCACTACTTCCTTTCCGGCCGTTTCGATCTCCTTTGTCCTTTTAACAAACACGCTCACTACGGTCCAAATCTTAGTCAGTGCCGGGCATACAAAGCTATGCGAAGCTCCTGTATCAAACAAGGTATGGGCTGCTACTCCTCCGACCAAAACCGATCCTATATAGATGGTACTATAGCTAAGCATGCTTTTCTAATTCACACAAGACTCACAGTGAATGAAGAATGAGAATTCGAAAGAGATACATACCAGCTATTGGTTCCTCTCCACCATGCTCCCCTGTGGCAAAGACTCGAGGTCTGACCGCTTGCCTCTCTGGTGGCGGTGGCAACTGCAGCTGCCCGCGGCCCCGTTCTCCAGACTGCTGCCCCACGAGCGGAACCATGCACTCTCTTGCAATGTGTCCAATCTGACCACATCTAAAACATGTGCTTTTTAGTGGTTGAACTACTCTAGGTAGGTCCACTCTTTGTGGCTGAACTGCAGTGCAATCCCTTTTGACATGTCCAGGCTGCTGACACTTGAAACAAATGACATTTTTAGAAACCGCTCCCGATGTTGGTGTCGAGTTCGCAGTGTCCCAATTCCTCTTCTGGGTCTCTGTTCCCTTTCCAGCCTTGGACTGAGCATTTTTAGCCAACTTATACTCTTCTTGTAGTCCAATTTCCAGCACAGCCGTGGTTTCCACCAAATCCACCATACTAGTGTACTTCCTTACAGCACATCGGTTTCTGAGTTCAATCTTCAGCCCTTTCTGGAACCTACGGATCAATTCTTGCTCATCCATACGTCTGGTTGTGAACCTCCTCAGACGATTGAACTCTTCTTTGTACTCTCTTACGGTTCGGTTGTCCTGACGAAGATCCTCAAAAGCACTCTCCATCCGATCCATGGCCTCTGGCGGAAAGTACTCCCGGGAAAACTCGCCTCTGAAGTCAGCCCATGTCAACTCATAATGCCCTTGTGTTCCTTCAATCACACCTTCCCACCATATCAAGGCGTCGTCCTTCAGGTAATGCACAGCCAGGTCCTTGCGGTATTCCTGTGGACACCTGATTGCATCAAAGTTCCTCTCCAACTTCTTCCTCCAGTTATCTGCAGCTACAACACTAGCCTTTCCATCAAAAAGCTCCATTTGCATATCCCTCATGTGCCTCATCATTTCCCAGTACTACGGTCCTTGAACTTGCACAACAGGTGGTGGAGGTGGAGGTTGATATTGTGCTTCCCCGTTCTGATTGTTCACTGGTGTAGCATGACGATGCACATCCCCTCCCTCTGACTCGTTACGCATCTGATTCCCAAAACGGTCGCGGTATCTTTGCAATTCCTCTATCATGTCTGCAAGTATGGCAGCTGGGTTAGCTCCTTGGGTCGTCCCTGCTGGATCCGAACCCACTGGCCCATGCTCAGTGTTGTTCCCATTGATACGTCCTGTTGAGGCCGACTGGTTTTCTGTCCTAACTTCAGGCTCCACAGCCGCAGTGGTTCTAGCAACACATGCTCGAACAACACGCGCTCTCTTTGGCGGCATCTGAACACAGAAATCAAGCCGTCATTCTCTGTACAAAAATTGAGTTACTGATACCAAAGAAGACAGAAGTGAAGTCAAGCTAGGTGATGCTCTACACTTTTCTTTCAAAATACTCCCCTTTCCCTAATGTATATATAATAGTTGAAAGATTTTTATAAAAATCCAAAAAAAAAAAAAAAAAAAATTTTTTTTATAAATTAGTAACTTTAAAACTTATTTTTAAAACACTTTTTCTTTCACAAACTGCCTCCCGGGTCAGAACCGGTTTGGCAACCCTTGGCTCTGATACCAATTGTGACACCCGCCCCTCCGAGTAAAACGGAGACGGCATGTCCAAGGGCATTAACTTTAAAAATACAAGAAACACTTGATAGTTCAATGCCACTTAAATTCCAAGGATCGTTTACAAATTATTTTACAAAATATAAACTTAAACTGTTAACGTAAACTTCAAAACGACCACGTCTTTTAAATACATAAACCAGCGTTTTTCCCAAAACCATCACCAAGTCAATGACTACTCCTGCACGTCCTCGGGCTCACCTGAAAAAGAGAGGGGTGAGTAATTGGGAATTACTCAGTGAGTGTGGGCCCTAGGGACCCACGATATACCTTCTCAGATATTCAAACCCACAACAGACGAAAGTCCAAAGCTAATACACGCAGCAAACACGTCCGAAGACACTCACAGATCAAGAAAAGACTTCCTAGACCCAACTGGTGGCATATAGCGGCACACACGCTGTCCGTCCTCATGACGCTTACAGGCTCGTCAAGCCACCGACGAGGGAACTATGGTGCGCCACACGCCTTCCATATTCCCAACACACACATTGAACTATGGTGCGCCACACGCCTTCCATATTCAACACAAGCACAAAGGCCAACCGCCTCAAGCCTAGAGCTTAACCCAACCCGCACAATAATTTCCCCACACAATGCAAACACCCGCAAACACTATTCATAAATCATTCAACGTTTTCCATTTTAACAATTCTATGTTTCTAGGTTCGTCAAACATCAACTATTCTACAACGAGTTTATAATTATATAAGTAATTATAATTGCGCATATTTATCCATAATCAATCAACAATCAAATACGTGTATTCATATAGATACCGCGTAGGTATACGCGTATTAACCGAAGACTACTCAGTATGAAATAGATTTAAATATAGGAGGAAGTAGATCACGACCAGTCCTCACCTTAGTCGCTACGCGTCCCTTTGGTGTAGATTACGGAGGTTAGGGCGACGAATGGCGACAGATTCAAGAAGACGACGTAACGGAGTAGCTTCCCGACGACTCCGACGGCTTCCCAACGGTGGTTTTCCGGCGATGGTCAACGGCTTAGAAAAAGTCAACGGTCCGGTCAAAGTCAACGGTCCGGTCAAAGTCAACTGTTCGGTCAAAGTCAACTATTCGGTCAAAGTCAATGGTTCGGTCAACGGCTCGGTCGCGGTCAACGGCTCGGTCAACGGCTCGGTCAACGGCTCGGTCGCGGTCAATGGCTCGGTCAACGGCTTGACGGCTCCGGCGGCGGCTCCGGCGGCGGCTCCGGCGGTGGCTCCGGCGGCGGCTCCGGCGGTGGCTCCGGCGAACCCTTCTCTCTCCTCTCTCTCTCTCTCTCTTTCTTTCTCTCTCTCTCTCTCTCTTCTCCTCCCCTTGTTCTGATTTTTAGAACACCCCAAGACCCCTTTATATAGGAGATGAAATGGTGGGAGTGGGTAGAGGGGCTGCTGGGCTTCTGATGGTGATGGGCCTCCGAAATTTCATTGGGCCTGGCCCAGGATGTTACACTTCAACCCATTATTACCCTTACTTTTTGTTTACTGACTATCTTGAACGTAATTTTAATGAGTTTTCGTAGAAAACTTCTGTATTATTTCTTGGATTTCAGATGAATGTAATACCTTGGCCCAAGGAAGTCTGTCATCTGAGCAACCCTTTGGAAAACCATTATAGCCAATCCCTAAATGAAAGATGAAAGTTTTTTATTCATCATTTAACTGTGTCTCACTTGCACCAGATTGCTAGAATAAGCACAACTTTGAATGAGAACATGAAATAACTACACAACCCACACTTCATATTGTTCAAAAGAGATCAAAAGACAAGTGTGATCCATTATCTTACCCAGAATTACACCATTTTGGCTCACCAAACACGCACCAACCTGCAGGAGCATAAGAATAGGAGAGAGAGTCAATGTTGGATACTTCCAACATTTAAAATGAGAAAGGACACGACACGAGATCCAACTTTTTTGCATCAAATGATCCATCAGAAAAGGAATGAATAGTCACAAAAGGAAGGCATAGGTACTAATATTTAATCAAATTCCTAGGTTCTAACTTAAAAGTTCATACCTTATAGTCTAAATGTGCTAGGCCTCAGAACACCAATGTATCCGCTAATTCATTGCATAAATTCTAGCTGAAAGATAACTTTAAAATCCGCTAGTGTACTATCTTAAGTTCTTAAAACCGAATCTCTAACCTGAAAGTACATCCACTTTGATGACAACAAAATTTATCATCATAAATAGTATACATTTGAGCAGCTTCCAGGGAAGAATATATAGATCTTTGGTAGTTATTGCAAGAGATTTCAAGAATCATAAATTCCCATATAACCAATCTTCTGAAAATACAATTAAAGACAAAAGACAACAACCAACAAAGATCTCTCCATCTTCTTTGGCAACATCACATACAGATGGTTACTTCATGTAAGAGGATCAAATATAAGGATGACCGTCATTCATTACCAGTTGAAAGATCATTATCATTAAGGATGTAAATTAACTGAAAACTTCCACTAAAACAAACTTATTCTCATAAACCCTTTATATCTAAGAAGTACCTAGTCGAATCTCAATTAAAACTTTGAACAAACTATTTGGATACTCACTTTGCTCATCATAAAATGAGAAATTTAACTGCCTAAATTACCTGTCTGTTAGGATCCTTTGATCTTTCTGCGGAAAGGAATGCAATCGCCATGAAAGTTTTTGTCATACAAGAATTCTCTCAAGTGACCTTTGTTCAATAGCTCGTTCACCTCCATCGTCAAGGATATGCATTCTTCGATTCAATGGCCATGATCATTCTGAAATTTGTACCACCTCGAAGTATCACGCTTGTCATCAGATGTTCTCATTTTTTGAGGCAATCTTACCATTTCGCCCAACTATTTTAACACGTACCAATCAACTCTGCCCGAAAAATTGAAAGGTTACTGATGTCTGGCCACATTGGTTCTGAGCGTTTCTCGCTTTCAATTTTGTTGAATAAATGTTGAGTGCCTATGTTGTCGCTTCTACCGCATGTATCTTTGCTATGGGGCCTCTGGTAAGGCTTGTCGTCACTAAATTTTTTTTCATGTATTACTACACGTGAATCGGATGCGGGGAGTGATGATGACGGTAGGTTTGGTCTTCTTTCCACTTGATTTGTGTCATCCTCTAGAAAGCACATCTTCCATCGTTCTGCACTAATATTTCATTAGCTCTTTGTATAGGTCACCGTCTGGGAGCAGACCTCTTTTAAATGCTGAGATGGTAGTAGGCGTAACCCGACTCAGGATGGACACTTTATCCTTGTTAAGGCGTCCTACATAATTGTGCAACGACTCACCTTTCTTCTGTATCACCTATTAAAGATCGCCAGGTATCTTTCCAAGTTCTTGCTGTTTGCAAAATGCTCAACGAAGCGGTCCGTTAGTGACGCAAAAGAGTCTATTGAAGCGTTGGATAGGTTCGTGAACCATTGGAGGGTTGGTCCGGTAAGGCTTGAGCCAAATCCCTTGCACATGCTAGCTTTGCGATATTCTCTTTCAATTGGTGTGGTGAACATGCGCTGCTTGTACTGTGGATAGATTTTTGAATACAATGAGAAAAATTATAGAAGAATCTTTCGTTTTCTTTGATTAGAAAAAAGAACAAGAATCGATTTTAAAAGATAAATGGAAGAGAAAGTTAAAATTGAAAAGATTGTGGGAGAGTGGAGCTATAAAAAGGAAGAGGAAATAGACAAAATAAATTATAATTATGTTTTAGAATTTTTTTATTAATTATTTAAATTTAAATCAGAGATAAATTCTAGAAACAAGTAAAAACAATTCCCAAACTCTGTGGATGAAACACTATACAAAATGCTGAGTTGTTAATTTGAGAGTAATTTTAGGAGTTCATCTCTGATTTGTGTTTTATATGTCTGTATTTTTGCTTCTACATATTCTTACAATGGAAAGATGGAATTATTAAATATCCAAGCCTTTTGATTTATACTAAACACTTCCGCAAGTAAAACTTTGGGCCGCTTATAGCCCAGCCCACAGTAGTCCATAGACATATATATGCGCAATTTAAGGGTAATCGAAAATCAATGAGAGTATGCAGAGGGGAAAAATCGTGCGCAAATGATGGGAAAGAATGGTCCATGCGACAACAAACAAACAAAGCATTCTTGCGGTCATGAATACTTTTTGTTTTCCTTCTTTCTTTTGTTTTAAGGGTTGGATTGGTCAATCCGCTATCATTCACAAACGTTACATTTGTGAACGGTTGCAGTTATTAGCATTTAACAACAATCACAGAAATCGCTCTATACCATTGTATATCGTTTGAAACCGCTCTAAATTAAAAATTCATTCCCACGAGCATTTATGGTTGCGGGCGGTTGCAGATGATTGAAATTTTTTTAAAAAAAATATTATCTTATAATAAATTTAATTTTACAAAAAAAAATTATTTTTAAAAATTTACTTTTTATATCGAATATTATCATATCCAATTATATATACTTGATATATATTTTACTTAAACTAAAATAAACTTGTAATTATAAAAAAAAATTATTGTAAAAATACTATTTAATTATTCTATGATTTATTTAAAATATATAATTTTAATTTTTTATAATAATATATTTTTGATTTCAATTTTCATTTTAATAATTATAAAAAATGTTATGGTATATATAAAAATGTTTCAAACATCTTTAAAATTTTTATTTAATTATTTTATGATTTATTTAAAATATATAATTTTAATTTTTTATAATAATATATTTTTGATTTTTATATAAATAAATATATTATGTGTATTTTAGTAGTTTTTTGTAAATCCGCTATCACATCTGTTGTAGACCAATCATAAACGTCCCGCATAAACACTCGTTTCTAGCCGCTTTACCAGTCGTATAAATTGTCCAATAACGCTAGAAATCGCTACCGTCGGTTTCTGTAAACTCCCGCACCCGTACCACTACGTTTAAATCAGTGAAGGCTTTAATCTCAGTATCTTAACTCTGATTGATTGGTTTATCAAAAAAAAAAAAAAAAGAACAAATAAAAAGAAACCTTTATTGATTCACAATCTCGTCACGCCTAATTACTTTTGTCATATCTGAACACCTGGCTTCTACATCAAGCTTTTTTCTCTTTTAACAACACTTCTACATCAAGCAATGGTTATCTTTTCTTTCTTTTTTACCTTCCTTTTTCTTACCTTGTTTCAACTTATAACCATATGATATAAAAATATTGTTAGAAAAAAAGTTATACAAATTTTAAACTTAATTCAGGTTATTCCATAATCATATATATATATATATATATATATATATAATTTGACCAAATAAGAATTGACAAAAAATACTATATAAATTATGTAAAATAGATAAATATACTGATATAGACAGATCCACGATTTTCTCCTGCCAAAACAACTATATACCGATATTGAATTAAAATACAAATATTAGAGTATTCATATAGAGTTCATAATATTTCTAAAATTCTGATGTGATATGATATTCTATATCCAATTAAGATGATAATATTCCGATGATGGATAAATAATAAAGTACCAAATATCAACGTGATATGATTCATTAATAAAGTTAGTTTGTGTGGTTTTTCTTCAAAACCTAGTTTGTGTGGGGTTTTCTTTCGAAATCATAGTGAACGACCCAAATACGGTCCGAACAAATTGTTCAATTGTTTTTGTGATTACTGGCAATTTTTTGTAATTAGTGGCAATTAGTTGGTCCGCCAAATTGGGTTAGAAAATGTGAAAAAAGCAATCTCGAAAGCTTTTATTGTGCCGCCCGTAATCATTTGAAACTCCATAGGATCCAACGTCCACGATTCATATATGCTTTTTCATGGAAAGTAATATCCAGCATTTTAAATTTTTAACTTAAATGCGCGAAATTTTATAAAAATCACAGTTAGATAATTGCTATGCTAACAGTTGTCTATGAGGACAAAATCTAACAATTTCGATTACCAATTGATCGCTCTTTTAATTTTATCTCTTCTCTTTTGTTTCCTTTTTGCTCTCACTGTTCTATTCTTTTTTTGTCAACAAAATAAACAAAATATATCCTTATTCTTTAAAAGATAGGCTCACCTAACACATAAAGACATAATTTATCCCAAAAACTCATATATTGTATTGCAAATTTGCAATACGATGATGAAAGCAAGCAAAATACAATTTACTATATGAAAAATAATTAGGGTATGAACACTGCTTAGTGAGGTATCTGGTGGGCCCACATACTTGATACGACCAGAATTTTCACTAGCTGAATTCCATCGATGCACGCCACGTGTTATCTTCAACATTTAAAAGGTCAACCATCCCATAATACTGCATCATTAAGCAAAAAAACCTAGTGTTTTAAGAATAATTACTATTTAAGTATTAACTTGTAATCACAACTATAAACCCACTAATGTATTCTAACTATATGTACATGTATTCTTTTTCTTTATCATCAAATTTCATTCTTTGTGTTTAACCATTTAATAGTCTAAAATACAGTAATGTATTATGCAATTAAATAATTTTCTCGTCATATATAACACTATGATATAAAATTTATTCATGTAATAATTTTTTTTTATCTTTAGGTCTTACTTTAATTAATCAAAGCAAAAGTGCGAGACTATGGGTATGATTGGCTTTGTGGCTGTTAAGGCTGTAGGATATTTGACAGTCTTTACAGCTTTTTTTTATCCAATCAGACTTTTGCTTTTTTCTAAAGCGTGAATAGAGAGATTTTAAAAATAAAAAACTTAAAAACTTTGTTTATTTTCTTCCCCCAAAATGACTAAAATCTACATATAAATCTATGTACAACTTATTACAAAGAAATTTTAATTGATTAATCATTAATTTTTTTTCTTTTTTTTTAAGATCTATTTTGTTGGTATATCAATTAATTAATTAATTAATTAATCATTTTCTTGTTCATTATGCCAATTATACTTCTCCAAAATTATTGTTACTGTTTTTTTCTACTTTATATGGATAAATGTTTACCCTGAACAAGAGTAAATATTCAAAGTAATCTCTAGTCAATAGTTGAACGGTTAAACTCTCAATTATTGAAAACAATTTTTTAAGAAAGATTCAAACACTATTTTTATAATATCACTAAAAATTATAAATACAATGATAAACACAAGAAATATTACTCAAGCAAAAGTTTTACTATTTTTATGTTTTTTTCACTTTTTGTGTAAATAATTCTATTTTTTATTTTGTATTACATTGTATTGATTTTTAAAAGAATTTGTTCTTACAGAAAATGGCATCATCATCATCATCTTCTCCTAAGGTAATCTAAACACTTATTAAAAATATTTATTTATTATGTTATACTAATATGTGTCTTTATGTCAATAAAAAAAGATCACATGGACTGATAATAACACTCATACTTTACTTGAATTTTTCATAATTTACATTTTAATATAAAATTATAATATTTAAAATAACAGCACAGTTTCTACAGTTTTTATTACCAATCAGACTTTGTTAATATTTAAAAGTAACAGCCACAGTTTTTACAGCCATTTTTTCTACGGCCAAAAGCCTACAGCAACAGTTTACAGTCACAGTTTTTACCAATCGGCCCCTATGTGTTGTGAGAGAGACGATGATAATAAAAAAAAAGAATATCAAATAATACGTTATATAGAAAATGGAAAAAAATGGAAAAAAATGCAAAAAGTACATACGTATAATCAGTATAAATAAGCTGACGTTCAAAAAATACATAATAAATAAACAAAAGACAGTGAACCAACACTTGATTTTCTCTACACACGTCTCTCTTTCTCCATCTTCTTCTAACCGTTATAAAAAATAAAAGTGTAAAAGGCATCGAATTAAACTCTGAAATTTTCTCTACACAAGTCTCTCTCTCTCTCTCTCTCTCTCTCTCTCTCTCTCGTTTCTCTTCTTAGAAGTTACGACGTCTTGGTTCGAATGGTGTGATCGATGAACAACATCGTCCGATCGAGGATTGACTTGTCCCTTCAGGTTCTGCACTTCTAATTAGGGTTCGTATAAATTCTCTCTAATTATTCCACTTCTAATTATCTATCGTTGAGTTTATGATTGAGCCTGCTATTAGAAATACTCAATTTTTTATGTGAAGTTTAAGTAGTTAACCTAACTAGTTAGTTATAGAGATCTATAAAAAAAAAACCACTTCTGTTTTAATGTAATTAAATTAATTACAATGTGGTTTGCCTTAAGAGTTAGAAGCTGCTGTGCAAAATTCAAAATGGGCACTTAAGAAGCAATTCATTTATTTTTATTTTTTCCATTTATTTTATTTTATTTTTTGCTCAACTTGATCCTAAGTACATCTCCATTGGTGAGATACCATAAGAGTATCTCATCAAATATAATATTAATATTTTTAATATAGTTTAATTAAATAGTTAAATTTTAAATTATATACAAAATTGAGCCAATCATATGTATGTAGACATGTGTTATCTCAACTTTTTTTCTAGAATTTCCAATATGAAAATCTCTTGTGTTTCTCTTTCCTCTTTTTTTGTAGGTTTTATTAAATTTTTAATATGAGAACTCCATTGAAAAATTCTCAATCGAAGTGTTGTAAATGCGTATTGTTGAAATCGATTTTCAGAAATATATATGCAGAAATATAATTAAACAAGAAAGGGAAAAAAATGCCACAAGAATTAATGAGAGGATTAAAGGGGTTGGTGTCCACAAGCAATGGAGATTATGAGCTTGCTCAACGAAAAGCTGAAGAAACAGGTTAGTCTCATCATTGTTTTTGTTTTTTTTTCAAACTATTTTAATTATGAAAATGAAGATAAATCAGATAAAAGTAAAGAAAAAAGAAGTCGGGGATGGACCATGTATATTAATTAGTTTTGTGATTCAACAAAAAATTACGTTGGGTTTGAATTAGAGAAAGTCGTTTAGAAAATGCTTTATGAAATTGCTTTCATTAGAAGGTTACCCACCACAAACTATTAATTATTACTTTATGTTTGGTGGATATACAAATATACGTAATACGTTACAACCATATAGTCACCATGACTTTATTTTTCTGGACATACATTTCAAATTTTCTATAATCTCCCAAATCTATTTTTTGTTTCCTTTCTATTTCAAAATTTTCTCCTCTTGCTCCCATATTCTCTCCATGGTTGCTTCTAAAAGGAAAAACATATTTATGAATATGGACTCCTTTGAAACCCATTAGGCCAGATATTGGGCTTTTAATCGATATTTAAGCCCAACTCATTTCCCGCTTTTACTTTCCGTTAGGAGATATTTATTATATATTTTTTGCATTTGTTTAAAATGGGAAAAAAGTGAATAATGAAATGTATTTGGGTGTTGTGAATTGATAAGCTAAGAGAAGGTACGAAGCGGTGGCATGGCTGAGACAGATGGACCAAGGCGCGGCGGCGACACTGCCGGAAAAACCGTCGGAAGAAGAGTTATCTGTCGGCCTCCGCAACGGCCTCATTCTCTGCAACGTCCTCAACAAAGTCAATCCCGGCTCGGTTCTCAAGGTCCGATTATCTTTGCGATGTTAGATTAGTCATCCTAGGTGGTTGAGATTTCGAATAATTTCTGGTGAATTTCATAGGTGGTTGAGAATCCTGTCACACTAGCTATTCAGTATGCGGAAGGCGCGGCTCAATCCGCCATTCAATATTTTGAGAACATGAGGAACTTTCTTAAAGCTGTGGAGGATATGCAGCTTTTAACCTTTGGAGCTTCTGATCTCGAAAAGGTTTTTGTTTCAGTTCCATATTTTCTACTTTTAAGCTTTGGCTATATTCTGTATCGACCATATGCATATGTTATGTTTGATGAAATTCCCCAGAGATGATAATGTTTCAGTATGCCGCTATTTGGTAACCATTCTCTGTTGTTTGTTAGGATGCATTTCATAACTTGTTTAGTATATTAAAGAGTAATGTTTTTTGTTTTTTTTTGCAGGGAGGCTCGTCGAACAAAGTAGTAGATTGCATTTTGTGTTTGAAAGGGTTTTATGAGTGGAAACAAGCAGGTGGAGTGGGAGTATGGAGGTATGGAGGGACTGTCAGGATAGTCTCTTTACATCCTAAAGGCTCTCCGTCGCACTATGTGGTTGGTAGTGAAAGCAACACCGATGAGTCTGTATCTTTGGACGAATCTGAGTCTTCTCAGTATGACCAGCTTTTGGATTTTCTTCACCTTTCTAATGAGATTGCAGCTGAGGAATCTGAAACTTCAACTTCCATGGCCTTTCTTTTTGATCATTTCGCGCTTCAGCTACTACATGCTTACCTCAAGGAGAGTGAAGGGATCAGCGATCTGCCTTTAAATGAAATGGTAGGTAAGACATGTTTGAGTTAAGTTTGATTGCTCTCTTATTTAGTTATGCAAGACGAAACATTTAACTCCTGTTGAATCAATCATTTAGAAAACTTGAATTACATTTCATGTTTTATCAAGATTACAAGGATATTCTTTCTTTCACCTTCTCATATTTTTTGTTACTTATATAGGTGATCGATACCTTGCTCAACAGAGTTGTTAAGGATTTCTCTGGAATACTAGTTTCTCAGGGGACTCAGGTACTACTTACTCTTCATGGAACTCTTTTCGAACGTTGAGAGACATTTCTCCGGGGTTCATAACTAGTTTCTCGCATCTACTTGCAGCTGGGTTCGTTTCTAAAGAAGATACTGAAATGTGATAACGGGGATCTATCAAGATCAGAGTTTCTACAAGCAGTCTTCAGATATCTTCGGCACAGAAAAGATTTGGTGTCAAAGGAGTTTTCAAAGTTTTGTAACTGTGGCAGAAACCCTGAGATTATTGGACCAAGCGTCCGCGAGTTTTCTCCTGATCATGCAGAAGCTATTCATCTTCAACAGAAAGAGCTGGAGGTGAGAATTTACCTTTCTCTTTCAATACTAGAAGTTTGATTTTTCTTGCTTTTGAACCTTCTCATTTGGTTAAATCTTGAATGGCATTAGATATTTGTACTTGCATTCATGTTTACGGGATGGATTCCTTTCTTGGCTGTACTCATGTAGGAAGTGAAATCACATTTCGTGGAAGCAAGATGCCAAGTTAAACAAATGCAGTCAGAATGGCAGGAAGAGCTTCAAAGGATAGGTAATGAATTTTATCTTAGCCAAATTTCCTATTCTCAGTAATTAAAGATCGCATGGTAAATCTCCATCACCCTCTGTGGCAGTCCATCACGTTACGGACATGGAAGTTACATCTTCTTCTTACCACAAGGTCCTGGAGGAAAACCGCTTACTTTACAATGAGGTCCAAGATCTCAAAGGTACCTATTACATCCTTGCATTTGATTTTTAGAACTTTCTGGTCTATTGACTTATGTTATCTCGCTGTACTATAGGGACCATTAGAGTCTACTGCAGAGTCAGACCTTTCTTACAAGGACAAAAAGATTTGCAATCAACCGTGGATTATATTGGAGAAAATGGTAATATCATGATTGTCAATCCTTTTAAGCAGGAAAAAGATGCACGGAAAATCTTTGCCTTCAACAAAGTATTTGGACAGAACGTCTCACAAGGTGTGTTTGATTTTTTGTTATCCCAATGACGATCATCTACAAGTGATTATATTTCTCAAACATAGTTTGAGAATGGTTGGTTCTGCATCACCTAACTACTTTCATGATGCCTTCTTGTCTACCATACTGATAAATGGTTATTTACTTACCAGAGCAAATATACATTGACACTCAACCGGTCATAAGGTCTGTCCTTGATGGATTCAATGTTTGCATCTTTGCGTATGGGCAAACTGGTTCAGGGAAAACGTATACGATGGTATGACTATTTCCATCTGCTTGCAGTGTGACTACATAAACCGTCAGACATTGTAATTTCTTATTATCCATTGGACATGGATTATTTTGTCTCTATCTTTACCTTGCAGAGTGGGCCAGATATAATGACTGAGACAACTTGGGGCGTGAACTACCGAGCTCTGCGTGATCTCTTCCAGCTTTCAAATGCAAGAATACATGTGGTGACTTATGAAATTGGAGTACAGATGATTGAAATATACAATGAACAAGTTAGAGATCTACTAGTCAGTGATGGTTCTTCCAGAAGATATCCTTTCATATAGTTTATAATGAAGAAATCTTGAGTTGTATATTCAATTATCTGTATATTCTCTTTGAGTTTTCCTTGACCAGCTTCTCACATTAGACATACGCAATAATTCTCAACTCAATGGCCTTAATGTACCTGACGCAAGCCTGGTTCCAGTTTCTAGTACTCGAGATGTTCTTGATTTGATGAGGATTGGCCAAAAGAATCGTGCAGTGGGCGCCACTGCTCTGAATGAGAGGAGCAGCCGTTCTCATAGGTAATTTTTTTAATTCCACTGCCTAATTCAAGCTCCAAACTTTTCCTATGATCATGAAATGGCCGTTGAACTGCTGTATATTCTACTGCAGTGTCTTAACCGTTCACGTCCAAGGAAAAGAGTTGGCCTCAGGATCCATTTTAAGAGGCTGCCTTCATTTAGTGGATTTGGCAGGAAGTGAAAGAGTAGAAAAATCCGAAGCTGTGGGCGAGAGACTCAAAGAAGCTCAACACATAAACAAATCATTGTCTGCGCTAGGAGATGTCATCTCAGCACTTGCACAAAAGAGCTCCCACGTTCCCTACAGAAATAGCAAGCTTACACAAGTTCTGCAGGATTCCTTAGGTAAACACCAAGACTACGTTTTGCAAGTCATTTGTTCCCCGTGATTTGTTTCCTTTTGTAGCTTCATCTCTCATCTATGAAATTATGTGCAGGTGGGCAAGCCAAAACTTTAATGTTTGTGCATATTAACCCTGAAGTTAACGCGGTAGGAGAGACTATAAGCACCCTTAAGTTTGCTCAAAGGGTTGCGTCTATTGAACTTGGAGCAGCTCGGTCAAACAAGGAAACTGGTGAAATCCGAGATCTTAAGGATGAGGTTTCTACAGCACCCGTTTCATTTTGGTTGTGCAAAGGGAAAGAGTTTATATTGTAAACAATCTTTCTTCCACATTTGTAGATATCCAGCCTTAAATCGGCATTGGAGAAGAAGGAAGCAGAGCTGGAGCAACTGCGAGCAGGTAGCATCCGGAACACAACTGAATGTCAGAAAGCAAGAGCAGTTTCTCCTTTCCATCTCCCAAGACAAAAGGCCGAGGCAAGTCCACAGCCAAACGAAAGTACCAGAAGCTACGAGGTAAAATCACACAAAGACTGGATTTTTCTACTGAATCAGTTGGCAAAAGAGACTATTATCTAATTAGTTTTGTGAACACCATTTACAGACCAGAAGTTGCTCAACTGGCAAGCAGAGAAAGTCAGGGTTTCCGTCTGCTATGAAAAACAGAGAAGCAAGCCCAAAGCTGCCGAATTTAGCAGAAGAGAGGTTAAATCCAAGATCACCATCTCCTCCAAGTAGGAGGTCAATATCTACAGATAGAGGATCTTCCATCAAAAGTAGGAATAAGCCCGACGTTACTCAAAACCTTCCGGTTTTAAGAACACCTTTTCCAGCTAGAGTACCAGTAGCCAAATCATTTTCAACTGTCCCATTAAACCCATCAACAGAAAACAGGCTTCGTATAGATCCCCGTGATAACCCCTCAGAGACATTGCACAACCATCAAAAGTTTAGCGCTCGAAAGCTCTTCCCTGAGATTGAAGAGCAACATATGAGGTATGCACTTAATGTACGTCAAGGTAGTGTTAAGAAGACCAAAGCCGAGAGCAATAAAGCCAAGTCAAAGCAACCATCGCCAGCTAAGTTTCAAAAACTCGATGTTGGTATCAGTTTGCGTACTGAGGCGGATTCTGAAGCAAATGTCGGAAGTTATCAGACCCAAAAAGGGAACAACCACAATGTAATGATGCACTCAAGATTCCAAAAATTTGACGTGGGTATCAGCTTGTTCTCTGACCTCTGTGCCGGTGACAAATCAGATTCAACATTCAAGAGTGATTCATCAGAGACAGACAACGAGCATATACTCGTTGAACCAACCTTGAAATCGAAGAACTCACAAAGAAACCTCTCCAGAAACTCCCAAAACCACAAACTAAGGTCACTTATAAACTCCACAAGATCTTTCAGTGCGTATGATAAAACACTTGTTAACTTCATTTTATATACCGCGCAGGGCGATTTATGCGCATGAGGAAACTTCACTCGAGGACGACAAGCCTTCAAATGGTACAGCCCATACAAAAGAAGGTAACAGTAATACATCTATGCCTGAGTTCAGGAGAAGTCATTCAACCAATCGTGGAAGGTTTATACCATAGAAAAACATGTCCAAGATTACAAAAGATCTATCTCATAAATCTATCACACATCATGATCATATCCTTTGTACAGACACAATCTGAAGTTGGGTTTTTCTGGGTTTTGTCATATCCTTTACTCCATAGTTGTGACTGAGATCAAACGGTTTATCGTTGCGAAAGTTCTCGAGGTTCCTTTCCCCTCTAAATCGTTAACTGAAATTGATGTAAACTCAAATGACTCTGCTTGGGTTAAAAGAGAATATTCTCTAATGACTCTGCTTGGGTTGCTAAAGATATTTAAGGTCACAACCTATATAACAGAATGTGAGTTGACTCATAATGTGAGTTTTGGAACATTAGTCCACTCACTATACAATTTAAAATCATCAATAGAGCTAAAACAGTTTCGGTAGGAAATAAAAGAAAAACAAAATTGGTTTCTTTGTTTTGGTGGACACAGAAGGAGCTCATGTACAAAACATATCTAATAAGTATTTTACCAAAAAAAACAAACATATCTAATAAGTAACAGTAATACACACATTACACATACATATTATGATGTTAAGAAGTGTCAATGCTTATGGTGCTGTGTGTAAATGTAGTCTAAGTGAACTTCCGAAATCATCCTTCTCCTTAAGCATTCTTCTTCTCCTTCTCCGCAATAATCCATCCCCATCAGTTTCTATTTATTTAAGAACAAAAAAAATTGCATGGCTTTAAATATTATCTCTGAAGCTGCATATATATTACAAACTACTTATTTGTTCATTAACCCTATTATTCTGCAATTATCAGGTCCCCTACTATTTATTACAATTCTTTTTTTTTTTTGTGAAGCATGAAAAAAATAAAATCGCAGGCAGATACTAAATATTCATTTTCAAGTCCAAATTTCAGTGTAGGAAAGTAAAACACTAATACGAAATATTATAGTAAGGATTAAGCAATTGCGAAAGATTTCTTGGTATGCATCCGAATACAAATTACATTTTTTCAGCATAATTTAGGTGGTTTTTTTAAGGTTTTGGGGAAAATAAAAAAGGAAAATATGGGGAAAAAATTGGAGATGGACTTACATCAAGCGAGTCGTCTTCCAGTGGTATATCTGAAACTAATGGATTCAGCTCTGGATCCTCTGCTCCTAATTAAAGATTAAGATTTAGAGTTGAAGGAAGATTATTTACTATATATTGAGATAATACCATTTTCAAAAAATAATCACTACCATATTCAACAGACCTCTTCGAATTGCAGTCGAACTTGTGGAAAAAATGAGGAATATGAAGAAGAGAACACACACTGTGAGGCACAAGGTTCGCTTCATGTTCTTGGCTGAGAGAGGGAGATGGAGAAATAGGCATATACCATTTATAAATAATACACAGAGCCGATCGGAGAGTCCATTTTTTAGTTATTTTATAAAAAATAGTTTTTAGTTATTTTATAAAAATAGTTTTCTGTAATTTACTACACGAAAAAACAAAAACAAACAAATTATCTGCATTGATTAAGTCTTTTATAATCACTCCAAAGTGCTAGTGGAATGTGAAACTAATCTAACTTTTCAACATCAAATTCCATAGACTAAAACCACATTAACCAAATCTACAAATGTAAAATCGAACCAAAATCGTTGGTAAAAAAAGCTCGAACCAAAATGCAAGATTAAACTTTATTTTTTAATTATAGTATAGATAATGTTTTTTTTTGTTTTTTAATATTTACTAAATCAAATTATTAGGAATCTGAACAACTAAACCAAAACTGGCCATCGGCTTATTTTCCACCCCTCGAGAGTTTTAGCATCACAAACGTCAAATGCCAGATTATGATATGAATGTTTAGGATATCGAAATTTACATTTGAAATGTATTTTTAAAAATGTATCTTGTAAATTTCGATATGCTAAATATTCTCACTTGATAAATATTAGGTGAGAATATTTAGGGTATCGGAATTTACATTTGAAATGTATCTTTAAAAATAGATCGGATAATACAGGTAATGTATGAATAATTTAGATATTTTAAATTACTACCGAACGGGTAAGGATCATATCGTTTCGGGTATTTAAAGTAACTACGAATAATTTTGGATAATTTATAGAATTTTTTGTTTGAAAAAATTTCGATAATTTTTGTAATTTTAAAACTTTTAGATGATTTGGATAACTTTACTACTTTAATAACATAGCTCGTGTTCATGTATTTTGATTTTAGTTTAAATTTTTTGGTTTGGATCAATTAAATTTTTTCGCTTACTGTCTTTACTAATATAATTTTGAGAAAAACTTGAGGAACTTTTTTTGAAAAACAAAATTCAGAAATTGGCGTAAATTTTAGTGAAAACAAAAATTTTGAATTAATTTGCTCTATTTGTAAAATAATTTAGACAATCAAATTTTTTTTTTGCGTAAAATTTTCTATATTACAAAATTACTCGAATGATATTTCAGATATTTTATTTCATAGATAAACTAAATTAGTATTATTATTATTATTAAAACTATCAATGCCTAATTTTATTCTTAGAAATTGTTTAGTACAAAAATAGCAAATTAAGAAATAAAAATAATCTAATTTTAATAAAAATAATTTAATTTTAATAAAAATAATAATTAATTTTGATAGCCTATACAATTTTTAATTTTGATAGCCTATATAATTAATAACTAATTTTATTAATATTTAAAATAATTAATAACTAATCTTGTTGACAAAATAATTTTATAAGTTATTGACTGAATTATTATTTTTTAAAACACTAGTCAAATTTAACCGTTATTTTGTCAGATTTTGTAAAAAATTATTAAATTTTTTATTAGATTCCACAATTCAAGTGGATTTAGTCGGATTGAATGGTTACTATTTAGACCCAATGAAATATGATTTAGGGGGACAAGGAAATCTTTTGTAATTGGGCGAGTGCCCAAATTTCACTAAATAATTGAAAATGTGTGGTCCAACCAAAGTCTTACAAACTAATAAAAGAATAAATGCTAAAGTCTTGTCTGTTTTGTCAGAGTTTCCAATCTAAGTCAACGCTTCCGACATTGTTTCACAGCTGTTTCCCATCTTCCCATGCTCTTTCAGTTTTATACATATCCATTTGTTTGTTTTGTTTTTTTTTTCATCTAGATGAATTATACTATTAAGGAAACTCCGATCATACACAAGAGACAAAAGAGACAAGAGCCTGTAGAAGAATAAGCACATCCGTAGCTAAGCTACCGCAGAAATAAATCCATTCGAAACCAAGAGCTCCAAAAAGAGAAACTAAACTCAAACGACTATTAGGAGACATAACCCAAACAAAGGAACAAAAAAACCGACAATTACATCCCAAAATCAACTCTGAATAAAAATAAGATAAACACTAACACTGAAATGGTTGTACACGATAAAGACGACGGAGCTGAAATTCGTAACCACCAAAACCATCAAGGAATGTGGTTAAGATAAGTCCAAATCGAAAGATTTGACAATGAAAGTCAAGAAGGAGAAGACCACAAACACGAAAGAGAGCATCCCATTTATCCGAAGAATCTTCAACTGATATTCAATCCAATACCACAAGTGCAAGCTGTTGATGTACATCGCCGCTTGAAGAATTATTATGAAAATATCAGAGAGAAGAGGAATACAATTCTGCTGGGCGAGGTAGATAAGACTCGAAAGCTTCTTCTTCGAAAGAGAAAGTCGACCAATAAACTTTCAGATCCATAAACTTCTTCACCTTACGAAACCGGACGGAGAGAGGCCCGATCAAACAAATATCCAGAAAAGAAACGGGAGAAACTACGACTTGGAACGACAAGAGAATGGAGCAGCCTATAAATTCAACATCGAATGGCAAAAACCAACCCACGAGAATCTTCAGAGCTACTCCGAGAACCCACATATCCACTGCGCAGGAACCATGCCATGATACCTTGCAACTACCGAGAATCCCATAGGGTAGGACTAGGAGTCTTAGCCGATCCAGCTTGGAAACAAAACAAGACCGAACTGAAGGAACCAGAAATGGGACAGAGCCGAGGAGCTCTGACACAGCCAAACGGAATACTCACCTTCGAACAATCCAAGCTCAACCCGCAGCAACTCATCCGAAGATAAACACGAACCAACACCAACAACCAAAAGATGAAAGAGAACCGTACCCACATCTCCTAATCATCGAGCCATGACCGAAAGAGAACTACCATATCATAGATAAGAACAAGAGGATGGCGCGAAACAAGGAGAAGAGAGCTACCTGAATCATAGCCCGAGATCTAAGGCCGTCCTTAAGCCAAATACGATCTCGAGGGAAAAGAGACCCGAGAACCCCAACAACTTGAAACATCGCTCCATACTTGGCCTCAACCACTGATCGGAGACTCTATAGCCACACCGCCAGAGTAAATCGCCTCCGCAACCGAACAGAACCAACACGACCACTGCCGATCAACCTCACGCTTCACCGCATCAAGTCCTCACAAATCCGGGACCCCACGACGAAGAAACCCAGAGCAACCACCTTGACCTTGAACACAAGCAGCCACGAGATCGAAACTGACAACCAAACTCATCAGAAAAGACCCTAGGCCGGCGATGAAGATCAAACCAAAGAGAAAAAACAAAGGGGAAATACATATCCATTTGTATTCATATATTCATATTCAGATTCTGTTTTCTTCAAAATATCTCATCTTAACTTGTTTTTTACAATTTTTTTTGTCATCTGACATATATTTAAAATTTGGGATAAAGATTTACAAGAATATTACTTAGGAAACAAAGGTCATACAACAAGAGACCTATGTTCCATGCCAAAAATGACTTTACCAATAGCCAGAGGTGATACCCTAAAGCACTACCAAGTCTATAGCTTATTCCATTACAAAAAATTCAGCTAACCAAGAGGGAGGACCCCTAGCCACATAAGATTGAATTCGCCTTTCTCTTGTCACACTAAGAGCAATACGAAGAGCTCCTACATTGGTACTAGCATCTTCCACTTCCAACTTCCAAAAACTTATCCTACTTAGCCAAGGCTTAATTTTAGATACTTGAAATGAGAAAGAAGGCCATGCCTGAGGCCTTTCTAAAGCTTTGATCAATTTCACTGCATCCGACGCAAAAATTACCTTATACACCTTATGAGACACCATGCTTTCAATAGCCCAAACAAAAGTCTGTATCTTAGCATAATCCAAAGATACACAATTGGAGAAGCACTACCTACTATGCAATAGCACCATACCTCTATGGTTTCTCAAAACCCACGCTGCTCCTATTTGATGTTTTTTTACCAAGAAGCTCCTATATTGCATTTTAACCAAGGATAAGGAGGCAACTTCCATTTTTTCTTTACACTAACCTTTTCCGGGTTCTCTTTGAGCTCTCCATCCTTCTGTGTTGACTGAACATAAAATCCCAAGTTAGATTCCTCACATGCTTTACTCACCATCTCAGAAGCTAAAAATATTTTCTCTTCAAAGAATAAACCATTTCTGTTTTTCCACATGAACCAGAGTAACCAAGGGTACATTCTCCTAGTTTCCAGAGGAATATAGCTCCTTTTTGCAGTGTTCAATAAGTAATGGATGTTTGAAAAATGGAAACTTCATCAAAACCTCCATCAAGACAAGGAAAACTAGACATGGCCCAAACCTGTCTTGCCAGAGAACATGAGAATAAAACATGGTTGATTGATTCCCCTTCATTCCCACATATCTGGCTTCTAGAGTCAACATATATTCCTCTCTTAGCTATAAGATCTGTTGGGGTCAAAACCTACCCAGCTGCGATCAATGGAAAAATGGCTAAGTGCGGAAATGCGAAGAATCGGACAAGGCTGGAATTGTGCCTAGGTCATTTCTGTACGAGTTCGCTTGAGCACAAGATAGGCCATTCAAACCAAGCTCTGCTCCACTTCGGCAAAGAGGAGACATCGGCAAGCTTTGGCTCACCTCGGCGTGGAGAGTTCGGCAAAGAAAGGAAAGACGTCGGCAAGCTTTGTCTCCGCTTAGGCAATCTTTGTCTCCACTTAGACAAGCTTTGTCTCCGCTTAGGCAAGCCTTGTCTCCGCTTAAGCAAGCTTTGTCTCCGCTTAGGCAAGCTTTGTCTCCACTTAGGAAATCTCTGTCTCCGCTTAGGCAAGCTTTGTCTCCACTTAGCCAAGCTTTGTCTCCATTTAGGCAGTCTTTGTCTCCGCTTAGGCAAGCTTTGTCTCCACTTAGGCAATCTTTGTTTCCGCTCAGGCAAGCCTCGTCTCTGCTTAGGCAAGCCTTGTCTCCACTTAGGCAAGCTTTGTCTCCGCCTAGGCAAGCCTTGTCTCCACTTAGGCAAGCCTTGTCTCCACCTAGGCAAGCTTTGGCTCACATCGGCAAAGCTCTGCTCTACTTCGGCAAACACTGGAGACTTAGGCAAACACGGAGACTTCGGCAAGCACTGGAGACTTCGGCAAGCACCGAGACTTCGGCAAGCACGAAGACTTTGGCAAGCACTGGAGACTTAGGCAAACACGGAGACTTCGGCAAGAAGGGAGATTTCGGCAAACACTGGAGACTTAGGCAAACACGGAGACTTCGGCAAGCAGGGAGACTTAGGCAAACACGAAGACTTCGACAAGCACTGGAGACTTCAGCAAGCACGGAGACTTCGGCAAGCACGAAGACTTCGACAAGCAGGGAGACTTCGGCAAGCACTGGAGACTTAGGCAAACACGGAGACTTCGGCAAGCAGGGAGATTTCGGCAAACACTGGAGAGTTAGGCAAACACGGAGACTTCGGCAAGCAGGGAGACTTAGGCAAACACGAAGACTTCGGCAAGCACTGGAGACTTCGGCAAGCACGGATACTTCGGCAAGCACGAAGACTTCGGCAAGCAGGGAGACTTTGGCAAGCACTAGAGACTTAGGCAAACACAGAGACTTCAGCAAGTAGGGAGATTTTGGCAAACACTGGAGACTTAGGCAAACACGGAGACTTCGGCAAGCAGGGAAACTTAGGCAAACACGGAGACTTCGGCAAGCACTGGCCACTTAGGCAAACACGGAGACTTCGGCAAGCAGGGAGACTTAGGCAAACACGGAGACTTCGGCAAGCACTGACCACTTAGGCAAACACAGAGACTTCAGCAAGCACTAGAGACTTCGGCAAACACTGGCCACTTTGGCAAGCACTGGAGACTTCGGCAAGCACGGAGATTTCGGCAAGCATTGGAGACTTCAGCAAGCACGGAGACTTCGGCAAGCAGGGAGACTTCGGCAAACACTGGAAACTTAGGCAAGCACTAGAGATTTTGGCAAACGCGGGGACTTCGGCCATGCCAGGCCACATCGGCAATGACCCACTTTGGCCGTGACACGAAGCTACCTGGCCGAAGTCAAAACCATACGAAGATTATCTTGGCCGAAGTCAATTCCATACGAAGCTGCCTGGCCGAAATCAAGTCTATACGGAGCTGCTTGGCCGAAGTCATTTCCATACGAAACTATCTGGCCGAAGTCAAAGCTGCCGAAGACAATCCTTGCCGAAGTCAATTCCATACGAAGCTGCCTGGCCGAAGTCAAGTCTATACGGAGCTGCCTGGCCGAAGTCATTTCTATACGAGGCTAGAAGACAACGCGGCCGAAGCCATTTCTATACTAAGACAACAAGCCCATCTTTGGCCTACAACAATGCAAAGGCCCACGAAGTCAAGTCGACTTGCTAAAACGGAAATCCCGAAGGATTGGGAAGTTTTCCTAATCTCTTGGGGATTGACCTGGCCGACTCAAGCTAGTATATATACTCATGTACATCTCTTGAAAAAGGGATCCGGAATTTACTTAGCAAAAAAAAACCCTAGACTTTTTTGCTCTCAACCTCTTGTACGAAAGCTTTTCGAAAATAGCTTAATAAAAACCATCTTTGGATCTCTCCGTTCGTGGTTCATCCGCAGAAATTTCATCCCTCTTAACAAACCTCCGACAAATTCTAATTGTGTTGATTTCGACTCCCACAATTACCCCTTGAAGATACACCCTCATCTTCATCGGAGGATTCGGCCGTCGTCTCGGATTCGGAGGCTTCATTCGAACTGAGCAAAGTCAAACCAAGCTTACCCCTGTTGGATCCAGAGAATACGCGAATGCCGACATCCACCGCTAACGCTTCAACGGACTCGTTGCCGAGTGCTATGTCGGTCGAGTCTTCAGGGATCGGCGAGACCACTAGGTCGTTCCCCAATAAGGCAACCAACCTATCAAACTCGTTATCGGCACCAGCGTACCTCACTTTCCATCCCTGGAGTTTCTCAATTTCGGCATCCAATGAAGGTGGTTCATCACCGCGGAGCAGCGCAAGGAGTTCAAGGTTTCCGTCAACTTTGGCAAGATCGACCACGTTGTTCTTCGACGATTCGCCCAAGATCTTAACCTTCTCCTTGGCTCGGTCGACTTTAGATTGAAACTTCTCGGCCATTCTGCGTATCGCCCCCTTCTTAGCCCGTTCAACCTTCTTGTCGGTCATGGCCCTCTCCGAGCTTAACATCCGCTGAAGCTCGGCAACTTGAGCCTCCTACTGGACCCGATAAGACTCCAGGTCCTCCTTCTGTTTCGATGCTATCTCCGTTGCAGCGTCACGCTCACGCTCGGCTTCGTTAAGCTTTGTTCGAAGCTCTTCGGCCACTTTTCGTGCACGCTTAGCTCTCCTCACGTTCTTACGGATGTCCGCCTCATAACCGGACATCATCTTGTTAATAGAGGCCACGAACTGAATAGAAAGAAAAGGGAGATCATGCATCGCATTTTAAACAAAGTATGAAAAGAAAAAGTCAACGCAAACTACCTTAGTACCCCGACGAGACATTTCGGCATATGGGTTGCTCCGGGATAGAGTATCAAGAGGAGGAAAGTAATCCCCCTTAGAGAGAATCTTGGAGAAGAGAGTGGCCGATGCCGACGCATCGTCACAAACCATTTCAGAAGCAAACGGCTGAGATACGAGCTCCGAAGGCAGCTTGTGCTCGGCAGCACTGCGAACCGATGCGTTACGCCTTTTTCGTCCAGGAGCGTCATCCTTTTGAGGATATTTCCCTTTATCAGCCTTTTCCGAGGCACGTCTCCGGACTGGCCTCACCTGATCGGCATCCTCACTTGTGGCCGCAACCTTGCCCTTTCTGCGATGAACCGGAGGCAAGTCCAATCGCCCAAGACCCAACACAACCTCTCTCATGATGGGGATCGACGGAGCCAGCGTGGACAGTTCTACAGATGAGTCGCTCGAGGGAAAATCAAGGGAAGCACTTAGCTGCTCCGTAGAAATCTCAGTTCGGCCGACCTCTGCCTGCTCCATTGCGGCACGGTTTTCAGCTTCCATCCTTTCACGAACAGATGACATTTTCCCCATGGTTCTCCTCGTACTGCTAGACGAAGGGGTTGAACTCGGAGAATAATATCCAAAGTATTGTGCCCGCGCTCTCTCTACTCTTTGAAAAGTAAAATATCTTTGCCAATCGCACTCACCGGAAGCTAGAGTCTCGCAAAGTGTAATTACGTCCGGAGGACACGTCGGGAGCAGATTAGGAACTGCAAAACCAACAAACAAAGCGGAAAGTCACGACATTTCAACAAGGCAGAAAAGCTCGTAAAGCTATAGATCGGCTACCGATTTTTCTCCATGTGGTCCTAATTTTGTTAACCCAATCTGCACCAACCGAAGCCTCGAAAATGAGAACAAAAAAGAAATAATCCTCCCAATATCTGTCTTTACTTGGGAATCCTCCGATAATTTTGCGGTGGACTTTGTTCAAAAGGGAGTAAAGAAGCGAGTCCTTAGAGCGAAATGTCCAAAAGGATAGCAGGTTCAGCAAGTGATCCACGGTGACTTTTTCGCCACACTCGAAGCTGCGGACCACGATCCCAACCAGGTGTCGAATTTCCCGCGGAGTTATTTGCGCCGGGGCCAGTCTATGCTTCCATAGATACTCAAGGATGACCCTTGGTATTGGAAACCACATAAAGCACATGTAAAAACAACTCTCGTACAAGGTAAAACACCCTTTTGGAGGCTCACCGGCCCGATCCGATGGCGACGGAAGGATGAGTTCAATTTCTTCAGAAATGTTAAATCGGTGCTTGAGGGTCTCCAAAGATTCAGCAGTGGAGAGAGTAGATCCTGGTGGATCAGGTGCCTCGTGCTTGTATCCGCCCTTAGGAACTCGCCGCTTTGAAGAACACGCCCGAAGACTCGCGTCTTCCCTCATTCTAACACAATCGGAACTCCAATTCTCCATCTCGATTTTTACATTGAAAGGACTCTCCATTTCGTCCAGCAAAGGAAATCACTTCGGCGAAAAAGGATTTCGGCCAAGCACCACTTCGGCAAAAGACTACTTCGGCAGAGAAGGGGTCGTCGGCAAAGGATGAAATCACTTTGGCCAACCAAGCACTTCGACCGAGAAGAGCTTCGCTTCGGCACGGGCGACACTTCGGCAAGGAGGGATGTCGGCAAGGTCTACTTCGGCAGAGGAGACTTCGGCCCAAGAATAATGTCAGAGGAACAAAAACAACAACCCGAAATAAAAATTTTCAAAAAAGAGGAGAGAGAAAGGAAGAGAGAAGTTACCTTGAGTTTTTGAGAAAATGAAGAAGTGAAGAGGAAGTGAGGAGAAGTGGAAGCATATATAGGCTCATAAAGCAAAAGATGATGTCATCATGTATTGGGAACCGGGCCAAAACACAGTTGAATGAAGAAATTTCTACTAGAAATAGGATTATCAGTCTGAAGACAGAAAACCAGGAAGATATCAAAAACGACGGACTCGGTGTCATGTCAACTGAGCTCGTACCAATCGACACGGCGCATTGATCCCAGCTTGGACTTCCTCTACCTCGGCACTATCATCACTAAAACTACCGAGCTGGGGGGATAACTGTTGGGGTCAAAACCCACCCAGCTGCGATCAATGGAAAAATGGCTAAGTGTAGAAATGCGAAGAATCGGACAAGGCTGGAATTATGCCTAGGTTGTTTCTGTACGAGTCCGCTTGAGCACGAGATAGGCCATTCCAACCAAGCTATGCTCCACTTCGGCAAATAGGAGACATCGGCAAGCTTTGGCTCACCTCAGCGTGGAGACTTCGGCGAAGAAAGGAAAGACATCGGCAAGCTTTGTCTCCGCTTAGGCAAGCTTTGTCTCCGCTTAGACAAGCTTTGTCTCCGCTTAGGCAAGCTTTGTCTCCGCTTAGCCAAGCTTTGACTCCGCTTAGGCAAGCTTTGTCTCCACTTAGGCAATCTTTGTCTCCACTTAGGCAAGTTTTGTCTCCGCTTAGGCAAGCCTTGTCTCCGCTTAGGCAAGCCTTGTCTCCACTTAGGCAAGCTTTGTCTCCGCTTAGGCAAGCTTTGTCTCCACTTAGGTAATCTCTCTCTCCGCTTAGGCAAGCTTTGTCTCCGTTTAGGTAATCTCTCTCCGCTTAGGCAAGCTTTGTCAAGCACTAGAGACTTCAACAAGCACGGAGACTTCGGCAAGCACGAAGACTTTGGCAAGCAGGGAGAAGCACTGGAGACTTAGGCAAACACGGAGACTTCGGCAAGCAGGGAGATTTCGGCAAACACTGGAGACTTAGGCAAACACGGAGACTTCGGAAAGCAGGGAGACTTAGGCAAAAACGGAGACTTCGGCAAGCACTGGAGACTTCAACAAGCACAGAGACTTCGGCAAGCATGAAGACTTCGGCAAGCAGGGAGACTTCGGCAAGCACTGGAGACTTAGGCAAACACGGAGACTTCGGCAAGCAGGGAGATTTTGGCAAACACTGGAGACTTAGGCAAACACGGAGACTTCGGCAAGCAGGGAGACTTAGGCAAAAATGGAGACTTCGGCAAGCACTGGCCACTTAGGTAAACACGGAGACTTCGGCAAGCAGGGAGACTCAGGGAAACACGGAGACTTCGGCAAGCACTGACCACTTAGGCAAACACGGAGACTTCGACAAGCACTGGAGACTTTGGAAAGCACTGGCCACTTCGGCAAGCACTGGAGACTTCGGCAAGCACGGAGATTTCGGCAAGCATTGGAGACTTTAGCAAGCACTGGCCACTTAGGCAAACACGGAGACTTCGGCAAGCAGGGAGGCTTAGGCAAACACGGAGACTTCGGCAAGCACTGGCCACTTAGGAAAAAACGGAGACTTTGGCAAGCACTGGAGACTTCGGCAAGCACTGGCCACTTTGGCAAGCACTGGAGACTTCGGCAAGCACAGAGATTTTGGCAAGCATTGGAGATTTCAGCAAGCACGGAGACTTCGACAAGCAGGGAGACTTCGGCAAACACTGGAGACTTAGGCAAGCACTAGAGACCTCAGCAAACGCGGGGACTTCGGCCAAGCTAGGCCACATCGGCAATGACCCACTTTGGCCGTGACACGAAGCTGCCTGGCCGAAGTCAAAACCATACGAAAATTGTCTTGGCCAAAGTCAATTCCATACGAAGCTGCTTGGCCGAAGTCAAGTCTATACGGAGCTGCTTGGCCGAAGTCATTTTCATACGAAACTATCTGGCCGAAGTTAAAGCTGCCGAAGATAATCTTGGCCGAAGTCAATTCCATACGAAGCTGCCTGGCCGAAGTCAAGTCTATACGGAGCAGCCTGGCCGAAGTCATTTCTATACGAGGCTAGAAGACAACGCAGCCGAAGCCATTTCTATACTAAGACAACAAGCCCATCTTCGGCCTACAACAATGCAAAGGCCCACGAAGTCAAGCCAACTTGCTAAAACGGAAAGCCCGAAAGATTGGGAAGTTTTCCTAATCTCTTGGGGATTGACCTGGCCGACTCAAGCTAGTATATATACTCATGTACATCTCTTGAAAAAGGGATCCGGAATTTACTTAGCAAAAAAAAACCTTAGACTTTTTTGCTCTCAAACTCTTGTACGAAAGCTTTTCGAAAACAGCTTAATAAAAACCATCTTTGGATCTCTCCGTTCGTGGTTCATCCGCAGAAATTTCATCCCTCTTAACAAACCTCCGACAAATTCTAATTATGTTGATTTCGACTCCCACAAGATCCACCACTGGGATTACCTCACTCAGTGTTTTGCACAGGAAAACTTTGATTTTTGGCACTGTTTTGATATTCCACACTTGAATCTTTATCTCGTTTGTTGAAGGATTCATCTCAACCAACCTAATTGCCTCTGCACTTTTTTCTTTATGAGAAAACCAATATCCAGACTTAACAGAATACTCTTCACTCCTGTTGAAAGGCCATATCCAAAAGTCTTCCTTTGAGACTATAGACTTCATTGCAAGAATAAACTTTATATCGGCAGGGTAAAACGGCTCCTCTAGTTTACTGATATCCCAATCTTTTGCTCTGAAGTCAATAAAATGGTCGACAGTTAGGAAAATATCAATCAAATAGTTCTTTATCAAGGGAGCTTTCATCACTCAATCCTCTATCCACTTATCAGTCCACACATTCACAGACTCTCCATTGCCTATCTTCTTTTTTAATCCCTTTAATAGCAGTTCCTTCCCATGTAACAAGTTTCTCCATCCATAGGAAGGTCTAGTACCTTCAACAGCTTGTAAGAAATTACCATGATCAAAATACCTGCTTCTAAGCAACCTGGCCAACAAACACTTAGGGAACTTTAACACCCTCCAAGCTTGTTTCCCTAGCAATGCTTGGTTGAAACACTGAATGTCTCTCATCCCTAAACCTCCCTGGTCTTTATTCAAACACATCTTCTCCCAATTAACCCAATTAACCTTTCTTTTGTCTTCAAAGACACTCCACCAGAATTCAGCCATGGCACTAGTTAGATTGGTAATCGTCGTAATAGGCAACTTAAAACAGGTCATAGCAAAAACTGGCATTGTAATGAGCCTAAAGATCCCTAAGCACGATTGAGGAACCAAGAATTTTTAAAGTATGGGGATCAATGCCTTTAAGCTCAGAAAGGTTAGAAAAGGAGTAAAATCAAGTTTTGGTCGAGGAATTTTAAGTTTGGGTCGAGAAAAATTCAGTTTGGATCAAGGAAAATCCAATCTGGGTCGAGAAAAACTAAGTGGGTCGAGAATTCCTACCCTTGGATCGAGAAAATACAACCCCGGATCGACTGAAAACTGCGCTGAACGCGTGAGGGTAACGCTGGGCAATGACAGGATCGCAGAACCTTTCTGCCACGTGTTCTGCATGCGCTGGGTAGCGTCTGAACCGAGACAGGGTCGCAAAACTGTACTGCAGCATGTCCTGCATGCGCTGGGTAGCGCAGAAAGCAGTTGGGCGTAGATTGGGCATGCAGATCTAGACTGCCACTTGTCAGCCATGCGCCAGCATGCTTCCCACTTAGCAGAAAGAGTTTTGGCCGAGATTTCTAGGGATTTTTCCTATAAATACTAACCCCAAGCCTTAGTTTTCTTCCCATCCGAAATTCCCTTGGCCAAGTTCTGCCAAAATCGTTGTAGACCCTTCCCGTATAGAAAATTCTTGATTTCAGTCCATGGTGAAGGGTTTTCGAGTAGATTCACGGTAAGATCTAGCATTTCCCTTGGTTCTTACTTAGATCCATCTTACCCAGATCCGTTTAGCTCCGTGGTAAGCTAGTTTCTGTCCTTAGCTTTAGGTGATCGAGTCATCTAAGCTTTAGGACTAGATCGTGGGAGGTGTTTAGCTTAGTCAACCTCCGATTCGAAAATAGTGAGTCCCGGTAAATTGTGTGATGATATGCTAATGTTCGGATGCAGGTTGGCTTAATGCATGCATGTGTAGATCCAGTTGAAAGGATCGCATGCATGTCCGTTGGAAACAGTTTCGAGGTTTTTAGTAAATTGTTGTGGAAACAGTTTCTAGAACATGGAACTCAATACTAAGACTAATCCACTTTCGTGGTGCTAACCATTTCATTTGATCACCTAATTGTCATAGACTTTCGCACTTACAATTATATAATAAATGAGCATTAACGAGCAAGTCCAATTAGCTTACTAAACACCCTAAACATCAATGGTTAATTGGCTAGGATATGTAAAGCCCACAAAAGGTTTGGTTCAAACATTTCCACGAACACCTTTCGGGTGTGAAAATGACCAAAGGTATAGATTTTGAGAGTCAAAACTAGCTTTAATCTTCTAAGTGAAGGATCCAACAATAATCAACCTAATAATCATCATCTAACCATCAAAGCATCCTAATCAAGCATAACCCATAGTCCAACAAAAGAGAAAACATGGATCATGGGCATAGATAATTGACTAAGGATGATTAACAAGTAAGTAATGATGCTAGGACAAGCAATCAAAATTAATTCCAAGACATGAATCCCATAAAGTAGACTAGTTCACTTTCATGAGGCTAATCCATTCACTAATCATCTAATTATGCTAATTTCTTAATTGCAATTAAAATGACTAATGATCTTTAATACATATGCCCAATAAGTCAACAAATCACCTTAATCATCAAGTGTTAATTGGCTAAGATGTGGAAAGCATATTTAGAGTTGGTCTAGACATTTTCACAAACACCTTTCGGGCATGAAAAGTCTATGATCAAGGATTTCATTAGCAAAGTCAATCCTAGCTTTGGGTTCACTCTAAATATAGGAAATCACAAGAATCTAAACATATCATCATTAATCAACCATAATCTATCCCAACCTATAATCCACAAGAAGGCTAATTCATAAACATGACAAAGAACAAAGAGAAAAACATAAACATAGTAAAAAAATACAAACAAAAGATAAAGAGATAAAAAATTTGAAGAATTCTTCTCTAAAGTGGCATGATGAGATGAAGTTCTTGTCCAAACATCAAGAAGAGAGTTTGGATCCAATCCAACTCTAGAGGGGAGAAAACTTAGAGTTTTTAATGTGCTAAAACATATATATATATATAGAAAGGGGAAGTTACCGGATCAACCCGGGACAAACCAGGTCAAAACCGGAGTTGTGCAGAAAGTGTAGCCAGTATCGACATGGCATATCGACCTGGTGTATGGAAACACGTTGATGTAGGTGACATCAGTCCATCTTTTCGTCTGGTGCAGCTCATATGTGGTGAGCTGGGCACGTCAATGCAGTGAACATCAGAGTGTGTTTGGCTCCTTTTCATCCCCTTTGGTTTTCCTTCCTTCTCCAATTGATTCTCCTTGATCCTAGGCCTCCATAGTACCTGAAATAGACTCAAAATGCAATGCAAATAGAACATAATGGACCTAGGACTCTAAGACTAAACATATACTAAATGGAACCTAATATGAAGAGAAAAATGGATTAAGTAATCTAAATGAGTGTGAAAGCTAGTTGAAATGCATGCTAAGTAGTGCTAAAATATGAACACATGAACTCCCCCAAACTTGTCCTTTGCTTGTCCTCAAGCAAACAAGTAAGAACAACCCCGGAGAAGAGGTTTGAAAGTGAGAACTCAAAGCCAAAAGGAATCAGCAAAGCATTCAACATCAAGGCTCAAGACAATACAAAGTTATCGCATAAGTGAATCTCTACTCGATCAATCTTCTCACATCCATGTTAACTCCAATCTTTTGCCTCTAGACACCAAAGCTATGCTTTTACTTGATTCCTATCAACCATCTCTTTAACATTCAATTAGAGTGTTTAGGCGCGGTCTCGCTTATGGTATGATGATCAAGTTCATTTGGCTTGGTAAGAGAAAGGCTTTAAGAACAAAGAAAGAGGGGGTTTGAATATTTTGTGGTGGTTAATTATCAATGAAATGAGTGTATGGCAAATTGTAAAAGCAAGAAAGAAAAGAATAATTTATGCATACAAGGTTTCATTTCCAATTACTACCCAATCCCATTGATACACACTCAAACTCTTTTTTTTCTCTGTACTTCACAAAAGCCTTTGGCTTGAATAACCACATTGAAGCTCACTCTTTCTTTTGAACTCTAGGGGAAACTTTTTTTAACAACATGCTCGTTTCACTTAACTTTGCTAGACTCCTCTAAGCTTCTTTTCTTTTTCTTCTTCGATTATTCTTTCTTATTCTAGAGGAGACTAATACATTTTGATTTCGTTTCTTTTTAGAGCTTTCTCTTTTTCTTTTTGCATTCTTCCCTATAGTTTTTTTCTTAGAGTTTCTTTCTTTCTCTCAACCTCTCTTTTATTCCTCACTTCCCATATCTCAAACTCACACGTATAAACATTTTCCTTCTTTGAATACCCTCCCTAAAGGCAAGTCTTAAACGCAAGAAACAAGCCTTAATTGGAAACTATCCTTGTTGTTCTAATACTTGCGAGATTTTACATATGCAACACTCAAGGAAAAAGCCTCACTCAAAGATTAAATGCAAGGATTTCAAAGAAAGGATAAGTTTCAAGGGTGTGGTACCTTCTCAAAGATGGAGATAGGCCATTCAAGTCATTAAAGAGTGGCAAAAAGGGATAAGATGACTTGAATGTAAGGAAGTTAATCCATGATCAAGATCAAAAGACCATAAACGAGAATATTAAATTCAATTAAAGTCTAATAAGATAGAGATGACATCAATTAAAACAAGCATCCACAATAGCAATGAGTTTTGAGCGAAGAGATCAAGTTGCAAAGCAGAAAGCTTTTCTACAATTCACTTAAGCAATAGAAATGCCAACCAATCCCGGACGATCCAACAAAAAAGGACTTATTAAGAAACTCACATTGAATGCTAAGTAAAAAACCTTTAAAAGGAAATTCTATCATTGTTCTCATATGTACAATGCAAATGCAGCCTAGAATGAGCATATAAGTGAATGAAATGCAACTAAATGAGAAATTTTTTTTGTATTTTTCGAAATTTTTATGGTTTTTGTGGTTTTATGATATATACAATGCAATGTGCTATGCATGAGACTCAAGAATACAAAAGAGAAAACAAAACAAACTCAAATGATCATTAGCAACTATCCTCCCCCGGACTTACTTCTCACCGCCCAGTGAGAAAGCAAAACTGAAGGAAAGAATGAAAAAATCACGAAAAATGCAAAAATGAAAACGTAAAATCAAGTGGTATTTACAATGATAGATGTGGTACCTTGGATAGCTAGTATTGTGGATCATTTTGGTGGCTTGTGGAGAGAGTGATTAGAAGGCTTATGGTCCCCTTATCCATGCTTGTTTTGTGTCACTAGCTTGACAAAGGATATGCTTGGGAGAGTTCCTAAGGGGCGCGTTTAACGTCACTAGCTTGACGGTTGATTCCTCTTTTTCACTCTTTCTTTTACTCATAGTTGTACACCTAAGAGATCAATATCAAAAGCAAAGGGAAATAAGTAGCAACAAAAGAAAATAAACAGGCTATAGTCTCAATTTGAATCCTAACTCTAATGGCAATCGTTTAGTCCTTGGCAACGGCCCCAAAAACTTGGTGCGTCCTATTTTCACCTTTGCTAGAGAGCAAAGATCCAATAGGCGATCGAAGCTTTACATTTATATAGTTTCAAATAAAACCACAAGCGCATGGTGCACCGAAGTAGTACTTAAGGGTCGATCCCAATAGACTAAAGATTGTAAATACTAAAGATGCGAGAAACAAACTAAGCTATAGCAAATTTTTTTGGGGGGGTTTAATAGTTTAAAAGATGAGAAATGCAAAAAGATAAATAAGGAAAAAGCATTGGACAATGAGCAATACTATCAAAATAATGGATTAACAATCGAACAACGGTGCAAAAGGTTGGAAGAAACACCATCCTAGAACATGGACTCAATACTATGACTAATCCACTTTCGTGGTACTAACCATTTCATTTGATCACCTAATTGTCATAGACTTTCACACTTGCAGTTAGATAATAAATGAGCACTAACGAGCAAGTCCAATTAGTTCACTAAACACCCTAAACATCAATGGTTAATTGGCTAGGATATGTAAAGCCCACAAAAAGTTTGGTTCAAACATTTCCACAAACACCTTTCGGGTGTGAAAATGACTAAATGTCTAGATTTTGAGTGATCAAGTCAAAACTAGCTTTAATCTCAACCTAAGTGAAGGATCCAACAATAATCAACCCTAATAATCGTCATCTAACCATCAAAACATCATAATCAAGCATAACCCATAGTCCAACAAAAGAGAAAACATGGATCATGGGCATAGATAATTGACTAATGATGATTAACAAGTAAGTAATGATGCTAAGACAAGCAATCCTGTTCAATTCCAAGACATGAATCCCATAAAGTAGACTAGTTAACTTTCATGAGACTAATCCATTCACTAATCATCTAATTATGATAATTTCTCAAGTGCAATTAAAATGACTAATGATCTTTAGTGCATATGTCCAATAAATCAACAAACCACCTTAATCATCAAGTGTTAATTGGCTAGGATGTGGAAAGCATATTTAGAGTTGGTATAGACATTTTCGCAAACACTTTTCGGGCATGAAAAGTCCATGATCAAGGATTTGATTAGCAAAGTCAATTCTAACTTTGGGTTCACTCTAAACATAGGAAATCACAAGAGTCTAAACATAAACATCATTAATCAATCATCAATCAACCATAATCTAACCCAACCCATAATCCACAAGAAGACTAATTCCTAAACATGATGAAGAACAAAGAGAAAAACATAAACATAGTGAAAAAGTATAAATAAAATATAAAGAGATAAAAGAGAAGAAAATTCTTCTCTAAAGTGGCATGATGAGATGAAGATCTTGTCCAAACATCAAGAAGATAGTTTGGATCCAATCCAACTCTAGAGGGAAGAAAACTTAGGGTTTTTAATGTGCTAAAACATATATATATATATAGGGAAAGGGAAAGGTACCGGGTCAACCCGGGACAAACGGGGTCAAACCCGAATTTGTGCAGAAAGTGCAGCCAGTATCGACATGGCATATCGACCTGGTGTATGGAAACACGTCGATGCAGGCGACATCAGTCCATCTTTTCGTCTGGTCCAGCTCATATCGACCTGGCATATCGATGTGGTGAGCTGGGCACGTCGATGCAGTGAACATCAGAGTGTGTTTGGCTCCTTTTCATCCCCTTTGGTTCTCTTTCCTTCTCCAATTGATTCTCCTTGACCTTAGGCCTCCATAGTACCTGAAATAGACTCAGAATACAATGCAAATGCAATATATATAATGGACCTAGGACTCTAAGACTAAACATATACTAAATGGAACATAATATGAAGAAAAAGATGGATTAAATAATCTAAATGAGTGTGAAAGTTATGAGAAATGCATGCTAAGGAGTGCTAAAATATGAACATATCATATATAAAACCTTTTGACATTCTGGGTTTAGGATCCTTCTGATAATACTCAAAGAATTCTTATCACTTGAACATAACTCAGGTAGATATGGCAAGTCATATGGTACATCTTCTTCTTCCAAGGTCAGCGCCAACATGATCTTATCGATGCTTGAAGTCATAGATCTTCTTTCACCCACTCAACGACCAAGTCGTTCTTCTTAAATCAAACTCTCTTTCACTAAAATTTTCTTTTCATACAACTTCTATTAACAAACCTTAGTTTTCGGACCTGAAACGCTTTTAGAAAGAGGAAAAGTAAATGTTAAACTACTTCGATTCTATCCAAAAGAAAAAAGTTTTCCACTCAAACACTCAAAACCAACAAAGTCAAAGCCTTTGGATGAATTAGAGTTTTCTAAGCCCAATCTAAGGATTCTCGTGGATGAATTAATTTATTTTTTCTATGCTCAGTTGTTTTTTACAATCCATCTAAACATATTTTTAATTTTTAACCAAGAAAATCTAATATTTTTTTGTAAAATATCACACTTTACAAAGAAGATTATGAACTATATTATGAATTACTTATTTTGTTTTTATATATTATATAATATTTATTACATCATATTGTATAATATGTTTACGTTAAAATTCATTTTTAATTAGACGAATCACTAATCATTATTGTGTCATTTATTTGTTTTTATCTAAATCATTAGTGTTTATGCTTGATTTTGTGTTAACATAAATGATTGATCCATGTGTTAACCCAAATGATTGGTCCAGAGAAAAAATATTTGTAGCTTAGATCAATATACTGGTCTCGCAGTTAACAGAATCAGCTTTTGTTTGGTCTCTGATCAGGATTCGGTCATATATCATTGAAACTCTTAAGAGTTTGAGGTACTCTTAAGAGATTTAGACATCCATACTTGTAAAATAACTCATGAACTCACTCACGTGCAAAATTTGAATTCAAAACTCATCAGTGTCGATTTCACACGTATCATGAACAGTCAAGACTAACTCAAGTACCATGTACATCAGGAAGATAAAAAGCATAAAGCTGATGGAGTTTCGCAGATTCAGAAGGATGTACAAACGATCATATGGCCATAACAAGCTCTCGCGTGCTCGGGGATCAATGTTATCAATCAGCTACATGTCAAGGTGAATAAATTAGGTGAAAAGAACTTGAATGCTTTATACGAGATCTGATCCGACTAATCCACTTGTCTGAACGACATGTGTTTAACTTGGTATAGCAGTTCCGAAAATGTAAAATCTATAAATGTAACTTTCTCTCTAAGATAAAAAAAATTCATTTTTTATTTTCTCACACTTTTTCATGTTCTTTCTAGTTTTTCTCCCGATACATAACTTTTATTTAACCTCGAAATCTAGTCTTACACTCGTTTTCATCTCAATTTCGTCCAATTTCTTCTTAAAAAAATTCTTGTCTTTCTCTCGTTTGCACATGTAATAGCTCACAAAAATGACATAATACTTCGTGGACTCATTATCTTTGAGTTCGGAGTAAACTGAATCCACCTTCCATTGTGTTTTCTAATTATTCTCATTTTTGACAAAATCATGTGGTCTATTTTATTGACTTGAATGTCAGAGAGTTTTTGAAAAATACCTCATTGATATTTTCCTACCTTTCACGTATTTGTTGAATTTTACAAGAAATCTACCATCTCGTGGTTAGATCACATACACAACGGAAAATACATAAACAATATATATCAATTACTCTATCTTTGTTAATATATACACATGATAACAAATATGTTGATGCGGTATATCAACTAGGGTTTTAGTTAGGTGATTTGAGTAAGGAGTTTGTAGAGTTTCGTTAGAATTAGGTCAAAGATCGGTTAGGTGAGAGATAATTCAGATCGTCGAGATGACGAGCTGAAAGAATAAAAACAAGGACTAAAGTTTGCCGAGAATTCGAAGTCTTTATTGCTAAGCCCTCGAATACAATGTTTCAGATCTCCTTCTCAATGAGGGTGCTCTCTTATTTATACAAGTTTTAGTCAGTCGATTAAATCATAATCCTTTTGTAAATCTTCCTTTTTGGGGATCTTTCCTTCTCTTTCGGAGTTTCCTTATTCTTCGGAATTTCTTTATTCTTTGTGGTTTGGTCGTTGGACCGACTTCACAGGGTAACTGGGCTTTGTGGGCCGAACTGTCAATTGGGCCGAGATCGAGCAGGACGAGCTCGTTGAGCCGAATTTGGGTTGATTTGCGGGTTGATATTGATTAGTGTCGGATCTTGTTGGAGGATATGAGACTCATCTCCAACAGTAAGGCCCCCCAGTTTGTCGAAGGAGATGTTTTTGAGTTCGGCAGATTCTAACTAAAAATTTGATTCGGCGTGGATTAGGATTGACACGCGTAGCTTTCATCCGATCTCGGACACGTGGAGGGATCTCAGACATGTGGTAGAGTACTGATCGTTGATTAGCCGAGGAACCGAAGAGTCGCATAGGTTCGAAATACGAAGCATCACCTATGGTTAATGATTGCTCTCGGTACCTGCAATTTCTTCTATAAATACTTGCCAACGTCTTTAGTTTCTTCACTTCATCCGAAATTTCCAAAGGTAGTTCTCTTTGCCTTCGATCTCTTCTTTTAAGTTATCACCAAGATTGACTAGCATGTCATCGATGTAGACCTCCATGGATTGGCCGAGCTGATCAGCGAGCATTTAGTTGACAAGTCTTTGATAAGTAGCTCCTGTATTCTTCAGTCCGAAAGGCATTACCTTGTAACAGTAGATTCCTCGATCTGTTATGAAGGCTATCTTTTTTCGATCATCCGGGTGCATCAGGATCTGGTTATATACAGAAAAAGTGTCCATGAAGGACAAGAGTTGATTCCCAACTGTTGCTTCCACGATCCGGTCTATATGTGGCAAGGGAAACTTTCTTTTGGACAGGCTTTGTTCAGATCGGTGAAATCTACACAGACCCTCCACTTTCCATTCTTTTACTTGACCACCATGGGGTTGGCAAGCCAATCTGGGTATTTGACTTCGATGATCGATACAGCTCCTAGTAGCTGTTCCACCTCGTCCTTTACGGCTTTTACCCATTCATGACCGGGCTTCCTTCATTTCTGCTTGATTGGTTTGTAAATTGGGTCGGCGTTCAGCTCGTGGCACATAATATTTGGGTCGATTCCCTTCATGTCTTCGATTGACCATGCGAAGGTGGATACGTTTCACCGGAGGAGTTCGACAAGCTGATCACTAATATCTTCGGTTAGTTCGACGCCGATCCCTAGACATCATTCTGGCTTGTCGCTGTCGATGATAATTTGCATGATGGAGTTATGCTTCAGCTTTGGTGGGCCGAGATCACTAGATTCGTCGGTGATATGTAGAGCCAATGCTGTTTTATTCCTAATTTTCTTTTCACTGATGAATCATGTTCGAGCTATCCTCTAATTTCTTCTGATGGTAAATGTGCCATTCGGAGTTGGGAACTTGATGCATTGGTGGTAGATTGATGCTGCTGCTTTCATAGTATACATCCAAGGCCTTCCCAAAATCACATTATAAATGGCAGGTTTGTCTATCACCACATATTTGATATACTTGATCACTGTGGCCAAATAGATGGGAAGTTTGATGGTTCTGATACTTGAGGTCGTCTCGTTAGTGAAACCTGTTAAAGGTCGGCTGCATTACTTGATGTCATCGTCTTTAACTTCCATCTTCTTCAGGGTTTCTTTGTATATCATGTCCATTCTGCTGCCTGTATCGACCAGTATTCGCGTTACTTCACAGTTTCCGATCATGAGCTCACTCACAAGAGGATCATTGTGAGGCCTATCAAGTCCGACGGTGTCCGATTCGTCGAAGGTTATTGAGAGGTCCTCGCTTGGGGGCTCGGCCATTTTTGTGCTGTGAGTGCTTGTCTTTCGTACTCTTGAATCGACCGGACTGAGTCATTGCATGCTTCGAGTCCCCCATTTATCATGTTAATTCTCCTTCGAGGTGTAGGTTCGTCGTTGGCTCCGTGTTGTTCATCTCGGTCTCTTTTTGGTGGGTCCGTATCGACATTTTTGTGGCGAGGTTCGTCAGTATGGCGCTCATCATTTGCTCTACGTTCATTCTTTTCGTGTGTTGGTCTTGGATGTTCCTCTTTGTAATCGGATCGGCTTCCCCTCCTTTGATTGGTGTCATCGATTTCTCCTTTTTGGTATTTCTTCAATAGGAAGTTTTGCAGATGACGACATTGTGAAGTGGAATGGTCCGATCGTTTGTGAAAGTCCCAGTATAATTGCGATTCTTTGGAGTTGTCGTTCCGGTTGTATTTGTATGAGGGCTTCTATTGCTGGTTATCGCTTACATAGTAGTTGGAGGCCCTTTTACCTCGGTCGTCCTTTTGGTAATCCTTCTCGTAATACTGGCGAGACTCGTAGCAATCATCTTTCTCCTTCGAGGTCGTCATCTTGGATGGTGCATACTTCTTAGCCATCGTCGCACGTTCTTCTTCAACTTTGATGTAACGAGTTACCCTGTGGATTGCATCTTCCAAATTGGGTGGATCGTTGAGCATGAGGTCTTCGCGGAATTGCGACTCGTACCTGATGCGGAAATACCCAAGGAAACTTTTCTCTAAGATGGTAGAAAGGATAATCCTCGACTTCAGTGGACTCGCGAAGTACAAACTTAAGGTATATTAAACCTTAGACCCAATACTCAACTTAAAACGCTCCAAAAAAACAAGGCGGTGGAAACCTTAGAATGAAGAACTCGCGAAGCACGAACCAGGGGTATATTAAACCCAAGACCCAATGCTCACTTAGAACGATTCTACAATCTTTGGTCAGTGAATGGCGCCACAAACAATGATGGGAATTGTTTGATAAGCCGGTTTGATCACTTGGATATTACACACCAAGGATCGAAAAGTTCACAAGGAACAAAATGAGAATCACTCTCACAAAAGAAGAAATCTGATTAGAAAGCTGATTTTTTGATCTGAATATTTCTGTATTTGCTGTCTGATTTTTTTTTACATGTTTGTTCTCTTTATATAGAGAAAGATCTAAACAAAGCTTACTAAGAGTCCAATTCTGAGGCAGCCTATATTGAATTTTAATGGCAGATTTTTCTGACTTCTAATTGCAGATTTTATTGACTTGTAATGGAGCTTCTAGATGGAGCTTCTAGATGGTGTTTCTAGATAAGGCTGATGACTCTTTATTTGTGATTTTCGTCACTTCTCTTGACCAGAAAATAAGGTGATTATTTTGGGCTCTTCTTGGACTTGTATTAGGCTCAAAACAGGCTGGACTTGATAGATTACATCACCAATGGATTTTTGAATGATCTCCTTATCCAGAACTTCATAAATCAGTCCATTAAGTACATCATTCATCTTTTTAGCTTTGGCTCTTGTAACTGGTCCAACAGGTACAAGCAATGGATCTTCTTCTCCAACTTTGCTGCTTAAGATGTCCTCATCATTCCCCTCCTCTTGAAAAGGATTTGACCTCAAATCAAGCTGGTCACCTACATCAAAAGGAGTCAAGTCAGATTCATTGAAGCTAGAACTTATATTGTACTCACTGGGCAAGTCTAGATTGTAGGCATTGTCATTGATCTTCTCTAAGACTTGAAATGGACCATCTCCTCTTGGCATCAGTTTGGATTTTCTCTGGGCTGGAAAACGCTCCTTTCTCATATGAACCCAAACCCAGTCACCCTTTGTTTGCTTGCTTTTGGTATTGCTCAGTCCTTTTCTCAATGCTGTGCCGTGCTTTCTCATGAATCTTCTTAACAAATTCAGCTTTTCTTTTTCCATCTAAGTTCACACGCTCATTTAAAGGTAATGGTGATAAATCCAAGGGGGTCAAAGGATTAAAACCATAAACAATCTGAAAAGGTGAAAAATTAGTAGCAGAATGTACAGCATGATTATAAGAAAACTCAACATGCGGCAAACAATCTTCCCATGTTTTAATGTTCTTTTTAATGATAGCACGCAACAAGGATAAAGTTCTATTCACTACTTCAGTTTGACCATCAGTTTGAGGATGACAAGTAGTTGAAAACAACAACTTAGTTCCTAACTTAGCCCACAAAGTTTTCCAAAAGTAGCTTAAGAACTTAGCATCTCTATCTGAAAACAATGGTTCTAGGCATGCCATGCAATCGAACAACTTCTCTAAAGAACAAATCAGCAACATGCAAAGCATCATCAGTTTTATGACATGGAATGAAGTGTGCCATCTTAGAGAATCTATCAACAACTACAAAGACAAAATCTCTTCCTTTCTTAGTCCTAGGCAGTCCTAACACGAAATCCATAGAGATACCAGTCCAAGGATCAGTAGGGATAGGCAAAGGCGTATACATACCATGCGGTTGTACTCTGGACTTGGCTTGTTTGCAAGTTACACATCTGCCACAGATTCTCTCCACATCTCTCTTCATGTGTGGCCAATAGAAATGCTCCTGCAAAATACTCAACGTTTTGGCAACTCCAAAATGCCCCATTAGTCCTCCTCCATGTGATTCCCTAACCAGGAGGTCTCTCAAAGAACAGTTAGGCATACATAGTTTTTTCTCATGAAACAGAAAGTTTTCATGCCTGAAGTACTTTCCATGTGCAAACTTCTCACAACATTGATACACATCTTTAAAATCTAGATCAGAAGAATATAATTCTTTGATGTGTTCAAAACCAAGTACCTTAGCATCAAGAGTAGAAAGTAAAGCATACCTTCTTGATAATGCATCAGCCACGACATTTTCCTTACCTTGCTTGTATCGAATGACATAAGGAAATGTCTCAATGAATTCCATCCAACGTGCATGATGTTTGTTCAACTTTTGTTGGCCCTTCAAGTATTTCAAAGATTCATGATCAGTGTGAATCACAAACTCCTTAGGCCACAAGTAGTGCTGCCATGTTTGCAATGCTCGAACAAGAGCGTATAACTCTTTGTCATATGTAGGATAATTCAAAGTTGCTCCGTTCAACTTTTCACTAAAGAATGCAATTGGCTTCTTCTCTTGCATCAACACAGCTCCAATTCCAACACCTGAAGCATCACACTCAATCTCAAAAGTCTTAAAAAAGTTAGGCAAAGACAACAGAGGAGCGTTAGTCAATTTCTCTTTTAACAGTTGGAACGCTTCTTCTTGAGCTTCTCCCCATTTGAATCCTACATCCTTCTTGATTACTTCAGTGAGTGGGGCAGCAATGGTACTAAAGTCTCTTACAAACCTCCGATAGAACCAGCAAGTCCATGGAAACTTCGCACTTCACCAACAGTTTTTGGACTAGGCCACTCTCGAATAGCCCTCACTTTCTCTTCGTCAACCTGTATACCCTGTGCACTTACAATAAAACCTAGAAACACAAGTTTATCTGTGCAAAAGGTACACTTCTTCAGATTAGCAAACAATTTTTCTTTTCTTAGAACATCTAAAACAGATTTCAAATGCTCAACATGATCTTCTAAGTTTTTGCTATAGATCAGAATGTCATCAAAGTAGACAACAACAAATATTCCAATGAATGTTCTCAGAACATGATTCATTAATCTCATGAAAGTGCTGGGTGCGTTAGTTAATCCAAAAGGCATTACTAACCACTCATATAAACCATGTTTTGTTTTAAAAGCAGTTTTCCACTCATCACCCTCTTTCATTCGAATCTGGTGATAACCACTCTTAAGATCAATCTTAGAAAACACACAAGAACCATGCAATTCATCCAGCATATCATCTAAACGAGGAATAGGGTGTCGATACTTTACCGTGATGTTGTTGATGGCGCTACAGTCAACACACATCCTCCAAGTCCCATCCTTCTTAGGAACTAGCAAAACTGGAACAGCACATGGACTCATGCTTTCTCGAATGTACCCCTTCTCCATCAGTTCACTAACTTGCCTTTGAAGCTCCTTTGTCTCCTCTGGATTCGTTCTATAGGCAGGCCGGTTAGGAATGGATGCTCCTGGTACAAAATCAATTTGATGCTCAATCCCACGAACTGGTGGTAAACCATGAGGTGTATCTTCTGGAAAGACATCATCATAATCCTGCAACAATGAAACAACACAACTAGGCAAAAGTGGGTCAAGATCGTTAGAGTTTAAAGGTTCCTCCTTGTACAGAAGTACAACCATTGGTTGTTTTGAAAACATCGCTCTCTTTATCTCACAAGACCTCACAAAGAAATTTGTGTGTTTCCTCACGGGTTTGCTCTCACAAGTCTGTTTCTGGGTTTTTCTCAAGCTCTCACTCTCTTTTTGGTGGTAAGTGTTTGGGTCACTCAATGATTTTTGCTCCTCCTTTTGTTTGAGTAGCAGCTGATCTTGGTAAATTTCTTGTGGTGTCATAGGAACAACTGTAACAATCCTTCCTTTGAATCCAAATGAGTGTTTGTTGGTGTAACCGTCATGACTCACTCTGCGATCAAATTGCCATGGTCTTCCTAGTAGTATATGGCCTGCTTGCATTGGTACTACATCACATAGCACTTCATCTTCATACTTTCCAATGCAAAATGAAATCAGAACTTGCCTTGTTACCTTCAACTCACCACTATCATTCAACCACTGTAGTTTGTAAGGCTTGGAATGTTTCTTGGTTTTCAAACCCAATTTCTCCACTAGAGTAGTGCTAGCCACGTTTGTGCAGCTTCCTCCATCAATAATCAGGCTGCACACCTTGTCTTGAATAAGACATCTAGAATGAAACAGATTCTCACGTTGCACATTGTCTTCTTCTTTAGCTTGTACACTCAATGACCTCCTTGCGACCAACAATTCACCTTTGGCCGGAAGTTCTTCAACATCGTCTTCTACTGATGACATATAATCAGATTCTGCTTCTTCTTCAGTTTCTATTTCACCATCATCTCTAAGCACCATTGTTCTTCGGTTGGGACATTCATTAGCATAATGGCCCCTGCCATGGCACTTAAAGCATTGCACATCACGGTTACGTGCATTAGAAGATTCAGTTTTACCTTTGTTTTCATGGCCAGTAGTGGATGGCTTTGCTTTGAATTTTGGTTTAGGGGCTATCTTCTCCTCCTTGGAAAAGCTTGGTTTCATTGTGGATGAATTGGAACCAAATGTTTGACATGAATTTCCCCTTCTCTTAAGCTGCTGCTCAATCAAGATAGCCTTATGCAACATATCCTCTAACTCCACATAATGTTGCATTTCCACTCTGTCTTGAATTTCACGATTCAAGCCATTAAGAAATCTCGCCATGGTAGCTTCTCTATCTTATTCAATATTTGCTCTCATCATGAGGATCTCCATCTCCTGGAAATAATCCTCCACACTTCGATTGCCTTGATTCAATCGTCGCAGCTTTTGGTGTAGCTCTCGGTGATAATGGATGGGCACAAAATGCCTCCTCATTATAGCCTTCATCTCAGCCCATGTCTCAATGGGATACTCGCCATTTCGCCTCCTACTTGTCACCAACTGATCCCACCAATTAATAGCATAATCACAAAATTCAGTGGCTGCGACTCGTACCTTCTTCACTTCAGAATAGTCTTGGCAATCAAAAACGAGCTCAATCTTTTTCTCCCATTCTAGATATGCATCAGGATCATCCTTCCCATGAAATGATGGAATCTTCAACTTAATACCTCCCAAGTTGTCATCAGTTCGATCCCTTGCCTCTCTAGCACGTCGTGGTCTCCTACGGCTCCCCATTGATGAATGATCATCATGGCTGTAGTAATTGACTTCTTCTTCAACCCTTGCTTGTCTAGGTTGATTTCCTTCTGTCATAATAGGCAAATTTCGTGGTTGCCTCTGTTGTGCCTCTTCTTGAACACGATCCAACCTCTGATGAACGGCTTCCAACTCAACCCTCATCAGTCGCCGCATCTCTCCCAACAAGGCTTGAATTTGAAGATTTGGAATGGCTGGATGTTGGTTCTCATCATCGTTGTTGTTGCTGTTTTCTCCATGGTTAGACATGATTGTACCTGCAAAGAAACGTTAGTAGTAAAAGACCTCACAATCTCTCAAGTGTTTCACTCAAAAGTGTTTCACTCAATTTGGCTTTTACCCTCTAATGTCCTCACACACTCTGCCTTTTTCCTCTCTAGTGATCCTCAAAGAGTTCTTATAAAACTAACCAATACAACTTAGTATGCTTCCCAAAGTAGATCAAAGAACAAAATAAGGAGATTGTAGATACAAAGTGAGTCTAGAAAGATTTTTTTTTTGTGTTTCTGTTTTTTTTTTTTTTTTTCAAGAACAGATTGCACACAAGCTTATAACAAAACAAATGTTGGAATATGAAATTTTAGAATGCAAAAACAATCCAGAACTTCTTTGATCCCTTTTTTTTGTTTTTTTTTTGTTTTTTGTTTGTTTTTTGTTTGTTTTTTGTTTGTTTTTTTTTTGTTTTTTTTTCAGGAAATAAAAACAGAAAGATTGAAAACTAAAATGGAAGAAAAGAAAGATGAAAGGGTAGATTATGAAACAAAGAAAATGAATAGATAAGAAGATGAACAGATTAGATAAAATGATAAACATTTCTTAGAGATTTGCTCTGATACCAGATGATGCGGAAATACCCAAGGAAACTTTTCTCTAAGATGGTAGAAAGGATAATCCTCGACTTCAGTGGACTCGCGAAGTACAAACCTAAGGTATATTAAACCTTAGACCCAATACTCAACTTAAAATGCTCCAAAAAAACAAGGCGGTGGAAACCTTAGAATGAAGAACTCGCGAAGCACGAACCAGGGGTATATTAAACCCAAGACCCAATGCTCACTTAGAACGATTCAACAATCTTTGGTCAGTGAATGGTGCCACAAACAATGATGGGAATTGTTTGATAAGCCGGTTTGATCACTTGGATATTACACACCAAGGATCGAAAAGTTCACAAGGAACAAAATGAGAATCACTCTCACAAAAGAAGAAATCTGATTAGAAAGCTGATTTCTTGATCTGAATATTTCTGTATTTGCTGTCTGATTTTTCTTTACATGTTTGTTCTCTTTATATAGAGAAAGATCTAAACAAAGCTTACTAAGAGTCCAATTCTGAGGCAGCCTATATTGACTTTTAATGGCAGATTTTTCTGACTTCTAATTGCAGATTTTATTGGCTTGTAATGGAGCTTCTAGATGGAGCTTCTAGATGGTGTTTCTAGATAAGGCTGATGACTCTTTATTTGTGATTTTCGTCACTTCTCTTGACCAGAAAATAAGGTGATTATTTTGGGCTCTTCTTGGACTTGTATTAGGCTCAAAACAGGCTGGACTTGATAGATTACATCACCAATGGATTTTTGAATGATCTCCTTATCCAGAACTTCATAAATCAGTCCATTAAGTGCATCATTCATCTTTTTAGCTTTGGCTCTTGTAACTGGTCCAACAGATACAAGCAATGGATCTTCTTCTCCAACCTTGCTGCTTAAGATGTCCTCATCAGTACCATAGAGCATTGCGCAGTGCAGCTATTACTGTTTCATCGGCTACTACATTCCGTGAGATGATTGCTATGAATCGATCCATAAAGGCCTGTAATGGTTCTTTTGATCCTTGGGAAATGGTCCATAGATTGGCGTTCGACGCTCCCTTCTGCATGAACATGGAGTAATATTTGAAGAATACCGTGGATAACTGTTGAAAGCTATCGATGAAATTTTCGTCGAACCGGGAGAACAATGTGAGTGCGGCGCCTCCCAGATGCTCCACGAACAATTGACAGTAACCAGCATCTTCTTCCTCTTTGGTGAAGTGAGCTCGTCCCATTGCAATGTGGAACGCCGTCATGAGCTGACACGGATCAGCTTTTCTTTCGTACACTGCGATTTTTATCTTCATCGTGTGCCTGCCCGGAGTGTTAGCAATCCGCACTGTGAATGATGTTTGCTGTGTTTCCTTAAGTACGCGCTCGATCTCCGGGGCCGAACTGGTAGCTCGGTGCATCTTAGAAGTTATGTTCCGTAGGGTGTTGTTCATTCCTTCGATTTCCGGATCCCGAATAGGATCGTTCGTTCGGCGTGTTGGGGTTTCAAAGGTCGTCTGTGGGTTGTTTCCCTGGTTTTTGACTGAACCGAGTGTGACTGGTGGGAATTGTTTGGGGAACGGAGTTCGGTTTAGACGAGCTGATGTCTCCTGGTTTGTTGATCGGTCATCCTATTTTCGAGAGGCTGGATGCTGTCTATCCGATTTTGGCAGGCGGCCTGGGCCTTTACGAGGGAGGTGATTTGTTTCCTGGTTGTTCGGGCTTCTGCTTCCTGCTTGTCGAACCTCCCGAGAAGCGTTCGCAGGAGAGCCGGGATGACGAGCTGATCTCCTGCGGTGTTTGCAGTATTCTCCGAAAGGACGATGTTCTCGTTATCGCGATTGTCTCTGTTGTTGTCGACTCCGTTGTTGTTTCCGTTAGTGACGTCTCCGACTCTAGTGTTGTTGATAGGGGCTGGAGGTAAGGGTGTGACGATTCCGGATATCCTGGAATTTCAGGATATCCGGATCCGTGGCAAAAGTATCCGGATCTGGATTCGTGGCGTCCGGATATCCGGACTTCGGGTATCCGACAAAAATCAGGATATCCGGATCCGGAAAAAAAATACTAAAAAAATAAAAATACTAAAAAACTTTTTAAAAAATTATAATTTAAAAATTTGAATTCAATATTTTCAAAATAAATATGGTATATTAGAAAAAGAACTAAAATCAATATATATATATAGATATATATATATATATATATAACTTAATATATGTAAAAATATATATGTTTTTAATATATTTAATGCTTCCGGATCCAGATATCCGGACCTTGAAATTTTACTATCCGGATTCGGATCCGTTTTTCACGGATCCGAGATTTTACTATCCTTATCCGGATCCAGACGCTCCGGATATCTTAATTTTCAAAGTGGATAGGAGCGGATCCCGTCTCGGATCCCGGATAATAACTCCACCCCTAGCTGGAGGCGGCGTTCTTGGTTCCGACATCGTTGCTAAGCCTTTTTTGAACTTTTGAATTTAGAAAATCTATAGGGAGTCCCCTCAGACGGCGCCAATTATTGATGCGGTATATCAACTAGGGTTTTAGTTAGGTGATTTGACACTAAGGAAATATGGGTATTAATAGCATTAAAGGATAGCGTTTTGAATGTTTTTGCTATAGTTGACTTATGGTGAATTTTTTATAGCGTTTATGAATAAATGCTATGATATGTTGGGCGCGAAAATTGTTTTCACTCCCGCTTATTTTTTTTTTTGTTTATCATTGTCTGTAATAGCACATACCACATTTTAAACGTTATCATATGGTGAAACGGAAAAATGGTCGCCCAAGTCAAAGTTAGGAGAGACATTTTTTTTTTAGTTGATAACAAGAATCCATAACAAAAATCAAATTCAAATTAGACTCTCCAACATATTTTTGTAAAAGTAACCCACATGGATTGTTAAAACTAAAAATATATATATAAAAATACAAACACTTTTATAAATAATCTCAAACACTTTTATAAATATTTTTTATTTTTTCAAAAGATATCTTATTATATAAAAGAGAATGCACTCAAAATTATAACTCATTAGATCGTGACATGTGTCATTTTAATTGAGATGATGACACATGTTAATATACTAACGTATAAAGTTAATTTTAATTTAAATAATATCATTAAAAAGGAAAATTTGTTTCATGTCAATACGTTTAAAATCATGAATTCGAGAGTTCCACAAATCGATCAAAGCCATTTTATTTTAAATTTTGCCCAACGTGAGTGTGACACATAGGCAAAATCGTAACTCACTAGATCGTGACATGTGTTAATTTTAATTGAGATTGTGACACGTGTCAATATATTAATATAAAAATATAATACATCATCGCCAAAAAAAAAAGTCCCAACGTAACAAAAAAGTCAATGTCCTTATGTAAAAAAAATTGTCATTAAAAAAAGGGAAAATTTGTAAACAAAATGTCACTAAAAAAGTAAAAGGAAAATTTGTAAAAAATGTCATTAAAAAAAGGTAAAAGAGAAAATTTGTAAAAACAAAATTGTCATTAGAAAAAGGGAAAATTTGTAAACAAAATGACACTAAAAAGGTAAAAAGAAAATTTGTAAAAAATTTCATTAAAAAAAGGTAAAAGAGAAAATTTGTAAAAAATATCATTAAAAAAGAGGAAATTTTTTTTTCATGTCAATACTTTTAAAAACAAAAAAAAAAAGAAAAATGCCATAACTAATCGAGAAAGAAAAGAAAAAAAATACATCATTGGAAAAATTTGTCTCATCAAAATAAAGGTAAATGGAAAAATTTGTAAAAAATGTTATTAAAAAAAGGTAAAAGGGAAAATTTGTAAAAAAAAATATCTTTAAAAAAGGAAAATTTGTTTCATGTCAATACGTTTAAAAACAAAAAAAGGAAAAATGTCATAACTAATCGAGAAACAAAAGAAAAAAATACATCATTCAAGCAAATCATGAATTCGAGAGTTCCACAAATCGATCAAAGCTATTTTACTTTAAATTTTGCCCAACGTGAGTGTGACACGTAGGCAAAATCATAACTCACCAGATCGTGACATGTGTTAATTTTAATTGAGATTGTGACACGTGTCAATATATTAATATAAAAATATAATACATCATCGCCAAAAAAAAAATGTCCTAACGTAACAAAAAAAGTCAATATCCTTCTGTAAAAAAAATTGTCATTAAAAAAGGGAAAATTTGTAAACAAAATGTCACTAAAAAGGTAAAAGGAAAATTTGTAAAAAATGTCATTAAAAAAAGGTAAAAGATAAAATTTGTAAAAAAATATCATTAAAAAAGAGGAAAAATTTGTTTCATGTCAATACGTTTAAAAACAAAAATGCCATAACTAATCGAGAAAGAAAGGAAAAAAAATACTTCATTGAAAAAATTTGTAAAAAAAAATGTCATTAAATAAAGGTAAATAGGAAAATTTGTAAAAAATGTTATTAAAAAAAAGTTAAAAGGGAAAATTTGTAAAAAAAAAATATCATTAAAAAAGGAAAATTTGTTTCATGTCAATACGTTTAAAAACAAAAAAAGAAAAAATGTCATAACTAATCGAGAAAGAAAAGAAAAAAAATACATCATTCAAGCAAATCATGAATTCGAGAGTTCCACAAATCGATCAAAGCTATTTTACTTTAAATTTTGCCCAACGTGAGTGTGACACGTAGGGAAAATCGTAACTCACCAGATCGTGACATGTGTTAATTTTAATTGAGATTGTGACACGTGTCAATATATTAATATAAAAATATAAATTTTATTTCTCTACATTATTTATTTCTTAAATCAAAGTGTAGTGTAACTAAAAGGAAATAATAGTCTAAAAAAAATAAGACATGTTATTAAAAAAAAATAAAAGGAAATAGTAAATCAAAAAGACTAAAAAAGAAAAATAAGACAAATTATTTATAATTGTAGTGTAACTAAAATGAAATAATAGTCAAAAAAAGAAAATAAGACATATTATTAAAAAATTAAAAGGGAATACTAAATAAAAAAACTAAAAAAGGAAAATAAGAAAAATTATTTCCAATTTCTAAAAGTATTAGTGCGGCATATAAAAAATTGATATTCATGAGATTACGACATGTTTTGTTAATACTTTTAAATTTATTTACTAATATATTTTGTTAATTTTCTTACTATTTGTTTAACACTAATGACATATATAGACATAAATTTGATAGAATACATTATGCATATATTATTTTGATATGAAAATTTTGGATATTATTGATTGACAAGGAATGCATGGAGTAAAAATATGGTTTTAATATTATGGATGAAATACATGAGTTGTATTGCGAGATGAAATACATGGAGTTGAAATTCAGTTTGAAACAAAATTACTAATCAACATCTAAAATAAGTGTGCGAGTAACAATCAAAATCTAAATATTTACATCAACAAGATTTAACATTTATTTCTTACATTTTCATAAATTTTATCTTCATTAAATTTAATCGATTACCGACACGTTTTACTTTCTTTTTATCATTTATAAATAAGTTATAATTAAAACCCCGCGTATTACGCGGGTCCTAATCTAGTATTTTCTATTTCTCAATGAAAAATAAAAAATACAATAAATTATGTTTCATCCTAAAATATAATATATAAAAATAATTATTAAAAATGCAATAAAAAAATTTCGGTTTAGGGTTTAGGGTTTAAGGCAGGATACCACAATTTATAGAAATTTTTTAGGATTTAAGATTTTATGGAAAAATGAGTGTTTAATTTAGAGTTTAGGGTTTCACAATTACGTAGAAGGAAATGAAAGTTTGGTTTAGAGTATCAAAATACATATATAAATGTTGATATATATGGATTTGACTTTTTAGGATAAATGAGTGTTTGATTTAGGATTTTAGGTTTCACAGTTGAAAAATGTCATTGGTATTCTTTGATTAAGGGTTTAGACTATCATAATACATACACAACTTTTGATATATGATTTTACCATTTTAGGATTAATAAGTGTTTTGATATATGGTTTTGGCTTTTTACGGATTTATGAGTGTTTGAATTCGAGTTTAGGGCTTCACAATTACAATATATTTTTTCTCATATTTTTTCTAATGAATGATGTAAATTTCGAGTTAGGGCTTCACATTACAAAATTTCAAATATTTTTTGATAAATAAGTGTTTGATTTAGATTTTAGAGTTTAGGGTTTTGAAATACATACATAACTTTTTATATATAGTTTTGACTTTTATGGATAAATGAGTGTTTGATTTAGAGTTGATGGTTTATAATATAGTTTTGGCATTTTAATTTTCAATTATCTATAATAAATAAAAATAATTTATTGTTTCATACTAAAACATAAACTATATAAAAAAAGTTATAAGTCTTTGATTAAAATTTTATGTAATAATTGAACTTTGATGTCATTTTCCCATAAACCAAAAAACATAAACTATTTAATCAAAACCTTCCATTCCTCCACATCATATGAAGCCACTTTTTTGGAAAGAAACCACTTTTTGCACACAAATTCTCTGCTTTGTTCATACCAAACTAGGGTTTACGAAAGAATCTCAGATTTCTACAAACTAGGGAATTTATAGAATAGAATCCTAATTTAAGGAAGGAGAGTAATAGAAGCTGTATTACAACTGGTTATTATTATGTTTTTCGATTCTTAGTGGCCTTGTTGAAAATCTGATTTTACTTACCTATTGTACAATCTTGTAGTGTGATTCATCCAATTTTGTGGTAATGTGTTTCCATTTTAAGTTAAAGTTTTGTTATCATTCCTGGTTGGCCTGAGTTTTTTTCTTTCCCGATTTGGGTATTTGTGATCAGAAAACAAGCAAGAGGCTCTCTTTATCAGAAGTCTCATCAGGAAAGTTACGGGTTCCTCTCCATATGAGAAGAGGATCACTGAGCTTTTGAAGGTCAATAAAGACAAGCGAGCTTTGAAAGTTTCCAAGAGAAAGTTGGGAACTCACAAGAGAGCCAAGAGGAAGAGAGAGGAGATGTCTGGTGTTCTCCGAAATATGAGGTCTAGATCTCCTTTTCATCTTCATTAATCTAACTAAAAGAGTTTGCTTCTTTAAGTATGAATGTAAATCAATATTTTTCGACTTTGCTGATTTGGTTTGGTTTTGATTTTTTTACAGGTCTGGTGGTGTATCCGAGAAGAAGATGTGAAGAAATGACTCCGGTTCGACTATCTGTTTCTTCAGAAAAACTATTTTTGTTTTTTGTACTTCATGATGGCTATGCTTATCTTTTAATTATGTAGTACTTTGTAATATAGTACTTTGTAACATGGTGATATGATATCAGATTAAGTAATATATATATTTTAATTTATTACATATTACAAAATATTAATATATAAAACAATTAATAACAATATAAATAAAAATAAATAGCTAAAAGAAAAGAAAATCAATAAATAAATAAATCAATAAATAACAAAATTTAATTGCTATTGTTGTATATACAATTACAAAGGAAAAAATGATATATTAAATGAAGTCACAATAGCAATGTCGAAAACCGCTATTGAAAGTGTCGTATCTATTATGACGGGAGCAGACATAGCGCTTTCCACTACGCTTTGGAATCGTTAGATAGCGGTTTTCGGCTGTTAAGAATATCCACATTTCATGTAGCGTGAGTAAGGAATTCGTAGAGTTTCTTTAGAATTAGGTCAAAGATCGGTTAGGTGAGAGATAATTCAGATCGTTAAGATGAAGAGCTGAAAGAATAAAAATAAGGACTAAAGTTTGAAGAGAATTCAAAGTCTTTATTGCTAAGCTCTCGAATACAATGTTTCGGATGCCTTTCTCAATGAGGGTGCTCCCTTATTTATACAAGTTTTAGTCGGTCGATTAAATCATAATCCTTTTGTAAATCTTTCTTTTTCTTCGTGATCTTTCCTTTTCTTTCGGAGTTTTCTACTTTCCTTTTCTTTCGGAGTTTCCTTATTCTTCGGGATTTCCTTATTCTTCGGAGTTTGGTCGTTGGACCAACTTCATGGATTAATTGGGCTTTATGGGCCGAACTATCACATGGGCCGAGATCGAGCAAGACGAGCTCGTTGAGCCGAATTTGGGTTGATTTGCGGGTTGATCTTGATCCGGATCGGATCTTGTTGGAGGGTGCGCAACCCATCTCCAACAAAAAAAAAAAAAAAAAAAATATATATATATATATATATATATATATATTAAAATTTAATAATTGACAAAACAATTTTCATGAGTTTATTGACTTAATTATATATATATATATATATATACCTCGGTCTAAGTTAGTAATATATACTATATAAAAGTTGAAGCTATTAGCTTCTAAGGTTATCCACATAGGAATTAAACAACCAATAGTAACATTCCATGTCAGCATCTAAATTAATCGACAGTTATATTAGAAAAGATTCTAAAATTTTAAAGTGTTTTGGTAATAGAAAATAGTTTATGAGATAAAAAAATTATGTCATATTTTTCTATTAACTATAACAAAAGAAATTAACTTAATTAGAAAATAAAAGTTTTTTATTTATAAGGTTTTAACAATTAAATAAAATGTATTTAAAATAATATAAATAATTTACTATTGTACACATTACTACATACAACTTAAAAAAAAAATCTAAAATATTTGATGAAAAAGAACACACAAAAATTTAAAATATATATGCACTTAAATTTAAAGTAGAAAAAAGTGTTAACCATGATTTGTAAAGATATAGAAAAGATAACATAATCTCTAAAAAAAGGCAAGAACATAAGAATGAAACACTAATATGCGATATTTAATAATTAAAAATAGTAAATGTGGAAACTAACAATCAATTGACTAAAATACAACATCAGAAAACAGGGAAAAAAACTAAAAGATAAAGTAATAAAACTGTAAAGGTTGGACATAGTACCATCAACATTACAGAAGATTGTGGGGTTAACAAACCAATTGTTCTATTTTCACTAACAACTCTAAAACAAACTATTAGTTATTGCATGGGAATATGCCATATACTAATACACATACATATATTAATAATTAAAAATAATAAATGTGGAAACTAACAATCAATTGACTAAAATACAACATCAGAAAACAGGGAAAAAAAACTAAAAGATAAAGTAATAAAACTGTAAAGGTTGGACATAGTACAATCAACATTGCAGAAGATTGTGGGGTTAACAAACCAATTGTTCTATTTTCACTAACAACTCTAAAACAAACTATTAGTTATTGCATGGGCATATGCCATATACTAATACATATACATATATAATTTAGAATATAAGATAGACTTTTTGAGAGAGAGAGAGAGAGAAAGAGAGGTGCCGAAAAAGGTTTTATTAATCTATACTATATAAAAGTTAAAATTACTTGCTTCTAATCCAAATACTTATAATTTTGATGTTCTATAGTTTGTGTTATCCATTCGATTATTCGACAAAAGAGCAAAATCTAGACTTAATGCGTATATGAGTTTCAAAGGATATTGTTATCATCTTACCCTTAGACCGATAAAATAAAGTGGTGTAATTTCAAAAATATTCTACGAATGCAATAGATCTTAAGATGTTATGTCATTTATGAAAATATAAAAGTTTGTGTCTGAATACATGGTTGTGTGTGTATGTACTATTGGATGCAAGTGGGTCTTACTTGGAATAAGATGCTTATATGTTCAAGTTGAATGTACTCTGTCACTACTTCTAAGATGCAATATGTGTAGAAAAATAATATAGAGATGAAACTTAATAAAACCATTCACAAGGATATATCAACATTGAATGAAATGTGAAAATTCAATTGATTTGAGATGTGTTTAGACCATAAAAATAAAATATGAATTTGTTTTATAAATATAAACGGTATATACTATTAATGAATGAAAATATATAAGTAGAAAATGAAAATTATTATGTTGTTAATACTAAGTTAAAGATACTGCAAAAGATAAACGATGAGTTGTTTATAGTTTTTGAACAAATTGAGAAGATAAGTACAATAGTCAAATTCAAGTATTTACTCATATCCAATTATGTGAAAAAAAATTCATATCCAATTATTTGACTATATATATTACAAAAAAATAAACTAAAAATTATTAAACTTGCACATTAAATCCAATAACTTAACAAATATTAAAACACGCACAAATATATTAACCATTTATAATCATTTTATTTTCTAGATTTATAATGGTATAATTTTTTGAATTGTATATTTGAAAATTTTAAGGATAAAAATTGTTATGAATGTTTTTCATAGAATGTATATTATTATCATCACCAATATATATTTTTTGTCAATTTATCATCATCAATATAGGAAAAGAAATATTTTAATAAATAATTAAAATTTCAAGAGTTGACTAATTTTTGTGGAAGATAATGAGATATTCGATTTGTTTTTTTTTTTTTGGGTTTACGATTTTTTTCTTAAGTTATATTAAAATGTCAAAATGACATTTATACTGGACCATTTAAAATATTTTTAAAGTTTATAATTAATCGAATTAATAAGATGTTAAGCTTATTTAAAATGTAACACCTTAATCGAATCCATATCTAGTAAAACCAATATAGTGATTTTTAAGTTGAACTATATTTTTATAGACAATGTAGGGGTTGATTGGTTCTCCCGTTACCACCCGCAAACGCAATGTAGGGGTTGATTGGTTATCCCGTTATCACCTGCAAACGCTGCGTTTGCGGGTGGTAGCGGTTGTTGGCGTTTGACAACAATCATGAAAAACGCTTTCTACCGCTTTGTGCCACTCCAAACCTCTCAAAATCAAAAGCTGCTTTCCTATAGCGTTTGCGATTGCGGGTAGGTAATTAAAAAAAAAATTATTACAAAAAAAGGTTAAAATTCATTGAAAAATCAGAATATATATAATAAGTTTGAAAAATCAAGTTTTGGATATTATAATTACGAAATATGTGAATATTTGAAACTTTCTAATTAATATTCAATAACCTATCATAATTTTATATTTATTAAAAATTTAAACCAAAATTCTCTTTATAAATTTCGATAAATCTAATAAACTAAAATTTTAAAATCTAACATGTCGAAAAGAAAGAATTTCTCCATTAAAATTATAACTTTCATCCAAACTAAAAAAAATAAAAAAATAAACGTAAATATTATACACATGGTTTTCCATTACTAATTATATTAAATTAATGATTTTTATATTTTATTATAATAATATGATTTTTGATGTTTTTATAACTATATAATGTGTTTATATTGTTAATTTATTGTTTAACCGCTATCGCAGCCGCTAGTCAACAAGTCATAAATATCCCGTAAATGCATCCATCCATTTCTAACCGCTGCGCCAGTCGTATGAATCGCTTAATAACGCTTGAAACCGCTATCGTCCGCTTTCGCAAACTCACACAACCACACCCGCACCCGATGCGGTTAAACCTATTAGACCCTTGTCACGTGGTAGTTACTAGTTAGTAATCCTTATTTTAGGACGCTCTAGAAGTGGCAAAAAGGGCTTTGGTGATAAGTCAGGAGATTTTTTAGATGGTAAGTCACAATTACAAATCAAAAGAGATTTTCATATTCGTAGACATAATACTATATTATTATATAAAGTTGAACGCGTTCAACATGAATGATAATTATAATTCATTAGATCGTGTATCGTTACCATTGTCAATATTTTAATATAAATTTTATTTTTGTTAATTATTTACATATTTTAAAAAGATAATGTAAAATAGAAAATAAATATTGTTTTTGTAAAACATGTTTTTTCTATTTTCTTAAATTGATTTTGTTATTTTTCCATTTTCTTTCAAATATGTAAATTTTAAATTTTGAAAAATCAAATATAAGTAAAGCATGAAATTTACTGTTAAATAGTTCCAAGTAAAGTATGTAAAATAAAAAGAAAAATTGAAAATTTTTATTAATAAAAAAATGAAATCTATAAATCAAATAAAAATAAAATTATAAAATCTATATTTGATTTATAAGGTATGAGATTATAAAAAATAATAATGTCTATGCATAATGTATTAAATTATAAAATGTGGAATGTTGGCGGGTAATTAGTAGCATTGAATAAGAAATTTAAGCCATAACAAACAACTATAATTTTTGAAAAAATAATTAAAGTTAGAAAAGAAAAAGAAGAGAAAAAAAAAGAGATGGAGAATTACTGGTTCTCTAAAAGCTCCTCTTCCTCACCTACCATTGCCGGAAAACTTAACCAGCCACCACCCCTCCCTCCGGACCCTCCAGATCAAAACCCAACGAACAAAACAACTCTTTTTGCTTTTCTTTATATTTTTTTTTGTCATCAGAATAATAAACTAATTTACCACGGTTCAACTACACAAACCGGTGGTGAAGAGTTTACATAAAAAAATACCAGAAATAGCTAATTGGACACCATTCGCAAACCTATCGGCCTTGGAATTAAGAGTGCGCGGAATATGTGATAGAGAGAAAAAGTGAATTTCTCCTTTAACTTAAGTAGTTCTTCAATATGGACTTCAAACGCCGGCCACTCCATCGGTGTAGACACCATCTTCACCAAATCAAAACAGTCTGTTGCGAAAACTGCCTCCGTCTGCTGCATATCAATCAAGAATTGCATGGCCCATCCTAGAGCTTCAATCTCCGCGTATAGTGGGGAAAGGCTTCGTCGCATTTTTCGAGCTCCTATCATGATCCATGAGTCTTCGTTTTGAAAAACATACCATCCGAGTCCTGAATATTTATCTGAGTTTTTCCAAGAGTCATCAACATAGCATTTCAACCCTGGATATACCGGATGTCCCCTTTGATTTCCGTCATCATTAAAGCATACAGCTCCTTCGATTGGGCCTTCTCCCAAACTAAAGCCTCTGTTTCCGCATTTCGTAGGACGAAATGTGGATATATATCCAGTCCTCGATAAATCTTGTCGTTTCGTGCTTTCCAAATATACCACATGATCCATGAAACCTATGATTCTGATTTTCAGGAGGCACTCGCCGTAATAAGAAATCCATATTTGTGAAGATAGAGGATACCGGGAAGACTTCATTAGCTGTAGGGATGGTTGAGAGAGCCCATGTTTGAAATGCGGGAGGGCATTCAAACAGAACATGATTTATAGTCTCTTCCAATCCACAACGGACACACTGTCTATCACACCTTATCCCCCTGGTTTTTAAATTCACACTAACCGATAAACATCCCGTAATTACTTGCCAAATAAAGTGTCGTAGTTTTGGCGGACATTGGATCTTCCACGTCTGTACCTGCAACAGTCGCACCGTTGGACCGAAAATAGAGGTTGGTCCATATACATGTTCCATTGTTCAATTTGATAACCCGATTTGACCGTATATCTTCTGGACTTCATATAATGCCAACCTAGAAAGTTGGGTCTTAAGGTATCTCCCACCGGAATACCTCGAATAATTTTCACGCCCTCTGGAATAATGGTCGCATTTAGCAAGTCCATATTCCAGGTCCTTGTCCGAGGGTCAATCAAATGGTTGACCATGAGAGCTGAATCATGATTTGTGGTTTTAAATTTTTTTGACCCAATGTTGAGCCGGAATCCAAGGATCCGTCCATACCAAAATGGAGATTCCCGATCCAACTCTTTTAATTAGCCTTTTTTGAACCAGATGTCTAGCCGATATGATACTCTTCCAGCCATAGGATGGTGAGTATGATTTACCTGAATCCAACGGATTGGATTTCCAAAAATAGCGCCCTTTGAAAACTTTTGCAAAAAGAGACTCTGGATTATCCATTAATCGCCATAGCTGCTTTGCTAGTAGAGCCGTATTGAAAGCCTCAATCGTCTGAAATCCTAGTCCTCCATCTTGTTTATTATGACATAACTTTTTCCAAACTAACCAATGCTTCTTTTTCAACGTATATTTGTTCTTCTTCGATGATGATATTGTCCATGATACAGTACCTAAAAAAAAATTATTGTTATTATAAGGATCTTCAAAGCATAGGAAAACCAAAACAGCAAGCAAAAGACATCGAATTTTAAAAAGATATATATAACTATAACAATATGAGAAAAAAGCTTAGAAATAAAAGATATCACTTGTTAAGAATCACGAAGTCAAGAAATATAAAATAAAGTATGAGAACTATAAAATAAAATCCAAATTTATTGTATTATTAATAAAGCAATCTCAAAACAAAGTCTCAATGATTATTAAAAAGACAAACGGAAAGCAAGCTCGAAACAAAATTTTAAAGAAAATAAAATAAAAAGAAACAATCGAAAAGTTAAAACAACTATCAATCGAAGGTAATATTGGTTTGGATCCAACCATAGCGCTCTTTAACGGACATAACTGCAGATACATTTTTCATTCCTAATGAATAGACAATGGTAACCGCTTTAAATTTGGTATGCTGGTCTAAATTAGGATCTCTTTCATAGCTTTTCATCCATTATTTTTCTTTTTCTAAGCTTCTCTTTGCTCGTCTTCCAACTTCTCTATTTTTAGCTTCTTTCTGTTGTCTCTCTTCTCTTTGTTGTATGATATTAAGGATCTTGTTGCTCATTGTGATCATAAGATCATTGTTATTGCTCTTCACCTCCTCTGAATTATTGCATGCTTCCGTTCTAGATCTCTTTCTCGGGAAAATGATTACATAATGACACAGTTTTGTGTGGAAGGGACACTTTTTATATCGTATTAATGCAGAAACTCTTGCAAACCATATCTTTTAGATGATTATGATTGAACATTTGGTTTAGGAACGTGCGTTTTAAATGGACACACAATTTGTTTCATGTTAAACACTTAATCGCCTTGGCTTTGATTTTTTCTTTCATTTGGTTTAAAATTTGGCAACTCTTAAGATCGCCTTCATTGGTGTTAAACATTTAAGGTTCTTTCGATTACAATTGAAGAAGGAGAATCGAGATCGGAGCAAATGTTAATTTTTTTTTACCATATTCAAATAACATACATAACTATTCATGATAACAGTCCATAATTACCTATCCACATATATGTGATAATCAAACACAAGTAACTATAATCATCTAAAACCAAAATATTACTTAACCCGTCCGTGATAATCTGTCCACAATAACCTATCAACAAAATAAATATTCATAATTAGTTGTTCTTTATACCGTATCCATTACATATTGAACATTTAATCATTGTTGGCTAGCACACTTCATCGGTAATAATTACGAAATTCGATTGTTTCAGTATAATATATTTGGACATATTCAAATGGTCATTGTGTTCACCAGTTTGTGAGCAATTTTGATACAATGGATGCATAACATTTGGTCATCTCCAAATAGATACTATATTTTTAAACAAAAATCAATAATTCTATATAATCTAAAGAACATTACTATCAAATTCATAGAGTATAAGGCTTGTGATTAAACTTTATAAGTGTAGTTAACCAACCAAACCAAAAATGCATAATTTCTTAGTGTAATTTTTCACGATAACCTATCCACGTATATGTGATAATCAAACACAAATAACTATAATTACCTAAAACCAAAATGTTACTTAGCCAATCCATGATAATCTGTCCACAATAACCTATCCACAAAATAAATATTCATGATTAGTTGTTCTTTATACCGTACCTATTCTATATTGAACATTTAATCATTGTTGGCTAGCACATTTCATCAGTTACAATTACTAAATTTGATCAGTTCAGTATAATATATTTGGACATATTCAAATGGTCATTGTATTTACCGGTTTATGAACAATTTTGATTCAATGGATACTTGATATTTGGTCATATCCAAATGGTCACTATATTTTAAAATAAAAATCAATAATTCTAAATAATCTAAAGAACATTACTGTCAAACTCTTAGAGTATAAGAGTTGTAATTAAACTTTATAAGTGTAGTTAACCAACCAAACCAAAAAGCAGAATTTTAGTGTAACCAACAAAACTATCAAGTGTAATTTTTCTTGATAGTTTACCACTTGGATTTAGTAATATGAAACCGCCACGCGATATATATAGACATATTAGTTAACTAGAAACCGTCAAAATAGTAACTTAACTAATTAGTATTGAAGGAAATCGGATTAAAGATAGAAATATATAATACAAATAAGTTCACCTCTATTTCTTATCATGCTTTTCAAAATATATTTTTTTTGTTTAAGTAGCATTAATAGCAAAAGTTGTTTTAGAAAAAATAAATATATTTCAGACGTAATCTTCAGAAGATTTTGAGATGATTCTTCTTAAACATGAATAATTCTGAGAATAATTTTTTTCTTCTCATAAATTAATATTTTAGAACTGTTATTTGGAATAAAATATTCAACGAGAATTTAACTAAGAATATACTCTTTTTCTTTGCCATCTATATAAGTATGATCGATCACATCGTACAATCATTAACAAACACACAAAATATTAGGTAGGATTCCTTAAAGACACAAATTCAACATGTGGTTGAATCGTTTAGCACTCCTGTCTTTTGTACTAGAAAGTGTCTAAATGTAGGGTTGATAGGACACGTACATTTTTCGTGGACATTTTTTTTACTGTTCACGTATATTATTGCCTAAATTGACCTTCTTTCATTTTTAAGAAAGCGCATTGACACATTTTTCGTGGACAAATTGTTATGGACACACACGTACATGAGTAATGGAAAAAATATAAACATAGACACGTCGTAAATAAAAATGTTTGTGGCCAAAAATTAATGGATGAAAACTGTGGATGTGTAAGAAGAAAGTAACCGTGGATATGTTATTGTAGACATGATAATAATTTTTTAGATAGTTATGAATGAACATTTGGTTATTATTCATTTTAGTTACATAGCTGTCTATGATAACATGTCCACAATAACATATCCACAAATAAATAGTCACGAGTAGTTGGTTTTTATATCGTATTTATCTGGAAACTCTTGCAAACCATATATTTTAGATGATTATGATTGAACATTTGGTTTAGGACGTATGTTCTAAATGGACATACAATTTGTTTTTATTTGGTCTAAAATTTGAAAACTTTTAAGATCGCATTTACTGGTGTTAGATATTTTGGGTTCTTTCGATTACAGTCGAAGAAGGAGAATCGAGATTGGAGCAACTGTTAATTTTTTTTTACCATCTTCAAATAACATCATAACTGCTCACGATAACTGTCCATGATAACCTATCCACGTATATGTGATAATCAAATACAAGTAACGATAATCACCTATAACTAAAATATTACTTAGCATGTCCATGATAATCTGGCCACAATAACCTATTCACAAAATTATTAATTAGTTATTCTTTATACCGTATTAATTCTATATTGAACATTTAATCATTGTTGACTAACACATTTCATCCGTTACAATTACTAAATTTGATCGGTTCAGTATAATCTATTTGGACATACTCAAATGGTCATTGTGTTCACTAGTTTATGAATTTTTTTGATACAATGGATACATGACATTTGGTCATATCCAAATAGACACTATATTTTAAAACAAAAATCAATAATTCTAAATAATCTAATGAACACTACTTTCAAACTCTTAGAGTATAAGAGTTGTGATTAAACTTTATAAGTGTAGGTAACCAACCAAACAAAAAAGACATTGTGGATATAAACATATACACGTCGTAAATAAAAACTTTCGTGGACAAAAATTAATGGATGAGAATCGTGGATGTGTAAGAAGAAAGTAATCGTGGATATGTTATTGTGGACATGATAATAATTTTTTAGATGGTTATGAATGACCATTTGGTTATTATTTATTTTAGTTACATAGCCGTCTATGATAACATGTCCACAATAATATATCCACAAATAAATAGTCACGAGTAGTTGTTTTTATATAGTATTTATACGAAAATTCTTGCAAACCATATATTTTAGATGATTATGATTGAACATTTGGTTTTGGAACGTACGTTCTAAATGGACACACAATTTGTTTCATGTTAAATATTTAGTCGTCTTGGCTTTGATTTTTTTTCATTTGGTTTAAAATTTGGAAACTTTTAAGTTCGTCTTCATTGGTGTTAGACATTTTGGGTTCTTTCGATTACAGTCGAAGAAGGAAAATCGAGATTGGAGTAACTGTTATTTTTTTTTTACCATCTTCAAATAACATACATAACTGTTCACGATAACTATCCACGATAACCTATCTACGTATATGTGATAATCAAACACAAGTAACCATAATCACCTAAAACTAAAATGTTACTTAGTCGGTCCATGATAATTTGTCCACGATAACCTATCCACAAATTAAATATTCACGATTAGTTGTTTTTATACCATATCCATTCCATATTGAACATATAATCATTGCTGACTAGCACATTTCATCCGTTACAACTACTAAATTTGACCGGTTCAGTATAATATATTTGGACATATTCAAATGGTCACTGTGTTCACCGGTTTATGAACAATTTTGAATACAATGGATACATGACATTTAGTCATATCCAAATGGACACTATATTTTAAAACAAAAATCAATAATTCTATATAATCTAAAGAATATTACTGTCAAATTCATAGAGTATAAGGCTTATGGTTAAACTTTATAAGTGTAGTTAACCAACCAAACAAAAAAATGCAGAAATTTCTTAGACAATCACATTAAACATGATGATTAAACATAAAACAATAATTTTACCATTTAAATCTAATCAAGCAAATCATAATTACAAACTTAATCTTCATAATTCAAATAAACATTAGCATATGGTAATGAAACAGCACTTTCATAAACATACTCTTGAGAAAACTCTAAAATAATGATAATCCATGATATACAGTTTCTCACGGCATTTCAACAAATAGATTGTAGGCATCTCCCAAACTCACATCCCTTGGATATAACACATCAACTTTTTCACCACAAATTATCTTGCAAAGTAATCCGAATAAGTTGACTATGCAAAGCTCTACACAAACGTGGATGAGGACTATAACGTCACCTTGCAGAGAAAGTTTTGAAGCGCACACGACAACGTCGTCCTCGCTGCTTCTTTATTCTCTACAACCTCCACAATGCTCTGTACATCTTCCATAAAATGATATTTTCTCTCTAAAAAAAGAATTAGAGAATTGAGTTTGCTTTAGTGTCTCAGTTCTTGTGACTCATTCTCTCATATGTGTCTAAATCGATATGTGTATATGTATACAATGAAAAAATCAATGAATCGAAGAGAATTGAATAATGTGAAGAGATTAAACTTAGTTGGGGGTAGAAAAATAATAACTATATGAGAAAGTGTCTTGGTATTAGAAAGTGTATTTAAATGTAACAAGTTTCTTAAAAAGTGTCTAAGTGTAATTTTTTCGTTTCTCTACATGACTTTTTAGATTTTTTTTTTAGAAAAGGATGCATCATCGCTGTCCTCATAAAATTCAAGTTTTTTTTTACTTGATTTTCACCAGTCCAGCTGAATTGCTACCATTGACAGTTGTACCATCAAATATAATTTTCAGATCCTCAAACTAATCATGGGAGTCGTATCGCATATATTTGTGATTTGGATGTGCTTGTAAAATTTCATTAAAAATTTTCATAATCATGATGCGTAGTTTAAAATATAACTAATAATTTTTTAGAATGTTAAAAAAAAATATCTTTAAATATCCATGCCATACTTCATCTGTATCCAAATCCATAACTGTTATGTTGAAGATCCAATAACTTTGGAATTGAAATTCAGATACTTATATCCGCTTTGATAATATTTATATCTTCTTTCCCTCCGCAAATAGTTCTATCAATACTTTAGTCTCCTCCGGACTCCACTAATTATATTGATTTTTTATTTTTATTTTGTTGAGCATCACCCATTGTAATCTTATTTAAAAACTAATCGCATTGAGTATAAAAATGTGACACAATTATTTTCACTATAATACAAAAATCAAAGTTCTACTACTTGTTAAAAAAGAAATGAAACAAAACATCAGAAATAGAACACAAATAATCCAACGACGGCTAAAGATAAGAACTTTAACAATATAAAAACAAACGAAACAAGCAAACGTATAATATATATTTAAAATAATGGTAAAAAGAAATAGATTATCTATGGTGCCTGAAGAACAAGACTTGAAGAACAATGATGGCAATGGTTTACAATAATATTTGGTAAGAATGAATGATAATCTATGAAAATTTGTAAAATCTAACAACTTTTAAAATTTATAAACTCTACATAAATTCATCTACGAATAAATTAAATTGGATATTTTAAAATTAACGAAGATAGGTATTAAAGAATTTTTTTTTGAAATGGGTATTTGGAATCAAAGCTTAAAATGGGTACCAATAATTGAAGAATGTGGGCTTTTAAAGACTAGAAGCCCCAAAATGAAAAAGTAAATCTTTAATATATGAAACAAATATGTTACTATGTAAATAAGGAAAAAACAAATTTGCAAAATCTTAAAACGGCGTCGAACAAGAAACCTAAAAACCTAACCACTAAAACCCTCTCGATTATAAATTCTCCAAAAACCCTTTTATTTCTGCTTCTCACTACCTTCCATTTTCGCAGCTCATAAACCCTAACTCCTTCAAGCTTGTTCTTCCTCGATTGTTTGCGATGGAGTTCTGGGGTAAGAATCTTCTCCGTTTTTTTCAATTGATCGATAATTTTGTCTGAGGCTTTTTGGGTTTCGTAAAACCTGTTATCTAACTAAGATCAATCACTCCTTGTCGCTTGTCTTGTTTATTATGGCATATCGGAGGTTGTCGTTTTAAGTTTTTTTCAGTTTAGGGTAATCTCTTTTGAACTCTATTGAGGCTGTTTGATCCGGAGATTTTGTTAGATGTTTATATACTGCTACCTCGTGTGTGTTAGATGTTATCTTTGCAGCTTCTTCTAGGGTTTTGAGTTTGTGAAATAGTGTGGTAGGGATCTACTTGAAGCTCATGTTGATTTTTGTTTGAATGATATAATCAGGAGTTGAAGTTCAATCAGGGAAGCCACTTAAAGTGACTCCTGAAGAAGATACCCTTATCCACATCTCTCAGGTTAGTATCAAATGCTATCTATTGAATTGATTCTGAGAGTTTCTTCTGTGGTCAGTGTAAGAATCATGATTTTCTTGTTTGTGTAGGCATCTCTTGGGGAATGTAAAAACAAGAAGGGAGAAACTGTTCCTTTGTATGTCAAGGTTGGAAACCAGAAACTTGTTATGGGAACTCTTTTGTCTGAGAGTATCCCTCAGGTTAACTTTGATTTGGTATTCGAGAAGGACTTTGAGCTTTCCCACAACTGGGGAAAAGGAAGTGTCTACTTTGTTGGATACAAATCTCCCAACATCGAATATCCTTGATAGTTTTTTTTATTTAATGATGTTTATGTTTGTGCGTTTGGCTTATATTATGATTTATTATTGCATTGACCAAGTGAAGGATAATTTCTCTTGAATTGGATTTCCCTGGTTTCCTTGACTCTTAATGGATTGTGTTTTCACGGATGGAGGAGAATACTTTTCTGGTGAGTTGCAAGATAAATCTCTTTCGTTTATTTTTTTACTCTTTCTTGGATTGGTTGCTGATTGAGTATGCGTCTATTTGACAGATTCAGAGGAAGAGGAGGAAGAGGAAGTTCCTGCCACCATTACCGCTAATGGTATTTAGTCTCACCTGGAAGAACATAAACTTGGCAGAGGCTACTTGTTGTCTCTAACTCTTTTCCTGATAGTTGGTAATCACGAATGCCATTTTCCGATGCCAGGGAATGCTGCCAAGGCCGTAGCAAAACCAAAGGCGACGCCTGCAGAAGTGAAGAAGAGTGCAAAGCCTGAATCAGATGATGATGAGGATGATTCTGATTCTGAAGGAGGAGTGAGTTTCTGTAGCTTTCTGTGATTTTTCTCTTTGTACATAGTAATATGTATATCGTACCATTCAGGGTGATGACGAAACAGATATTTCAAGGAATATTGGTAACAAATGTGTATTGTGATGATTCTTGCAGATGGATGTTGATGAAGACGATTCTGATGATGAAGAGGATTCAGAGGAAGAAAAAGAGGAGACACCTAAGAAGGTATATATCTTAAGTCTCTCCAACACTTCTTTTTTGCTTAACTTTTGTCTCGATAAGATTCTCTTTCTCACCATACTCTTCCATATGATTTGTTAAGAAGCCTGAATCAAGCAAGAAGAGAACAAATGAAGCAGCACCCAGAACACCTGTGTCTACAAAGAAGGCAAAACTAGAAGTTACTCCTAAGAAAACAGGTAAAGATAAAAAGCCTTCCTTTTAAATGATTCACATAAAGCTCAAATGAAGCAACAAACAGGGATTATAGGAATTAGGGAACAATAGTGTACTCATTTGAAGATTTCTTTTGGACAGAGGAGAAGAAGAAAGGTGGACACACTGCAACACCCCACCCGGCAAAGAAGGGTGGAAAGACTCCCACGACTGCAACCCAGAGCCCAAAGTCGGCAAGTCAAGTCTCATGTGGTTCATGCAAGAAGTGAGTCTCTCTCTCTCTCTCTCTAACTCACTCGCTTCACTGGTCAATATTTCTGCTGTTAATAACAATACTCTTGTTTTCCTGTGTCAGGACATTCAACTCAGACAATGCACTTGAGTCTCACAACAAGGCCAAGCACGCTGCTGCCAAGTGAAGTGGTTTCTTAGAGCTATCAACTTCCTCTGTTTTGGGTTTTGAGTAGGAAGGTTATGATAATTTTGGAATTTTGCCTGTAGTCTTTACGAAACCTTCGGATTTTTATTTCGTTTTAAAAAACGAGTCTTAATGAAAGAGAGCCAGTTGGAGTATTATCATATTATCTTCAAACATTTTATCTCAGTGCTACTAAGTGGTAATGTTGATTCTTTTTTCACCGTCTTCTCTTTCCACAAATCTATTTGCCAATATTGAAATCGTAGGTTTAGCTGGGAGAAGAGAGAACTAACAAAATTATATTCAGTATCAAACGTTAACCAACATACCAGTGTGAAAAAAGAAGGATAAACTCAAGACTAAAGCAACATTTTTTGTTTCAGTAAGTTGATCTTAACCCTGAAGTTAACATAATTTAGGGCTGGTCGAACCAGCAACTAAGTTCAAGAACCCCTGTTTTACCGTCCTTGGTTTTCCTTATATAACTGTTCTGTAGTCGACGGACAAGCCACCTTCACCGCTCTTGGCACTGAAGTTTATTTAGAAGATGGTATTGCTAGACTTAAGCTTCAAGCGAGCGGCTGTTTATCAGCTTCACGGGTTTCCACAACTATCTTCTTGATCTCCATAGGTAAAACTAGACTTGAACTTCTCCTGCAGTTTTAAGCTTGAACAAGAATATAAGATTAAACCCAAAACATCCTTGTGAGTTTCCCATTCTCAAATACCTCAGACAAATGAAAATTCAGTATATAGACGAAGCCAATATTTGCTGCTTCTCAACCTGTGAAACATAATAACACATACAAATTGCAGAAGAGCATATACTTCATGCAAATAGAGCAAACAGAAACAAAACATCTAACTGAATTGCAGAAGAGCATATACTTTAAACATACAAACGAAACATCTTTACCTCGTCGAATCTCAGTTATCATCCAGCTTCTGCCAATACGTAATCCAAAAAAAACTTTGGCATACAACCTTTGTAAAACTCATCTATTGCTCTCTCCTCCCAAATACAACAGGCATCTCCTGGACCTACAATGTTAACAACATGTTTAACAAGAACCTGAAAAAAAAAACATGTCGAGATTCCTTACTCCCCGAGTGAAAATCAAGGCATCAGCAGATTAATTTAACCATAACAACAACAAAAACCAGTCTATTAGTTAACGAAGGAAGACGAAACATCCACAACAACACTGCTTGATGGTAAGACATCCACAACACTCCTTGATGGTAAGAATAAAAAGGAAAAGAATGATCATAGCTTAAAAAAATTCCTTTACAACGAAAAGAAAGAATAGATTTCCAAGCTAGCCATAAAACTCTAATAACTTAAACATACTTTGATAGAGAGTCAAGGCCATTTGATGTCAGTAATAGTTACCTGGTGTCTCGGAGACTTACTGTTGGAGATGGGTTGCACACCCTCCAATACGACCCGGATCAAGATCAACCCGTAAAAACACTCGAACTCGGGTTAACGAGCTCGTCCTGCATGAGCTCGACCCATGAAAAACATAGCCCACAAGCTGCTTGATTTCGGCCCGTGTGCCAGCTCGGCCCAAAAAGCCCATAGAACCCGTAAAGACGGTCCGACGACCAAATCCCGAAGAAAAAGGAAATTCCGAAAGATAAGGAAACTCCGAAAAAAGGAAAATCCCGAAGAAAAAGATATTTTACAAAAGGATTAGGATCTAATCAACCGACTCAAACTTGTATAAATAAGGGAGTACTCTCATTGAGAGACCCATCCAAAACATTGTATTCGAGGGCTAAGCAATAAAGACTTCGAATTCTTTGTAAATTTAGATTCTTTTTACTTTTTTCAGCTCGTTATCTCGACGATCTGACTTTTTCCTCAAACTCACCGATCTTTGACGTAATTAAAAAAATTCTATGAACTCCGCACTACAAATACCTAATGGCATCTCCAACCCACTTCTATTTTCACCTCCAAACTCTATTTTAGAGGAAAATCTTCTCCAACTCACATCTATTTTCACCTCTAAAATAGAGAAATGCTATATTTTCCTCTATATATAGAGGAAAGCTATTTCCACCTCTTTTAGAGTCAAACTTTTTTATCTACAAAATAATTCTTTGAATTTATTTTATTTTTTTTTATGACTGAAAAAAAAGAATTATGGGATTTAGTGAGTATTATGATAAGTTAAATAGTATTTGTTAAGTATAAAGAAACTTGAATATTCATTAAGTATAAATAAAGTTAATATATTAAGTTATTTATAACTTAATGAATATTTATGAAATATAAAATAAAGTATAAAATACATTAAAGTTGATGGTTAAATCAAAATTTACCATGATTTTTTTTTTTTTATCTTATGTAATGTGATTTTATTTGAATAATAAATGTTTAATTTTTTTAAAAATTATAATTTAGTGAAGTTTTTACAAAAATAAAATAAATGGGGTTAATTTGTAAATTTTACAAATAAAAAGTATTTTGTAATAAAATAAAAGGAGAATATACTTTAGAATATTCATTTTTAGAGTAAAAAATAGAGGAATACATTGAAGTGAAACTCAGTTCCTCTATTTTAGAGTCAAAAATAGGGAAATACATTGGAGATTGTCTAACTAAAACCATAGTTTATATTCATCATCAACATTATGGATTGTGCTCATTTGCTAGTGATCATTGTTTTTCTTTCCCACATGTTAATAACAGGTAATTTCAGATGAAACGATGAATGTGGATTGGAGGTCTTACTACGGTCCGGTGAAAAATCAGGGACTTCACTGTAGTTCCAAATTCTCAGTTTTAGTGTTTTTACTATGGACATGTTTTTTATTTGTTGCCCACATTTGATAACTATACAAGTGTTTTGATAAAACATTTAAATGTTTTTGTAGAAATCTGTTGGGCCGTCGTGGCTGTCGAATTAGTGACCGCCATAAGGAAGATTAATGGCCGTGATAATGGGACCGAGTACTCATACCAAGAATTGGTTGATTTTGTGAATCCAGAGAAGGGAAGACTTGGAAACAAAAAGGATCATTTTTTGCTATAGGCTCAACATCGTACAAGCCTTAAGATACATAGTCGAGCACGGAATTCAGAAAGCAGTAGATCATCCTTTTGATGGGTGCAAAGAATTTCCGCCGCCACACGTCTTATCCAATCCAGACCTTGGATATATCTGTGATGCCTAGAAGATCTTAACTATAGAAGAAGCTCTCATTCACCTACAAAGATAACCCTTAGGAGCGGGAATGCCTATACAGTCGAAACTCTATAAATTAATAATGTTGAGACTATAATATTTTATTAATTTATAGAGTTATTAATTTATCGTAAAAGAAAAAAAAAGTTTTAATCCATAATCATCTAAAAATGAATTTTACTTGAAATTTTTATTTTAGTTTAAGCTATATTCTTCTTAAGTTTTCTTTTATTTAAAAGTTTTTTTGTTTTATTGTTTACATTTTTAAATGTTTTTCATATTATTTTAGCTATGATTACTTTTTTTCTTTAACTTCTTTATTGTTTTCGTGTATACCAGATCTATGAACATAGATTCATCATTAAATTAAAATGACTTGGTTTTTTTCTCTTTATATTTGTTTACTACATCCAATAATGATTGACTTCTAAAGAACTTTCAATTTTAAGAAAAGAACAACCAACACTAAAATCATATGTAAATATGTCTTAGCTATCTTTGTATAAAATTCTATATACTAAATATTAATTTATAATATTTGTGGGACTATATATTTACATAGAGTTTTCTAAAAATTTATTATCTTATTATCTTATCGATTTGTGTTAAATTTTGAACCGGCCCAACTCGAGACCAGACAAAATTATTAATTTATCGAGTATTAATTTATCGAGTTTCTATTGTATTTCAACTGGATTATAATATGATCAAAGGGGTACATAGTTTATATTTTACTAGATTATGATCCGCGTGATACACGTATTTTAATAATAACAATATAACATTATATATGATAAAAACAAAATAAAATACATATTATCGATAACCGAATAAATTCAATAAAGATAAACCTCACAAAAATGTAAGAAATATATGTTAAATCTTATTGATGTAAATATTTAGATTCTGATTTATTACTCGTACACTTATTTTGGATTCTGATTAGTAAAGCTAGACGCATTTAACGTAAACACGACACGTAGGCAAAATTATAACTCACCAGGTCGTGACATGTGTCATTGCTAGTTTAGATAGTGACACGTGTCAATATACTAATATTAAAAATATAAATTTTTCTTCTCTATATTATCTATTTCTCAGATAAAGCTGTAGTGTAAATAAAAGGAAATACTTACTCAAAATAAAATAAAAATAAGACATATTATTAGAAAATTAAAAGGAAATAATAAGCCAAAAAACTTTTAAAAAAGGAAAATATGACATATTATTTCTAATTTCTAAAGTATTAGTGTAATACCTGACAAAATTACTATTCATGAGATTATGACATGTGTCAACAATTTAATTTTAATATAATTTTCCATATATTTTTGTTTAACTCTTTTTAAAATTGGATTTCAATTGCATACATTTCATCTCGCAATACAATTTATCTATTTATTCCATCATGTTAAAATCAGATTTCTACTTCATGCACTCCATATCAACCAGTAAGAGACAAAATTAATTTTCATGCCAAAATAATACATGCATAATGCATTATATCAAATTTATGTCTATCTATAACATTAGTATTAAACAAATGTCAGTTTTCTTAAGTAGCAAAACTAGATGATTCATATACAGCTACATGTTAAGGATTTATATGTTGTATTTTGAACTTTTGTTTCTTTTGATGTTGCAGGGAAGGAACCACATCAAGCTATAAAGCAATACAAAGAACCAAAAAATGAGATGATTCATGGGTTGAGAACCTTTTTAGTAGCTCTTAAACTTTATTTGGACAATGTTCTGTTTTGTTTTCGAATTGAAAAACTTAGTTTTCGGACGTGAATCAATTGTCTACATTGATTTTATATGTTTGAGTTCGTTTAAATACTCTATGCTTAAGAAATAATGTTAAACTTAGTTAATAGATTTACCTCAACACGAAACTATGTCGTTCTTTTGCCCAGAGTAGCAATGATGAAATTATTGGATATAATGAGTGATTGAGTCTTTAATTATAGAGTTTGTTAGAAGTGGTTAAAGAGTTTGTTATCCTTTGACCGTAAAATTGTCGAGTCTTGTAGCTAAACCCTCTCCATGTATAAGAAGAGGCTTTGTACAGTGATATCATTCGAGAGAATATAAGAAGAAGAAAAAAACCATTTTCTACGCTTTCTTCTTCATCTTGTAATAGAAATATTCTTATAGTTAGTTGTAGACAAACAGAGAGCTTCACTTGCCATCTGGAGTGGAAATGGTCTTCTATTAAAGGGTGAAAAGGAGGCATTTCTTCAACAAGGTAGCATTTGATCATTCGTATATGTATATGGCTTCCTCAGTTATATAGACGAAGCCAATCATTTTCACATATGTCCTGCTCCTGAACCTGAGGCACATAAAACATAGAAACTGCAGAAGAAGAGCATATACCTCAAGCAAAAACACAGATTGAATTGTAGAAGATCAATTACTTGAAACACACAGAGGAAACACCTTTACCTCGTAGAATCTCAGCCTATCTTCATCTTTTGTAGGTTGGGACAAAAAGTTGGGGATACAAGCTTTGTAAAACTCATCTATTGCTTCCTCATCCAACAGAGAGAACATAGATGAATGCAAAGCATGAATAGAGAGTAGATCTCCATGCTAGTTATCCCAAGACATAATAACATAATGTGTGTCGGGTTTGATTCTGCAGAGTTCAGTAAAGATTCGGAAGCTGACAAGTATGTTATTATGTCTTGGGATAACATAGCCTGAAAAGACCTCCACGGTTACATAGTAAGACCCAACCGGCTAAAGTAAGTTGGGTATTGTATTTGATCAACTGAGTGAAGTCCCAAGCGGCCATTCCACATTCTGGGATACGAACATGACCATCGATATCGAAACCCTGCCCAAATCACCATCTTCAGTTTTTTTGTGCACAAATCGCATGCAATTTCCTTCTAATTGGCGACAAATGATATTCTTCGTCCACTTCCTCAGATGTCCATCCAGAGACTTGTTAATGCAATCCATCCGTCACTTCTTTACCCAATCCAGGCAAAATCGACCATCTCGGACGATCTTTCGCTTTTCTCTTCCCTCTTATTTACTTTTCATTTACTTGTTTTCTTCTTTTTGTTATTATACCCACCCAAACAAAATATGCTAATAAGAGGCTTAAATATCTCAACAAAATCAAAAAAAGTATTTTGTGTTATTTGATATATTTATTCTATTATTTTTACAAATTAATTTAAATTCCCTTAATTTAAATCATATTAAATTTTTGAACTAAATTAATATTAATTTAATTTAAATTAGCTTAAATTAAATCTAAAAAGTATTTAATTTAAAAATAGAATAATATAATTTGTGTATATTTATTCATCAATAATTTATATTTTATTATTATTTTTTATATTTATGAGTTTTTATGTTACAGATATTTAAACAAAAAATTATTGATAATAAATATACATAAATTATTATTTTTTATTTAGAAAAAATATAATCTCATCTATTACTAGATTAGGACTCTCGTAATACGCGAAATTTTAATTATAAATTATTTATAAATGTTAAACAGCAAAGTAAAACACCCGTTGTCGGTAATCAATTAAATTTAATAAAGATAAACTTTATGAAAATGTAAGAAATATATGTTAAATCTTGTTGATGTAAATATTTAGATCTCAATTGGTTACTCGCACACTTATTTTTGATGTTGATTAGTAATTTTGTTTCAAACTGGATTTCAACTCCACGTATTTCATCTCGCAATACAACTCATCTATTTTTTCCATCATACTATAACCATATTTTTACTCCATGCATTCCTTGTCAATCAATAATACCCAAAATTTTCATATCAAAATTATAAATGCATAATGCATTCTATCAAATTTATGTCTATATATGTCATTAGTATTAAACAAATAGAAAAAATTTTAACAAAACATATTAGTAAAGGAATTAAAAAGTATTATAAAAAATACATCAAAATTAAAAATTTGACACATGTCGTAATCTCATAAATATCAATTTTAATTTCATGTGTCACACTAATATTTTTAAAAATTGGAAATAATTTGTCTTATTTACCTTTTTAGTCTTTTTGATTTACTAATTCCTTTTAATTTTTAATAATATGTCTTATTTTATTGTATTTTGACTATTATTTCCTTTTAATTACACTACAATTAGAAATAATTTGTCTTATTTTCCTTTTTTAGTATTTTTGATTTTCTGTTTCCTTTTTTTTTTTTTTTAATAATATGTCTTATTTTCCTTTTTTATACAATTATTTTCTTTTAGTTACACTACAATTTGATTTAAGAAATAAATAATGTAGAAAAGGAAATTTTATATATTTTATATTAAGATATTGACACGTGTCACAATCAAAATTAAAATTAACATATTTCACGATCTGGTGAGTTACGATTTTTCATACGTGTCACGCTCACATTGAACGCATCATGCTTTATATAATCTATCTATTATTCTATTATATTATTAGAGAAGTGAATATGGCTCACAGCGAAAGTTGAGACCTAAATTTACTAATCTACCCTTAATGAAATATGCTCATAAAAATCGTCTAATGATGATGTAAAAACAATCGATCTGGGCCAAAGCCCATAAGGTATTGTCGGCTGTGAGAAACCCTAATCGATTGCCCTGTATATAAAGTTATCGGATTTCATCTCTCGAGATCGCAGTTTTGTTATTTTGTGGAATCTATTGTTTTGTTTTCGTTGGAGCGCACTGATAATCTATAGAATTTGCTGGAATTTGTTGATAATTGAAGCTCATGTTCGATTCCGTTCGCTTATTTATTGCGAAAAATTAGTTTGATGAATTTTGTTAAATTTCGTTCGTCACCGTTAATCTCAAGGACGAATTTTATGGGTTTTTAGTTCTGAATCAATCCCACTATCTTATCGTGGTTTAGGGTTTATATTTGATGATAATCTACTAAATTAGTCGTAGTAGCATGGCGAGAAAAGCTTACAATAGCATATTTCTGGAAGAATAGTTAAGAGTTGTGAGTGGAAGTATTGTCTATGTGGTTTAGTGAAGCAGAATTATGCTCCATCTGCGAAGCCATTATACTTGGCTTGAAGAAACGCCATGGAAGTAGCAGCAGCATCAATCAATACAACTCAAGCAGACCATCTTCTTTCCAAGGGAATAAAAGTACGTGCTCTCTCTTCCTCGGCACGTTGGTACGTGACGATCCTCTCTATAAACCAGCCCAAGCAGTCTTTGACTCCGACTATCTCAAGTATCAATGGCAATTCCAGAATTGCAACTTACCCACGTACGTATACTCCTCTTATTTCTGGGTTTACTCAAAGTTATTCAATTTCGTAGCAATTCTATCTAGATTTCTTGTGTCGATATTCGTAATGAGTTTTAGTTTTATATGAAATCTGAAATTTTCTATTGAGTTAAGCTATCAAAACAAGCTTTTAACCATTTGAAAGGATTCTCACTTTCTTTCGTGGATTGGTTTTCTCTGTGTTATTTGTGATTTTCAATTCTACTTCCAAAAATATGACAGAAGAGTTGTTGGGGAAAACACAAAATACTCCAAAGGCGCAGCGGAATAAAGTTCCCCTCACTTGTGTGAATCTGTGAAAAAAATATAGAAGCAGCAACTCAAAGTAGTAAAGTAAATGAGACGATAAATTCTTTTACGTGGAAAACCTCATCGATGTGAGGAGTAAAAACCACGGGACCGTAGTCCACTATATCAAATGAATATGAGTCCCAACCACATCCTCCCTGTTCCCACAAAACAGATCCAGAGACTCATGCTCCAAAGAGTAATCTCCAACACAAGAAAACACCACAAGAGAGCAATACAAGAGCCTAGAAATAAGCAGTCCCAAACAACCCTAAGTTCACTAGGATTCCGGTCACCAAATCAGATCTCCACCGTACAAACCCTAGATAAACAAGTCAAGAACACCTATGCAAAATTTCAGCTCAATCCAAGAAGAACTCACCGTCAGATTTCTCAAATACTCAAAAAACCACAGTCTGAAATCTGAACTCGCAACTACAGCGAACAGCCCTACTAAAACTCAGATATGCGACGAACCAACCGTTGAAACATAATCTTCACCGTTGAAACTCAAGACCACTGAGTCACGAAGTTACCCAAAAAATTTCAGCCAGATCGGAGCACGTTTAAGTCTCCAAACATTCTCTTGAATAAATCCTGACGAAACTGTTTCTCTTCTTCTTTGCCTCCGAAAATTGCCTCTCTTTTCTTGGTTTTTCTCTACACAAAAATTAGGTTAAGAGTAGTATATATACTCCCTCATAACCCCAAGCCCAATAGCAACCTCATGGATTAAAATAGGCCCAAGTTTGGTTCTTCCTAAACCAAACCCAATTGGCTTCCCCACTAGGAGGAAAACCAACAAACTCCCCCTCTGACTAGGTGGAGGAAACAACCATTCCGGCTATCTCTCGACAAACTCCAAGTTTTCCTCTCGGCAATGACTTCGTCATCATATCAGCTCCATTATCATCCGTATGAACTTTTGAAAGTTCCACTATCTTAGAAGCAACCACATCACGTATCCAATGATACCTCATGTCGATGTGCTTTGAACGCGAATGACATATAGAGTTCTTTCCGAGATGAATTGCGCTTTGATTATCACAAAGCAACACATACTTATCTTGCTTGAAACCAATATCCTCAAGAAAATTCTTCATCCACAACAACTCCTTACAAGCTTCTGTTGCGGCTATGAACTCAGCTTCAGTGGTAGAAAGTGCAACACACTTTTGTAACCTTGATTGCCATGCTACAGCTCCCCTTGCAAATGTTACCAAGTAACCCGAAGTAGACTTCCTGGAATCAATATCTCTAGACATGTCAGCATCTGTATAACTAACAAGCAAAGGCTTATCACGTCCAAATGTAAGCTTCAAACTATAAGTTCCTCGGAGATATCTCAAGATCCACTTCACAGCATTCCAGTGCTCTCTTCCTGGATTAGATAGAAAACGACTAACTGCACCAACATCATAAGCTATATCAGGTCTTGTACAAACCATAGCATACATCAAGCTACCAACTGCAGAAGCATTTGGAACCCGTGCCATATCTTCCTTCTCTGAATCTGTACTCGGACTCTGTTGACTGCTTAATCTAAAGTGTGTAGCAAGAGGAGTGCTAACAACTTTAGACTTGTCCATGTGAAACCTCTGAAGTATCTTCTCAATGTACTTCTCTTGAGATAGTGAATCAACCTCTCAACTCTATCTCTAACAATTCTTATACCAAGAATTTTCTTCGCTGGACCCAAATCTTTCATGGTGAAGGACTTGCTAAGCTGCTTCTTCAACTCCTGAATTCTGCTCAAGTTCCTGCCCATAATCAACATATCGTCAACATACAACAACAAGATGATAAAATCATCATCACCAAACACCTGCACAAACACACAATGATCAGAAATAGTCTCCTTATAACCATGCTCCCCCATAACTGACTTAAACTTCTGGTACCACTGCCTCGGTGCCTGCTTCAATCCATAAAGACTCTTCTTCAAGCGGCAAACTAAATCCTCTTTGCCCTTTCTCTCAAAGCCTTCCGGTTGTACCATGTAAATCTCTTCCTCCAAATCACCATGAAGGAAAGCCGTCTTTACATCCATTTGCTCAACCTCTAGATCAAGACTCGCTGCCAATCCAAGTACAATCCGAATGGATGACATCTTCACTACAGGAGAAAAGATTTCATCATAATCAATTCCCTTCTTTTGGCTGAACCCTTTCACAACCAATCTAGCCTTGTATCGAGGATGCAAACTGTTCTTTTCATGCTTAATCTTATACACCCACTTATTAAGCAATGCCTTTTTACCTTTAGGCAACTTCACCAACTCAAATGTGTCATTCTCATAAAATGACTCCATCTCATCTCCCATGGCATTCAACCATTTGTCCTTGTGTTCATCCTCCAAAGCTTCACTAAACCTTTCAGGTTCTCCCCCATCAGTAAGTAACACATACACTACAAGAAAACATGCCAATTTGCGACTACGATTGTGGTAGCAAATGCCTCGCAAATGGAAATTTGCAAGGGATTTGCGACCAAATAAGAATCGTCGCAACCAGTTAGTCGCAAACGAAAAATTGTCGCAATCTAGTCGCAAAATGTGCGAAGAAAGAAATTTGGTCGCAAACGCCTCGCAAATGTTTGCGAGGCAAAATTTTCTGCTAGTTTGCGAGGACTATTTTTGCAAGGCATTTGCGAGGCAAATTTTGCTACTAGTTTGCGAAAATAATTTTGTGAGGCATTTGCGAGAAAATATTGCGAGGAGTTTGTGGGGCAAAGGACGGTCGCAAATCAATTGCAAAAAAATAGATAAATTGTTTTTTTTTAAAACAGGATTTTTAATGGTTTTTCAGAAATAAAATAAAAATAAAAAAAATTTAATTAATATTACATAAAACGAGTATTTAGTACAACGAACAAAATAAATTACAAATCATCGATATCCTGAAAATCCGAAGTTTCATGAAATTCCGAAGCAGAAGCTGAAGATGTTCTAGCTTCTCCTTGTTTCTTCTTCCTCAGCATCTCCTGAATCGCCGGGTTCGAATCTCCAAGTAACTCGAACATCATATCATAGGCGTCGTGTTGCTGCTTCAGCGATCTGATCTCTGCTTCCGTGATCTCTACCTTCTTATCTCTAATCGGGTCCGGGACGTATGTCGAAACCGGGCAAAAGAGAACTCCCTCGTCATCCGTCGGAATAGATCCCATGAAAGCAATCTTCCCCTTTCTGGTACGGGAGCTAGCTGTAAAATAAAATTTAATAAAGAAAAAAATAAATACTTAAATAATTATATATGAATTGTAATAAAAGTTTGTTTTCGTTACCTGAGTGGCGATGCGGTTTACGTCCACTGGGGTCATCTAGACGGGTTGACCATCGGGAGTGGGCTGTGATGTGATTTCCTCGACCCGGGCAGTCACATCGCCGTAAAGCTGCTTAACCCGACTATCAACCCAAGTCCCGTCCTTGCGTCTGTGGGTCTTCTCCCAAATCTCGGGTATCGTAGCCGGGGCACCTTTCGTCTGTGCCTGAAAAATGGTAAAAATATGTTAAATCGTAAGATACTTTAACTTAAAGAATTTTTAAAATTCGAACTATAGAAATTGAATTCAACTTACAATACAGCGCGCTTGTTCGAAGAAGGAAAACTGCCCCGAGACATACTTCGAAATGCCCTCTCCGTCAACCTTGGTGTAACTCGCGCCCGGCACTTGCTGCTTGTGTCTTCGGAAGTCGGCAACTGCCAGTAGGCAATGAGACCCGCCCAAACCGTCGGGTTGAACCACTCAGGCATCGCATGCTCAGGGTCCGCCTTCCATTTCTTTTTCCAGCGGCCGACTTGATCAGTAAGGCGATGCATCGCCTTGTCATCGAAGGCATCCCGGACCAGTCCCGTGATCTCGACATCCCATCTGTATTTTTGCTATAAAAAATAAAAATTTACATTAGTATAAATTTAATATTAGTATATACATTATAAATTAAATTATTAGTAGAAATAAAATTATAAACTAACGCGAAATTAATAAAATTACCGCGAAAGTGTGAAACCACCTATCCCTCGTCTCCTGGGGCACCTTGCTCCAACTCGGGTGCGGGGCTTTGAAATCCCGCTCGATCAATTTCTTAATAATCTGTCCAACTTTATTATGCCCAAACCTGGAAAAACAAAGTTATGTTATAAAATATTTTAAAAAATTGTTTATTTAATAATTAAAAAAATAATATAGTTACCATAAAGTCCCCGGAGAAAGATGCGGATCCAATCTCGTTAGAACATTCCGTCCGGGACTAACGAGAAACTGCTCCAGCGTCATATGCTCGAACTGTGGAGCCTCAGGTGGCAGATCATGTGGCTGCGTCTCCGGAACGAAATCCGAGATAGGCGGAGTCGATGTAGAAGGTCCGTCACGTCGTGAATGATACCCGCCGCGTCACGGTACAGGTGTACCAGAGGCGGATAAAAAACCGGTATACTCATTATGCCTATCACCCATCTGCAATAAAATATTTAATAAAAATTAAATTCAATCTAAATATATTCCTAACCATTCTAAAACCAAAACTATAAATTTATTCCATACCTAAATCTATTCCTAACCATTCTAAAGCAAAAATTATAAATTTCAAAAAAAAATCGGATTATACCTTTTAGAGAGAGAGAGAGAGAGAGAGAGAGAGAGAGAGAGAGAGAGAGAGAGAGAGAGAGAGAGAGAGAGAGAGAGAGAGAGAGAGAGAGAGAGAGAGAGAGAGAGAGGATGTGATAAAATGAGCAAAAAGCAAGGCGAATTCGGCTGCCTTATATAAAAATATATAGGGTCGCAATTTGGTCGCAATCTAGTCGCAAAAACGCACCTTTTTCACCCAATCGGATTTGCCGCCCAAATTTACGACTTATTTGCGACGCCACGTGGCAATCTAGTCGCAAATCTGGTCAAATTTTCAACACCCACCAAAATAAAAAGGTTAATTTTTTTATTACCGCCAGGTTTTGCGACCAATTTGCGACGCCACATGGCAATCTAGTCGCAAATCTGGTCAAATATTCAACACGCGGTAAATTAAACCGCCAAGATTTTCGACGCCGTTGCCACGTGGCGTCGCAAATTAGTCGCAAAATGGGCCAAATATTTGCTACTAATTTGCGACTGTCCGAATCAAACAAGAAGAAAAAATGGTTTAGGGTTTAGGGTTTCGGTTTATCACAAAGTTCATACATATATACATCCTATAATTATACATTAGGGTTATGTATTTAGGGTTTCAGGCAATTATATACGCAATTCGACAATCCTACTAAAATTGATCGAATCATCATGCATTAACTATATAGTGACATACTTAATCTCTGTAGATTTTTTAAAATCTAGATGTTGTTCGAGAAATTAATAGGGTTTATTCAACTAGCCTATATGCATTAGGATTAAGGGCTTATAGGTTTTATTTAGGATTTAACTTTTATAGGATTTTTTAGGGTTTAGGGTTTAGGGTAAAGTCATTACAAAATTGCGACTAATTTGCGACTCGTAGTCGGGGAAGTCGCTTATGGTCCACATAAGCGCAGCCTTCATGGTGAAGTTCTGGCGGTTTGATGAATCGAACATTCGTACACCGACATGTCACAACTCCTATAATTCGTGGATCAGAGGCTGCAAAAAGACGTCAAGAGATATTTTTGGATGCTTAGGGCCCGGAACAAGAATGCTCATGAACAAAAATTCTCGATGCATGCACATATCCGGAGGTAAATTATAAGGCGTTACTATGACTGGCCACAACGAGTATTGCCGATCAGACATACCAAACGGACTAAACCCACCAGTGCAAAGACCCAAATAAACATTTCTATGTTCTTCAGCAAAGTCTGAATGTATCTTGTTAAAGTGTTTCCATGCCTTCGCATCTGATGGATGAGAGATCACCCCTTCCTCACTAAAGTATTCTGCGTGCCACCTCATTGCCCCAGCAGTCTGCTCTGATTGGTATAATCGCTTCAATCCATCTGTTATCGGAAGATACCACATATGCTGGAAAGACACCCTCGTGCGGCCACATGTCTCTTTATATCTCGGTTTTCCGCAAAAATGACATTCCTGCAACTTAGCATCATCTTTCCAGAAAATCATACAGTTATCAATGCAGACGTCAATCATCTCAGACAGTAAACCAAGACTCGCGACCAGTCTCTGTATTTCATAGTAACTCTCTGCCGAGTTATTACCCCCGGCAAATACTCGTTAAACAATGCAGTCCATTTATCCATGCAATTTTCACCAATATTATCTTCGCTTTTAATTGTCATCATCCTAGATGCTAATGACAATTTTGAAAGCCCTTCTCTACATCCTTCATAGATGGGTTCATTAGCAGCGTCTAACATATCGTAAAACTTTGTAGCACTCGGGTTTGGTTCTTCAAAAGTATTATCATTAAACGAGGCAGTACTTTCATGAAATGCATCAGTAACCATGTCATGAAAGCTATTCCCATCACTATTACCATATCCATATTCATTATAATCTGGCTGATGAGCATGCTGATCATAGTTATTATCAAAACTACTAGCGCCATCTTGATTGCCATGATAACTCGTACTTGAACTACCGGGAACATTAACTACAAAATCTTCCCCGTGCGCAAACCACACATAATAGTTAGGTAAAAACCCTCTCGTATATAAATGCTTCCAAACAGTGTTTGCATCATGATGATCAATGTTCTCGCACTTAACACAAGGACAAAAATTTTTGTTTACGTTGTCTTCCGCGAATGACAGATGTGTCGCGTGGGTCAAAAATTGATCAAGACCATCTCTAAATTCTCTCGTCACTTCACCGGTATCTGGATCTCGCCGGTTGTACATCCATGCCTGAACCGTGTATATCTCATGATGCCAAGACATGATTCGATTATCGACCTCTCCACAAAAAATATCGGATTTATAGTGTGTTTGCGAAATAAAATATTTTTGTGAGTAGATTTGGGATGTTTGTGATATGATTTTCGTCTCCCCCATAGCTTGCTATTTATAGAGGATCAACCATTTTTGCTACTCATTTGCGACCAACCTTTGTTACAAATTTGCTAGGACAACATATTTGCAAGGCCTTTGCTAGTAATTTGCTACCCATTTGCGACCAAAAATTTAGTAGCAAAAATCAGTTGGAAATCATTGAAAATGTGTGTACCTACTTTCTAAATATCCTCGCAAATCAGTCGCAAATATTAGAAAATATCTTTCCCCGCAAATGCCTCGCAAATTTGCAACGTGTTTGCTACGAACTATTTTTTCGTCGCAAATTAGTCGCAAATTTGAGGATATTTGCGACGAAATTGCGACGAAATTTATCCACGCAAATTTGCGGCTAATTTGCGATTCCAAACGCAAATTTCTAGCAAACACCTCGCAAATTTGCGACCTCATAATGTGGTCGCAAATTCTCTTCGCAAATGGGCCTGTTTTCTTGTAGTGATACTCACTAGAATCATACCTTGTCGACGGTCTTGGACCTCTCTCAGATCTTCTAACAACAGGCTGGTTCTTGGTAGTTGGTGTCTCACCATGATCGTCACCATGATCACCAATCAACATGAACCTCACCCTCAACCTGACCGCGGACCGATGTAGAAGAAGTAACCTCTGAATCAATCAAACTCTCATAACTCTGAGCTGGTTTTCCGGACTTGTCAATGTCCTTAATCGTCTGATCTTCCATGAACACAACATCTCTGCTCCTAATGAGCTTCTTCTCAACCGGATCATAAAATCTGTATCCAAACTTCTCTTGACCATAACCAATGAACACACATTGCCGTGACTTCATCTCAAGCTTTGACCTCTCAGCTTTGGGAATATGCACAAATGCCTTACACCTAAAGACCCTCAAATGACCATAAGAAACATTCTTACCGGTCCAAACTCTCTCTGGAATATCACCCTCCAATGGAGCACTTGGTGACAAATTTAACACATGAATAACTATGCTTAAAGCCTCACCCCAAAAAGTCTGCGCCAAACCTGACTCTAAAATCAAACATCTAATCCTCTCGATAATAGTCCTGTTCATCCTCTCGTCCAACCCATTCAACTGTGGAGTCTTAGGTGGTGTCTTTTGATGCATAATACCATGTTCCCTGCAATAAGCATCAAATGGTCCATAATATTCTCCACCATTATCACTGCGGATACGCTTCAACTTCTTTCCCGTCTGTCTCTCAACCAATGCCACAAAATGCTTGAAATATTCCAAAACCTGATCTTTAGTCTTTGTAGTATAAACCCACGACTTCCTAGAATGATCATCAATGAATGTGACAAAATATGATGTACCACCAAGAGATTTTGTCTTCATTGGACCACATACATCTGAATGCACCAGATCAAGTATCTCAGGTTTCCTAGAAGGAGCAGAAGACTTGAACGAGACCCTGTGTTGTTTTCCTGCAAAACAATGCGCACACTTCTGCAAGTGCAAACCGGAGATACCTGGAATAGCCTCCTTCTTTGGCAACACAGACAATTCCTTCTCGCTCATGTGACCGAGTCTCTTATGCCACAACTCCATGGCATCATCATTTTCCACTGCATTAACAATGTCTTTGGAGACCTTAGCCTACATCCAATAGAAAGACGAAGACTTATCACCTCGAGCCAAACCCATGGAACCCCATGTGAGTTTCCATTTACCTCCTCCAAATAAACTATAAAAACCCTCATCATCAAGTTTCCCTGTAGAAATCAAGTTCAACCGAATATCTGGGACATGCTTAACTCCCTTAAGCAAAATTCTAGTACCAATACTAGTCTCCAAGCAAATATCACCAATGCCAGCAACCTGAGCCCCACCATCATTACCCATCTTCACAGAACCATAACTACCCAGAGTATAGGTGGTGAACAAATCCCGCTGCGATGTAGCATGAGTAGTAGCTCCACTATCAACAACCCAACTGGTGTCCTGGCATGCAACATTAATGGCATCATTCTCAAGAAGAATAAGAAATTCATCTTCAGTGACAGTCACCCGATCTTCACCATCTTCTTGCTTCTTTCCTTGTTTGCTGTCCTTTTTCAACTTCCAGCAATCCTTCTTCATGTGCCCTTTTTTTTTGACAATAATGGCACTCCATATTAGCAAATTTTTTAGATTTGCTTCTGCTCCTGTTCTTGTTATTCCTGGGCTCTCTATATGAACTCCTCCCCCTTGACTCAGAAACCAATACATTTGAACGTGAGAAACTAGGACTAGATTTCCTCCTTACTTCCTCATTCAAGACACTGTTCTTCACTAAGTCCATCGAAATAACACCATTCGACACGGAGTTACAAAGAGACATCGTGAACACCTCCCAAGAATCTGGTAATGTACCAAGAAGCCACAAACCGTGAATCTCATCCTCAAACTTAATTCCCATGTCAGATAATTTATTGAACAATCCCTGAAATGCATTCAAGTGATCTATCATCGGAGTTCCCTCCTGATACCTCAGCTCAATCAACTTCTTGATCATGTACATCTTATTATTCCCGGTCTTCCGAGCAAACAGCTGCTCCAGCTTCAACCACAAAGACCGAGCATTAATCTCATTTTCAATATGATTCCTCACATTATCATTTATCCATTGCCTTATCAAACCACACACTTGGCGATGTAGCAATTTCCACTGATCATCAGTTTTAACCTCAGGTTTCTTCTCCTCAAAGACTGGAACGTGAAGCTCCTTCACATAAAGCAGATCTTCCATCTTGCCTTTCCATATATGATAATTAGAACCATCCAAGCTGATCATCCTGCCTATATTTTCTATCGCTCACAAAAGCAAACAACCAATAATCCTAAGTTATCAAACCACAAAGATATCAATCCTGAAGCCCTTAAACCTCAAGCTCTGATACCACTCTGTTGGGGAAAACACAAAACGCTCCAAAGGCGCAGCGGAATAAAGTTCCCCTCACTTGTGTGAACCTGTGAGAAAAATATAGAAGCAGCAACTCAAAGCAGTAAAGTAAATGAGACGACAAATTCTTTTACGTGGAAAGCTTCCTCGATGTGAGGAGTAAAAACCACGGGACCGTAGTCCACTAAAAAAATCCACTATATCAAATGAATATGAGTTACAACCACGTCCTCCCTGTTCCCATAGAACAGATCCAGAGACTCATGCTCCAAAGAGCAATCTCCAACACAAGAAAACATGACAAGAGAGCAATACAAGAGCCTAGAAATAAGCAGTCCCAAACAATCCTAAGTTCACTAGGATTCCGGTCACCAAGTCAGATCTCCACCGTACAAACCCTAGATAAACGAGTCAAGAACACCTCTGCAAATTTTTAGCTCAATCCAAGAAGAACTCATCGTCAGATTTCTCAAACACTCAAGAAAACACAGTCTGAAATCTGAACTCGCAACTGCAGCGAACAGCCCCACTTAAACTCAGATATGCGACGAACCAACCGTTGAAACACAATCTCCACCATTGAAACTCAAGACCACTGAGTCACGAAGCTACCCACAAAATTCCGCCAGATCGGAGCACGTTTAAACCTCCAAACGTTCTCTTAAATAAATCCTGACGAAACTGTTTTTTTTCTTCTTTGCCTCCGAAAATTGCCTCTCTTTTCTTGGTTTTTCTCTACACAAAAATTAGGTTAAGAGTAGTATATATACTCCCTCATAACTCCAAGCCCAATAGCAACCTCATGGATTCAAATAGGCCCAAGTTTGGTTCTTCCTAAACCAAACCCAATTGGTTTCCCCACTAGGAGGAAAACCAACAAGAAGAGGAGGGAATCACAAGAATTTTGGGTTGATTAGATCCTAAAGGATATGGAATTGGATAGAGATGCTAGCTTTATTGTAGATGATTAATTGGATATATATATGGAGATTTGTCTGGGATATGCGATTGATATACGTTTTTTCCTCTGTGATTGATTCATGCTTCTGATGGTTTCAGCGATGGCAAGTACTGTATCAACAGACAGCTAAGACTACATTGACGGGTAAGAAACAAAATATTACTAATTGTCTTCTGTTTCAAATTTTTTCATAAAAAGCTGTTGAGAGTTGAAAAAATATGTGTGGTTATGAGATTGTTGTGTGTGTGTGTGTGAGGGTAGGTGGGACATGGTGTACTGGTGTGTATGAAGATAATGGTTAAGCGAAGCGATGCTGCAGAAGATATTAGACTACGCATGTGGTGCATGAGCTGATTTTGGACCAATTCACCGGAATGGACCTTGCTTTAACCCTAACACTGTCAAGTCTCACTGCTCCTATGCCATCAACAGTTTCTTTCAGAGGAAAGGTCGGTCTTAAGGCACTTGTGACTTCGCTGGCACAACCACCATCTCAGAGTGAGTCTCTCTCAACCTTTTTGTATTTATTCATCAGATTAAGTGCAGGAAATAATGTGTTGATACCATCTTTCATAGTTGGGTAACTGATGGAGCGGAAGTTTCTAGGGATAGGGTTTGTAAATACTCTTCACAATGCTTTCGCAAAAGCTCTAGTGTTTGTGAATATTCTTCACAGTGGTTTATCAAAACCTCTTTAAAATCTCTCGATTAATCAAATCATCAAAAACTGAATACAATAGGAGGCCTAAAAAAGTTATTTATAATAAAGCATAAAACCCGAAAATTCTTTAGAATATTCTATAAGATAAATAATAAATATAAATATATAAAAAATATAAATAATAGGTAATTTTTCTAATTTTACTCTGCATGAGTAACCCAATTGATAAAAAGAAATAGTTGAAAGAGAAGGGAGTAGAGTATTTAATTCAAAGTAAAATGGAAATCAACTTGAAAGCAAATCAGAGAGGATAGTATAAAGTCACAACTTGAGAATATATTAGAGTGTGAAAATTTCTCGGAGGCCAAGATTCAATGAGATGGAAATTGCCAATTATATTACATTTTTATATGTTCAACAACCTCGAATTGTCGCAAACAAGTTAGACAAGAAATTGTAAAACAACTTACAATTATTGTAAAACTCAAGTTAGACAAGAAATTGTTAAAAACCTCGAATTGTCACAAACAAGTTTTATTGTTCAAGAAAGATAGGTTTTTTACATCAAGAACCTATCATAGTCATTACGTCATTCAAAGATTCTTCTACTATTGAGATTTTTCATAAGTATCTCAAAATTCGAACAGAGTTATTTACTTGAGTTTTCGGGCCGAAGTCCATCACAACTCCATCTACTTAAACGGAGGTTCATGATCAGATACATATAAGAAGGGGAAGGAGGAAGAGAAGTACACATCTGACTATTGAAGCAATACGCAGTCGTTTCATCAGTTGCTTATTTAGCCAGACTTGATCAGCCCAATCATAATATTGAGCAGACCCGTTTATCAAGTCAATTTTCATGGGCCAATTAGGGTTTTGGAGCTCACCACGTGTCAGGTTTCGTTTCACCGCTGCCGTCGCAAATTGGTGATGGGCTAGGCCCATTTAATCTTCAATTAGAGGATAAACACAAACGCATGAAACACACATGGTCTTTTAGAGTTTAAAGTAGTTGGTGAATGGACATTTTCGTTTTTTGTTTCTTTTAACATTTTCGATCTTGCGTCAAAAGAAAGGTAACATTTTCGGTATTGGTCAACAAACTTTTCGAGTCTTTGTTAAAAAAAAAAATTTGTGGTCTATTATTTTTCTGTTTCCTTTTCTCTCATTTACATTTTTTTAATTCATATCTAGAGATATGGAAGGTTTGGCAAGAGACATTAATCTCCCAATATGCTGGTTGAGTCATTCAAGCAATCGCTTGTACTTGCACCACCCGATGGCACCAACATAGAGGAATATGCTTCCGAGAGTACCTCCGATCACAGTCCAAAGGAATCTTCGTGGACCAGCTTTGTCATCCTGGAACAGCTCTATGGTAATGTTCATACCGAATACTCCAGCAACCGCGATAAAGGCGCTCATCACGAGAGTAGCCGTTGTTAGCATCACACCCATTTGCAGAAGATGATTCTGTTTGTCATCGAGCATTATGTTGATGTAGTCCTCTGTGTCATCCACGTATTCCCTTAGCTTTTTTACATCCAAAACAACACAAACACAACGGATAAGAAGAAGGTCAATGCCGAGAAGAAGAAGGGCATAATTACTTTTCTGATAAGTACCAAATACATAAGGAAAGCATGTGTGTATTACTTACTGTTGACAGTTTGTTTAGTGTACCATCAATCTGCACAAAATATGCCTCCAAGAGCATCTCGAGTTCTTCGACATCGAATTTGTTGCTTATGGCGCTCCGGGTTGAGCTTGTATGAGTCCCACGGCTATTTCTGCTAAGTGCGCTATGAGCACTCATAAGAAGATCATGAGCATCATTTGCTCGAAGATAGCTCCCATCTCTGTTAGCCTCCGACGCAAATTCGGGAGGAAGCCTGGCAGGTTATGGTAAAAAGGAAGATGTAAAACTTATATCAGAAGAATCGAAGATAGTATGTTCAGAAAGTCTGGTACATGCCTGTCATCCTCGTCTCCTTCAGGAAGATCAATCTCGACGGTATCACTCTCATTCATAGAGGAATTTGACGAATTCTCAAGTTTCTGAGCTAACTTCTCCGTAAGATACATCTCAGCCATATCTTCATCATCGTCTAGCAGATGTTCTAGTTCATCCCTAACCTATAAATTGTATATTTATACAAATGAAGATAAAGAAGGGTTTAAGTATAGGCAAAAATGGTTATAGCATGGTGACGTCTAAGGTTCACAACTTAGAGGAACACGATTTATCCTAATCATAAGATCAACAGAGCAATGGAAATTCTGAATCACAACACCTTCTGAACACGTCCAGTTATTGCAACCAGCCTACTCTTAATCTGTCGAACCCGCTCTAGGTTGAGGGTACTGATCTTGGAAGTAAGCTTGTCCAAGGCTGGATGAGCCTCTGACTCCAATCTTACGGCCTACATTAAACAAGAATGAATGAAATACCACACAAGAGAAGCAAAATGATCTGCGTATCAGAGTCTTAACGTAAGTATTTACCTCACTTTCCAAACTGCTGGATGCAGCTTCAAGACATGCTTCCAGAGCAACAAACTCAAACGGAAGAACCTTCGATCCATCTTGATTCTCAAGACTTTGCTTCGCATCCTTCTTAGCTTCACTCCCTTGATCCCCAAATAATTGTGGCGTTCCAGCTTCTCCTTGGGCGGGATCTATCCTCGTATGAGTCTCTCCCTCAGAGTTCTCTCCCTCCTTTACACAAAGCATACAAAGAAAGCGGAGAGTGATTAGTAATTAAACTTGAGAATCATCATCTTCATAGAGCATCACCATTGCAGAAATCAAACAGTCAACCATGTCTCAACACGACTATCATATACAGGTTCCATTGTCAAGCCAATATACTAACACAAACTCTCTGTTTAGCTACAACCCTCAATTTCTATCTCCCAAACAGTGCAATTAGGCATACGTTTCTAAATCAGCTGCATATATGAATGAAAACTGATATTCCACAAGAAGAAAGCCGTAATTTCTACAATCACCTGAGGTTTAGTGGCGTGATGGTGGCACAGAATCCGCCTCTGCAACTCTTCAATGAACGGTGACACCGAAGGATCCTTGGAATTAAGCAGCAAAACCTCTTGCGCAGTGATGATTGCCTTAATATGCTCCAGATTGATGACGATCGCTCTCTCTCGACCCAGAACAGTAGATGGATACGACAAGAGTGGATCGAGAATCCGAAGATCTCGTGCCGGTAATCCCGTTCGCCGCATGATGGTGTGTTTTCCAGCTTCCGTCATCTGCGCCTGCCCTGACGAGCAAAGCACCAACCACGGCCTCACACCAACGCCTTTCTTCCTTCCGCCGCCGACTCCACCGGCAGGGTACGGCGGTGTCGGCTGCCCAGCGTTTGGTGTTGCTGGATTCGTATCGAAATCCTCGAATCTAGCGCCTCTCATGGCGTACGATGTGATCAGATATCTAGCAACTCGCTATGTGAAGTCCGATCATCCCAACCATCTTAAGGGAAATTGGGTAAGAAGGATGCTGTTAACGTGAGTGTGACAGTAAAATTGTGATATTAATTTTAATTTATATGGTGACATGGGTCAAATCTAACTAATATAAAAATATAAATTTTTTTTTTATAAATTAGTTATTTTTTAAATTAAATTGATGTGTACCTAAATAGAAATAGTAACATAAAAAAAAAGGAAAATAAGATATATCATTAGAGAGTTAAAAGAAAATAGTAAATAAAAAACTGTAGAAAAAGAAAATAAAACATATTATTTCATGTTGCATAAAAAAATATATTTTCCAATTTCTAAAAATATTAAGAAGAAAATATTTAAATATATATTTATAAATTTTTTAATTAACATATATGAATAATAAATAGTATCAATTTTTTTAAAAATATATTTAAAATAGTTAAATAAATAGTAAACTTGATTAAAATAGAAAATTGAATTTAAATATGATAATTAATCACAAATCATACATGACCAATCATTTTAATATAATAGAATATTTTTTATTGTGTGTTTTCGTTTTATAGAAATAAATAAAATTCTATTTTAAAGAATTATATAAATGGTAAATTTCAGTAAAATAGAAAATTTAAATTTAATAAGATAGTTGATTTCATAAAATAAAATAAAAATTTATGAACATGCATAACGTTATATAAAACGCATCCAATTTTAGATAATAAAATATATATATACCATACGATGATCTTTATTATTATTTTTATTAATTTTTGTTTTATATTGTTTAATAGTTCATACAGTAATATATTTGTACGTTATTCTTTAATTTTTATATATGTATTTATATGTTCAAACTTTTTGGTGTAAGTTTTTATAGATATGCGGTTGATCTTTATTAAGTTTAATCGGTTACCGACGACGGATATTATTAAATCTCGCCTATCACGCGGATCCTAACCTAGTTTATTATATAAACTAGTAATCTATTATATTATCAAGAGGTTGCACCGGAATGAAAGTTGAGTTTTTATTACATCGTATTTTAATCTTATCAAATTTCGTAATTAACACGATCGTGACACGTATCAGCCGGTCGATCGGATTTTGACACATATAATTTTTTTAATTAGATTTTGACATGTGTCATACAAATCTTATTTCTTTTTAAACTTATACATTTGTATTTATCAAGTAGATTATAAAAATTAATATTTATTAAAAAAAATTAATTAGTTTATAATAATAATTCATTAAAATAATTAGTTGATAAGTATGGTCTATTTCTTTAAATATTGATTTTATTATATGTCTCGATTTTTTTTTTTTACAACCATTCTTTTTTTACCCTTCTTTTCCTTTACGTTTATTAAGATGAATTAGGTTTCAAAATTTCTCATTAAATATTAATTAATAGACGTGTAAAAATATTTTGAGTTCAAATATACTTAGGTTTATTATAATATTTTGTCTTTATATAACAAGTTTTTGTGCTCTCTCAATCTTCTCATCCAGAAATTTCAAACTTCAATAATCTCTTCCACAAATTTTATTTCAGTTTCTTTTATTTGAAAAAACCATCGATTACTCTCTTATTCGATAAAAACTATCTCAACATTTTCCAATTAGTTTATTTTAGTAATTCATGAAAAACAAATTAAATAAGCTACATATATACACGCTTACATATATTTTGATTTTAAATAGAAATTGATATGAAAAAAAAAAATCATTTTTCAGTAGAATATTAAATACACGTGTAAAAATCTTTTGAATAGAATTAGATTTACATACTCAAATCTTTAAAGATTATAATATTTCACCTTTATTTAAACAATTTTGTACTCTCTCGATCTTCCCACCAACCAATTTAAAATTTCAATAACCTCTTCTAAATTTTTTGTTTCCAATTAGCTTTACCCAGATGTCAAAATAATTTTTTCCATTAAAAAAAAATCTAATATCATTATATTTTGAAATCAGACTAAAAACATGTACATTGTATTGTGATTTTTTTAAAGACTTACCACTACCTAGACATCCTAAATATTGTAAAATTGATGTATGAGAAGAAAATTATTTTGAAAGTTTCTCATGTTGTGAAAATTATAAAAAGTAAGAAACCAAATGATGAAACACATATAATTCGTTTTTCGTTGGAAGAAAGATAATACTAGATTCATAAGTGAAAAAGAAAAATTCAAATATGATTAAAAAATGTGAGTAAGTCTAATTCAAATAAAAATACGTAAATCGATTTGTCAAGAGTTAAAAAAAGATATATGAGTAGTTACATAATAAAAAGTAAACATTATTTAAATAGGAATATGAAAAACTAATAATTTAGAAATATGTGAAAAAAAAATTGAAAATTTAGTTAATATAAAAAAAGTAGGAGAATCAAAATCAATAAATAATTTGTAGGCTTTTCTATGAGTGGTTTCACATCGACGTTTTCAATCTTATTTTATTTATTTTTACGGATGATATGATTTTATTTTCCATTTTTGTGCGGTTTATAAAATATTAAAAGACTCAAAATAATTCAACTAAACCATGAGAATAAATTTATCAAGATTTACAAAATGGATTAAAAAGTAGTATTAATTCAAATAGAATAGGAAAACTAATAATTTGAAAATATGTGATAAAGTTTAATTAAAAATAAAATAAAAAATAATCAAAGTAAATAAATAAATGTTAGGTTTCTGAATTAGTGGTTTTGCATCAGCGTTCTCAATTTTATTTTATTTATTTTTACGGTTGATTTAATTTTGATTTCTACTTTTAATTGATTAACTTTTCTTACAGGTTATAAAATGTTATATTACAAACCCGCATATATGCGGATCTTTATCTAGTTGTTTTATAATGTTCAATTGATTGTTTTAGAATTTTTTATTATATAGATATATATCTTATTATATAAAGCTTGTTGCGTCAAACTTCGTAATTAACACGATCGTGACACGTGTTAGCCGGTCGATAGGATTTTGACACATGTAATTTTTTTCCAATTAGATTTTGACATGTTTAACACAAATCTTATTTCTTTTTAAACATATATATTTATATTTATCAAGTAGATTATAAAAATTAACATATATAAAAAAAAATTAATTAGTTTCTAATAAATAATTCATTAAAATAATTAGTTGATAAACATGATCTATTTTTTTAAATATTGACTTTATTATATGTCTCGATTTTGTTTTTTCGTACAACCATTCTTTTTTCCCCTCTTTTCCTTTACGTTTATTAAGATGAATTAGGTTTCAAAATTAGCCGATCGATCGGATTTTGACACATGTAATTTTTTTTTCCAATTAGATTTTGACATATGTAACACAAATCTTATTTCTTTTTAAACTTATATATTTATATTTATCAAGTATAAAAATCAACATATATCAAAAAATTTAATTAGTTTCTAATAAATAATTCATTAAAATAATTAGTTGATAAGCATGGGTAGCAAATTACTAGCAAATAGGTAGCAAATTACTAGCAAATTACTAGCAAATGCCTTGCAAATATTTTGTCCTAGCAAATTAGTAACAAAGATTGGTCGCAAATGAGTAGCAAAAATGGCTGATCCTCTATAAATAGCAAGCTATGGGGGAGACGAAAATCATATCACAAACATCCCAAATCTACTCACAAAAATATTTTATTTCGCAAACACACTATAAATCCGATATTTTTTGTGGGGAGGTCGATAATCGGATCATGTCTTGGCATCATGAGATATACACGGTTCATGCATAGATGTACAACCGGCGAGATCCAGATACCGGTGAAGTGACGAGAGAATTTAGAGATGGTCTTGATCAATTTTTGACCCATGCGGCACATCAGTCATTCGCGGTAGAAAACGGTAACAAAATTTTATGTCCTTGTGTTAAGTGCGAGAACATTGATCATCATGATGCAAACACTGTTTGGAAACATTTATATACGAGGGGTTTTTGACCTAACTATTATGTGTGGTTTGCGCACGGAGAAGATTTTGTAGTTAATGTTCCGGGTAGTTCAAGTACGAGTTATCATGGCAATCAAGATGGCGCTAGTAGTTTTGATAATAACTATGATCAGCATGCTCATCAGCAAGATTATAATGAATATGGATATGGTAATAGTGATGGGAATAGGTTTCATGACATGGTTACTGATGCATTTCATGAAAGTACTGCCTCGTTTAATGATAATACTTTTGAAGAACCAAACCAGAGTGCTAAAAAGTTTTACGATATGTTAGACGCTGCTAATGAACCCATCTACGAAGGATGTAGAGAAGGGCTTTCAAAATTATCATTAGCATCTAGGATGATGACAATTAAAAGCGAATATAACATTAGTGAAAATTGCATGGATAAATGGACTGCATTGTTTCACGAGTATTTGCCGGAGGATAATAACTCGGCAGAGAGTTACTATGAAATACAGAGACTGGTCGCGAGTCTTGGTTTACCGTCTGAGATGATTGACATTTGCATGGATAACTGTATGATTTTCTGGAAAGATGATGCTCAGTTGCAGGAATGTCGTGTTTGCTGAAAACCGAGATATAAAGAGACAGGTGGCCGCACGAGGGTGGCGTTCCAGCGTATGTGGTATCTTCCGATAACAGATAGATTGAAACGATTATACCAATCAGAGCGGGATTTCAAACAATTTTTTTTTTAATTGTTTATAACATAACTTTGTTTTTTCCAGGTTTGGGCATAATAAAGTTGGACAGACTATTAGGAAACTGATCGAGCGGGATTTCAAAGCCCCACACCCGAGTTGGAGCAAGGTGCCCCAGGAGACGAGGGATAGGTGGTTTCACACTTTCGCGGTAATTCTATTAATTTTGCATTAGTTTATAATTTATTTCTACTAATAATTTAATTTATAATTTACAATGTATATACTAATATTAAATTTATACTAATGTGAATTTTTATTTGTTATAGCAAAAATACAGATGGGATGTCGAGATCACGGGACTGGTCCGGGATGCCTTCGATGACAAGGCGATGCATCGCCTTACTGATCAAGTCGGCCGCTGGAAAAAGAAATGGAAGGCGGACCCTGAGCATGCGATGCCTGAGTGGTTCAACCCGACGGTTTGGGCGGGTCTCATTGCCTACTGGCAGTTGCTGACTTCCGAAGACACGAGCAGCAAGTGCCGGGCCGCGCGTTACACCAAGGTTGACGGAGAAGGCATTTCGAAGCATGTCTCGGGCCAGTTGTCCTTCTTCGAACAAGCGCGCCGTATTGTAAGTTGAATTCAATTTCTATAGTTCAAATTTTAAAATTTTTTTAAGTTAAAGTATCTCACGATTTAACATATTTTTACCATTTTTCAGGCACAGATGAAAGGTGCCCCGGCTACGATGCCCGAGATTTGGGAGAAGACCCACAGACGCCAGGACGGTACGTGGGTTGATAGTCGAGTTCAGCAGCTTCACGGCGATTTGACTGCCCGGGTCGAGGAAATCACATCGCAGTCCACTCTCGATGGTCAACCCGTCCAAATGATCCCAGTGGACGTAAACCGCATCGCCACTCAGGTAACGAAAACAAACTTTTATTACCAATTCATATATAATTATTTAAGTATTTATTTTTTTCTTTATTAAATTTTATTTTACAGCTAGCTCTCCGTACCAGAAAAGACAAGATTGCTTTCATGGGATCTATTCCGACGGATGCCGAGGGAGTTCCCTTTTGCCCGGTTTCGACATACGTCCCGGACCCGATTAGAGATAAGAAACTACAGATCGCGGAAGCAGAGATCAGATCGCTAAAGCAGCAACACGACGCCTATGATATGATGTTCGAGTTACTTGGGGATTCGAACCCGTCGATTCGGGAGATGCTGAGGAAGAAGAAACAAGGAGAAGCTGGTTCATCTTCAGCTTCTGCTTCGGAATTTCATGAAGCTTCGAATTTTCAGGATATCGATGATTCGTAGTTATTTTGTTCGTTGTACTAAATACTCGTTTTATGTAATATTAATTAATTTTTATTTTATTTTTATTTTATTTCCGAAAACCATTAAAAATTCTGTTTAAAAAAAAACAATTTATCTATTTTTTTGTAACTAATTTGCGACCGTCCTTTGCCCCACAAACTCCTCGCAATATTTTCTCGCAAATGCCTCACAAAATTTTCCTCGCAAACTAGTAGCAAAATTTGCCTCGCAAATGCCTCACAAAATTGTCCTCGCAAACTAGTAGCAAAATTTGCCTCGCAAATGCCTTGCAAAAATAGTCCTCGCAAACTCCTAGCAAAATTAGCCTCGCAAATGCCTTGCAAAATAGTCCTCGCAAACTCCTAGCAAAATTTGCCTCGCAAATGCCTCGCAAATGTTTGCGAGGCATTTGCGACCAAAATTCTTTCCTCGCATATTTTGCGACTAGATTACGACGATTTTTCGTTTGCGACTAGCTGGTTGCGACGATTCTTATTTGGTCGCAAATTTCCATTTGCGAGGCATTTGCTACCACAATCGTAGTCGCAAATTGGCCTGTTTTCTTGTAGTGAATACAAGTGTAAAAATCTTTTGAATAGAATTAGGTTTACACACATAAATCTTTAAGGATTATAATATTTCACCTTTATTTAAACAATTTTGTACTCTCTTGATCTTCCCACCAAGCAATTTAAATTTTCAATAACCTCTTCTAAATTTTTGTTTCCAATTAGCTTTAGCCACATGTCAAAATAAAATTTTCCATTTAAAAAAAATCTAATATCATTATATTTTGAAATCAGACTAAAAAAATGTACATAGTATTGTGGTTTTTTAAAGACTTACCACTACGTAGACATCCTAAATATTGTAAAATTGATGTATGAGAAGAAAATTATTTTGAAAATTTCTCATGTTGTGAAAATTATAAAAAGTAAGAAACCAAGTGATGAAACACATATAATTCTTTTTTCATTGGAAGAAAGATAATACTTGATTCATAACTAAAAACAAAAATAATTAAAAAATGTGAGTAAGTCTAATTCAAATAAAAATACGTAAATCGATTTGTCAAGAGTTAAAAAAAAAGATATATGAGTAGTTATATAATAAAAACTAAACATAATTTAAATAGGAATAGAAAAAATTAATAATTTAAAAATATGTGAAAAAATTAATTGAAAATTCAGTTAATATAAAAAAAAAGTAGGAGAATCAAAATCAATAAATAATTTGTAGGCTTTTTTATGAGCGATTTCACATCGATATTTTCAATCTTATTTTATTTATTTTTACGGACGATGTGATTTTGTTTTCCATTTTTGTGCTGTTTATAAAATATTAAAGGAGTCAAAATAATTCAACTAAAACATGAGAATAAATTCATCAAGATTTGAAAAATGGATTAAAAAGTAATATTAATTCAAATAGAATAGGAAAACTAATAATTTGAAAATATGTGATAAAATTTAATTGAAAATCAAATATCATACAAATATTAATTCTTTTTAAACTTATATATTTATATTCATCAAGTAGATTATAAAAATCAACATATATCAAAAAAATTAATTAGTTTCTAATAAATAATTCATTAAAATAATTAGTTGATAAGCATGGTCTATTACTTTAAATATTGACTTTATTATATGTCTCAGTTTTGTTTTTTCGTACAACCATTCTTTGTCCTCTTCTTTTCTTTTACGTTTATTAAGATGACTTAGGTTACAAAATTTTCTCATTAGAATATTAATTAATACACGTGTAAAATTCTTTTGAGTTCAAATAGACTTAGGTTTACATACCCAAATCTTCAAAGATTATAATATTTTTCCTTTATATAACAAGTTTTTGTGCTCTCTCAATCTTCGTACCAAAAAATTTCAAATTTCAATAATCTCTTCTACAAATTTTATTTCAGCTTTTTATTAGAAAAAACCATCGATTACTCTCTTATTCGATAAAAACAACATATCTCAACATTTTTTAATTAGCTTATTTTAGTAATTCATAAAAAAGAGTAAATAAGCTACATATATACACGCTTACATATATTTTGATTTTAAATAGAAATAGATATGACAGAAAAATCAAACACGTTTTCTCATTAGAATATTAAATACATGTGTACAATTTTTTTGAATAGAATTAGGTTTACATACCCAAATCTTTAAGGATTATAATATTTCACCTTTATTTAAACAATTTAGTACTCTCTTGATCTTCCCACCAAACAATTTAAATTTTCAATAAAATCTTCTAAAATTAGTGTTTACAATTAGCTTTAGCCATATGTCAAAATAAAATTTTCCATTTAAAAAAAATCTAATATCATTATATTTTGAAATCAGACTAAAAAAATGTACATTGTATTGTGATTTTTTTAAAGACTTACCACCATGTAGACATCCTAAATATTGTAAAATTGATGTATGAGAAGAAAATTATTTTGAAAATTTCTCATGTTGTGAAAATTATAAAAAATAAGAAACCAAGTGATGAAACACATATAATTCGTTTTTCATTGGAAGAAAGATAATACTTGATTCATAAATGAAAAAGAAAAATTCAAATATAATTAAAAAATGTGAGTAAGTCTAATTCAAATAAAAATACGTAAATCGATTTGTCAAGAGTTAAAAAAAAGATATATGAGTAGTTATATAATAAAAACTAAACATAATTTAAATAGAAATAGGAAAAACTAATAATTTAGAAATATGTGAAGAAATTAATTGAAAATTCAGTTAATATAAAAAAAAGTAGGAGAATCAAAATCAATAAATAATTTGTAGGCTTTTTTATGAGCGGTTTCACATCGACGTTTTCAATCTTATTTTATTTATTTTTACGGATGATGTGATTTTGTTTTTCATTTTTGTGCGGTTTATAAAATATTAAAGGAGTCAAAATAATTCAACTAAAACAGAGAATAAATTCATCAAGATTTAAAAAATGGATTAAAAAGTAATATTAATAATTCAAATAGAATAGGAAAACTAATAATTTGAAAATATGTGATAAAATTTAATTTAAAATCAAATAATAAAATAATCAAAGTAAATAAATAAATGTTTGCGGATCCTTTATCTAGTATTTTATAAACTGTAAAAAAAGTTAATCAATTAAAAGTAGAAATCAAAATTAAATCAACCCTAAAAATAAATAAAATAAAATTGGAACGCTGATGCAAAACCACTAATTCAGAAACCTAACATTCATTTATTTACTTTGATTATTTTATTATTTAATTTTCATTAAATTTTATCACATATTTTCAAATTATTAGTTTTCCTATTCTATTTGAATTAATACTACTTTTTAATCCATTTTTTAAATCTTGATGAATTTATTCTCATGTTTTAGTTGAATTATTTTGAGTCCGTTAATATTTTATAAACCGCACAAAAATGGAAAACAAAATCATATCATCCGTAAAAATAATTAAAATAAGATTGAAAACGTCGATGTGAAACCACTCATAGAAAAGCCTACAAATTATTTATTGATTTTGATTCTCCTACTTTTTTTATATTAACTGAATTTTCATTTTTTTCCACATATTTCTAAATTATAAGTTTTTCCTATTCCTATTTAAATTATGTTTATTTTTTATCATGTAACTACTCATATATCTTTTTTTTTAACTCTTGACAAATCAATTTACGTATTTTTATTTGAATTAGACTTACTCACATTTTGAAATAATATTTGAATTTTATTTTTTTCACTTATGAATCAAGTATTATCTTTCTTCCAATGAAAAACGAATTATATGTGTTTCATCACTTGGTTTCTTACTTTTTATAATTTTCACAACATGAGAAATTTTCAAAATAATTTTCTTCTCATAAATCAATTTTACAATAAACCTAAGTATATTTGAACTCAAAATATTTTTACATGTGTATTAATTAATATTCTAATGAGAAAATTTGAAACCTAATTCATCTTAATAAACGTAAAGAAAAAGAGGGGTAAGAAAATAATGGTTGTACGAAAAAAAACAAAATCGAGACATATAATAAAGTCAATATTTAAAGGAATAGACAATGTTTATCAACTAATTATTTTAATGAATTATTTATTAGAAATTAATTATTTTTTTATATATGTTGATTTTTATAATCTACTTGATAAATACAAATGTATAAGTTTAAAAAGATATAAGATTTGTATGACACATGTCAAAATCTAATTGAAAAAAAATTACATGTGTCAAAATCAGATCGACCGGCTGACACGTGTCACGATCGTGTTAATTACGAAGTTTGACGGATCAAACTTTATATAATAAGATTAGATTACAAATCCGCATATATGAGGTCCTTTATCTAGTTATTTATAAACGATATGATCTCATATGCTTATATATACCTTTTTTGTAAACTTAATCATCGTTTGTTCTATTTTAAGTTTCTGCTTTCTTATTAAGTTTGCTTCATCGTATGTTTCTCCTTTTATATATTTATTCTCTTCTTGCAGATTCACCTTCGATCATGTGACTTTGATCATCGTGCTTATGTAAAAGTTCAATTCAATAAACCTTACGGTAGATAAGTTTTAGTCCTCATCGAAACTCGAGAACTCTTTTTTATTTTAGCTTTCTCAGATTTTTGTTCCTCTTTTAAGAGGAGTCGAAGCTGAAGGATCTGATAATCAAATCATGTTAATGGTTTCAGGTATTGATTCATCCAATTTATCTTATACGGTCGAAATTGTTCTTGTGTCAGAGCTAACATGATAGCTAATTTCTATGGAGTTTTTCGTTGATAAAAAAAAACTCGAAAGCCTACCTTGTAAACTCATATAAATGCCAAACGGATCTCCATATATCATATAATGTTTGCCTCTCTTCTCCTTTTGTTTACTTTGGTTTTTTCATAAGCAGAAGAAGAATGAAGGAGTGTAAGAAGAACAACGGTTAGGCCATCGAGTAGAAAACGGCGCCGTCAATGAGCTTTCCAAGGTTTGATCTTAAAATCTCTAACTTTTGCTAGCCCTAACCCTTACTCTTTGTAATTTTTGATTTTACTCAATTGTTGGTTTTAGTTAGGTATTCGAATCTGGTCGTTTATATCTGTGGATAAGATGTATATTTATTATTCAGAATATAAGAGGAATCGCACCATCTTCTGGTAAATCCTCTCTTTTCCTTATCTCTTCAAATTGTTTATACGAGTATGTTGCAAGACCCTGCTGTTCATCAATAGGGATTTTTCATCAATAGGTGGGTCTCACCGCAACACGCGATGAATCACACACAGTTCTTGACTACTACTTATATGCAAAATCTTTCAAGAGCTTCAAACTGTAGGTTTATCCAAAGTTTCCTTATTCTCGGTCGGTCCTATTTGGCTAGCTAATCTATGGGCTCTAGCATGTATTTGAAAGTGCACGTACGTGCTTGAGAGAGGGAACATGAGTTGCTTTATTCCGATGCTTGTGGTGGCGGAGGTCGGGTATGGATAAGTCAAGGATGGTTGGTTATTATGGCAAAGGTCATGGAACAAGAGCAACATGCGCTTTGCATACAGGCTGTTTGCATACCACGAGGCTCTCTTGTGATACGTTAGTGGATTTATGGTCTGCACTTGAAGAGGAAAGTCGACAGTCACTTTTGAGAATGAAAGAAGAGGTTTTCATGGAAAGACTAAATTACAGGTTTATTATTTGCTGATTCAATATTCTTGATGTTCTGTTACAAGTTCACTTGAGATGATCTGGTTTTTTCAATTACGGTGTATTATGAACTCTTAATTACCACTTAATTTACCATATTTGAAAATGAAAAATGATTAGTGATTTAGTATTTTAGACTTTGATGATGTGTCCATCAAGTCATTGCATGCATTATTGTTTTATTTTTTTCATGGTTTTGTGGCTTTTTTTCTTCCTTTCCTCGATCTGACATTTCAAACTACATATTCGACTGCAAGAAGTTTTGTACGTAGGTTTTGTGTTGCCGAACATCCTTTCAATATGGGGTATCTTTCTTAACATTTTCCTCTTACTTTGTGGATTCATATATCCTATATACTCTAAAAGCATTGGGTTTCAAGAGTATATTTAGTATCATGATGGCTCTTACAAGGTCTTTGTTTTCTATGTTGATGATGTGCTTCTTATATTGTTTAAGTGTTATAGTTTTTGATCGATGTTATTTAGGGACTAAATCAAGGATCGAAAGAGAAATTTTGTAGCTTTAGAAAGACATACTAAAGATCGACTCTGTATTAAACAAATTTCATGGTGGTGTAGACATGTCCGAAGTAATCATTTACCATTCTTTCAACTTTGAAGTTTGAGTTCCGGTATTGTAATCATTCTTTTAACTTTGCGCATTGGAGGGTATTCTTACAAAAGAAGAAATTCTAGATTATGTTCTTCTGCTTTATTAGCTTCTGAGTTATGAAAGTTAAGAAGATTTAAAACTTTGAAAAAGCACTATAAGTGGTTTTTGAAATTCCAATTTACAATCAGTTCACAATTTTTTTATAAAATCGTTTAAATGTGACTTATGTGTTATATAGTAACAGCCAATTACCGAGTTTAGTTTTGCTGTTGAAAAATGGCTTCACAAAACAAAACTATCCTCATTCTCATTGATACCAAAAATCGCTAAGTACTACCGTTGATGTTTGTATTAGTATCGTCATTGACAACAAAGAAAGAAAAATGAATATATGATATATTTACCCATAATCAATCTTGCAATATCGTACCAACTTGCACCGGCGAAACCTCCGTCAATGTCCTGCTTCTTCTCCATCGTCATCTTCGTCTTTGCCTGATCAGTCTCCGATTTCTCTGTGGCCTGATCACTCCACCTTCGTCGCCTTCTCCTTTTGAACTAACTCCGACCTCCAATAACGTCACGGCGCCAGCGCCAATCCGAAAAAGTTCAGCAAGTAGTGATGATGTTACTTAAGTGTTGACTACAGTGTTAAGTGTGGTTTTTATCGTTTTGATGTTAGCAAAAGATTAAGCAAATGGTTTTTCGTGTTTGATATAGATTTGTTTGTTCTATTACTCTGTTTTCTTCTACTCTCTCATGGAATTAGTATGTTTAAGTTTCTCTGTTTAGTATCATGGAATTCAAAAAAAGGTGGAAGAAAAACGTGATAGTTCGATCGAGGGAGTCCCCCTTTTTTACTAAATAAAAACAAAAAAGAGGGTGAAAATGATTATGAGAGAAATTTCTGCAAGACTGTTATGAATTCAAATTAAACAATCTTATATCGGATTTTCAATAATAAAATAGGGTTTTAATAATTTCTAATAATATTAACCCCGCGCAATGCTAGAAATGATTTGGTTTTGTCATTAAGAGTAGGCATGGTCAAATAAACTGAATCGAAGTTTCCGAACCGAACCAAATTGAGGTTTGGTAATTTTAGTTTTGATTCGGTTATTGGGAGAAAATCGATCCGCAAATTTTTTAAATATCTGCAGTTCTCGGTTTGGGTAGGCCAAACCGAACAGTTACCCAAAGTTTTTTTTTAAAATCCCAAAAATCTAACGATGCATCTCACTTTCATTGGTTCATCGACTCGAACTAACCGAAATCATCCGGACTAACTAAAATTAACCAAACTATCCGAAATTAACCAAAATTTTCACTAAAAACCGAACCGAATTAACACTTCGATTTATTTTCGACAACATTACATCCTAATCGAATCGAACCATAGTTTTTTCGGTTAGTTTCGGTAGAATATTTCTAACTCGAAAAAATAAAAAAAACCAATGAACCGAAACGAGCTGACCGGAACTAACACATTATATCTAAACTTTGGGTAAATTTTTTTATTTGGATTTAGGTTATGATGCTAGAATTTAGAGCTTAGGATTTATGTATTATTTTTAATATTTTACCTAAATTTGTGAGGGTTTAGACTCACATATTAGTGGTTACTACCCCTTAACTTGCTAAATATATAAAATTATAAATCAGAGTTTCATCTTTAGATAAAAAATATATTAGTTTTATTAAAATGTATTATTCCCGCGGAACTACACCCAAAAAATAAATTTACTCTCATCAAATCATTCGTATATATATGGATATATATATATATATATATATATATATATATATATATATATATAATATTTCCAACCCGAAAAAAAACACTGATAAATCGAATCAAATCGACCATAACTAACACAATATATCTAAATCATTCAATATTTTACGTGCATTTGTGAGGATTTAGACTCACCTATTGGAGTTTCGCACCACTTAATTTCCTAAAAATATAAATTGTTTTTAATATTTTACGTGCTTTTGTTAGGGTTTAGGCTCACACATTAGGGTTTAGTACCCCTTAATTTGCTAAAAATATAAAATGTAGATTTATATACAACAAAAACATAAGTTATTTATATAAAACCAAAATTTGGTCATAAAACATCTATTATTAATCCATGTTTACGTGTATAATTAAATCTTAATACCCGCGCTGGCAAATTAAGGGGTATGAATACATTATGAGTAGTGTTCTTAGAGTAAAGGGTTCAGAGAAGTAATTGGAACTCTTGTATCCGTCTCGGGACTGTGATGATAAGATCGTTGAAATCAAAACAATGGTTAGACGAGCACGGGAGATAGATGCTGGCACAGAAGTTCATGAGAATTAGAAGCGAGATGTGAGCACAAAAATAGGCACCAAAAATAACATAACACCCCACAATTAACCGAATTTTTTCACTAAAAACCAAATCGAATTAAAACTTTTTTTCTACAATGTTACATACGAACCAAATTTCTCCATAACCGAACTGAATCGAACCATAGTTTTATTCAGTTTGTTGAGGGTTTAGGCTCTCCCATTAGGGTTTAGTACCCATTGATTTGCTAAAAGTGTTTAATTATTTTCAATATTTTACGTGCATTTGTGAGGGTTTAGGCTCACATATTAGGGTTTAGTACCCCTTAATTTGCTAAACATATAAAAGGTAGATTTCTATACAACCAAAATAGAAGTTATTTATATAAAGCCAAAATTCGGTCATAAAACATATATTATAAATTCATGTTTACGTGTATAATTAGATCTTAATGTTCGCGCTGGCAAATTAAGGGGTATGAATACATTAGAGTAAAGGGTTCAGAGAAGTAATTGGAACTCTTGAATTCATCTTGGGTTGAGAGTGTTGAATCCATGGATTTTGATGATAAGATCGTTGAAATCAAAGCAATGGTTAGACAAGCACGGGAGATAGATGATGGAATAGAAGTTCATGAGAAGGAGAAGCGAGATGTGAGTACACAAATAGGCACCAAAATTAATCGCACACCCCACAATTAACCGATTTTTTCACTAAAAACCAAATCGAGTTAAAATTTTTTTTTTCTACAACGTTACATACAAACCAAATTTTTTCATAGCCGAACTGAATTTTATTCAGTTTGTTGTGTGTTTATGCTCTTCTATTAGGGTTAGTACCCCTTAATTTACTAAAAGTTTTAATTATTTTCAATATTTTACGTGAATTTGTGAGGGTTTAGGTTCACATATTACGGTTTAGTACCCCTTAATTTGCTACAAAAAATAGAAGTCATTTATATAAAATGAATATTCGATCATAAAAAAATTATTATAAATCTATGTTTACGTGTATAAATTTAATTCTTGAAAACTTTATGCCCGCGTTGAGCGCTTTGTTGATAATTAGCCATATTTAGTCCAACAAATCAAGATATTGGTGTTATTAACGACTATATGCTTTCTCAATTATCCGATACTGTTTTTGTTTGTTATATATCAATACTCTTTGTCATGCCGAAATGTTGTTCTACGACACTTTTTCATCGTGTGCTGTGTCTTCATTAGTTTGATTTATTATTTTAAGCGATTCTTTGTCTACTAAATACAATACTTTCTTGTGTCTCATAGGCGATGAGAGAACCTATCTAAGTTCTGATAGTATTGAGACGTCCGATTCGAGCAAGCATGATGATATGGTCTACACCGAGGACTTTTTGAATACCATCAAGTTATCTGGTTTGCCTAACCATAGTCTCAGGTTAAAAATTGACACTCCTATCATATTATTGAGAAATGTTGATCCTAAAGGAGGTTTATGCAATGGTACAAGGCTTCTGGTAACTCAAATTGCGGATCATGTCATTGGTGATAGGGTTATAACTGGTGATAAAGTTGGAGAAATGTGCTAACCCCTAGGATGTTTGTTTCACTGCCAGAAGCAAAGTTTCCTTTTCGTATGAGACGCAAGCAGTTTCCACTTGATGTTGCTTTTGCGATGACTATAAATAAGAATCAGGGACAAACATTGGAGAAAGTTGGTTTGTACTTACCAAAACTGGTTTTCACACATAGTCAATTGTATGTTGATGTGCTAAGGGTAACTTCGAGATCTGGTTTGAAAATATTGATCACGGATAAAGAAGGTAAGCCTCAAAGCAAAACTTTGAATGTTGTCTACTACGAAGTCTTCCAAAATGTTTGATATATCAAAAGCTATTTAGGATTTTCTAATTACATTTTTCTTTGTTATTGCTATTGTGTTTTTAATATTTTTTTTATACGGAGACATATTTTTATTCTAATTATTCTTTTTTTTTTTGGGTACTTATAAACCTAATTTTTCTTATTAATTTTGTTGAGTATATAATAATTAAACACAATTTCTTTTTTACTTTCTAACAAAGCAACGCACAATCATAAACATACAACACTCGGGTCTATAAGTTATAATATTCTCATAATGTCATATAAACGAATTAGTATAAGATCATAATCCATTCAAAGAGACGAACATACATCGCATTGATTTGCAAAATCATATTTATATTCCCATCAAATCGACTGATCAAAATTAACCTAACTACCCACAATCTAATTGAACAGAATCATAGTTTTATTCGGTTTGTTTTGGTTAGTTTCAATTGAAAATTTTCAATACATAGAAAATACAAAAACCAATAAATTGAGTGAATTCGAATATTTTGAATCATTTAATATTTTACGTTCATTTGTGAGGATTTATACTCACATATTAGGGTTTAATACCCTTTAATTTGTTACAAATATAAATTGTATGAATGATTTTAAGTGGATTTGTGAGGGTTTAGGCTCCCATGTTTGGATTTAGTACCATTTAATTTGCTAAATAAATTAATAGTAGATTCATATCATATTTTCAATACGTAGAAAATATAAATAAACAACAAATAGAGTCAACTTGATTATTTTAAATAATTCAATATTTTACGTTCATTTGTGAGGGTTTAGGCTCCCATATTAGGGTTTAGTACCCTCTAATTTGGTAAATAAATTTCCGTCAAATCGACTGATCAAAATTAACCTAACTACCCACTAACTAAATAGAATCGTATTTTTATTTGGTTTGTTTTGTTTAGTTTCAATAGAATATTTTCAATACGTAGAAAATAAAAAAACCAATAAATTGAGTGAACTCGAACACTTTAATCATTAATATTTTACGTTCATTTGTAAGAGTTTATGCTCACCTATTAGTTTAGTACCCTTTAATTTGTTACAAATATAAATTGTATGAATTATTTTACGTGCATTGTGAGGGTTTAGGCTCCCATATTTGGGTTTACTACCCTTTAATTTGCTAAATAAATTAATGGTAGATTCATATCATATTTTCAATACGTTGAAAATACAAATAAACAACAAATAGAGCCAACTCGATCCTTTTAAATCATTCAATATTTTACGTTCATTTGTGAGTCCAAAACGCGGCAAATTAAACCGCCAAGATTTGTGACGCCGTTGCCATGTGGCGTCGCAAATTAGTTGCAAAATGGGCCAAAATTTTGCGACTAATTTGCGACTGCCCGAATCAAACAAGAAGAAAATTGGTTTATGGTTTAGGGTTTAGGATTATCACAAAGTTCATACATATATACATACTATAATTATACATTAGGGTTATGTGTTTAGGGTTTTGGGCAATTATATAAGTGATTCGACAATCATACTAAAATTGATCGATTCATCATGCATTAACTATATAGTTACATTCTTAATCTCTATAGGTTCATTAAAATGTAGATGTTGTCCGAAAAATTTATATATCGACAACGCACGACTTCTACAAGATATGAACACTTACCCAAATGTCTTAAGTGCATTGATTTCTTCTGCTGCACGGAGCAAGAAACGGAAGTGCATTGAATTATGCTATTACATTTTGCAACTAATTTGCGACGCCGACTCGCAACGGACTCGCAAAGTTTATATTTTTGCTACTCATTTGCGAGTCATCGAAGCAAATTAGCCGCAAAAAGGGTTTAGGGTTTAGGGCGTATAAGGTTTAGGGTTTATTTATGGTTTAGGGTTTATTTAAATAGCCAATATAATTTAGGATTTAGGGTTTATAGGGTTTATTTAGGGTTAAGGGTAATAGAGAAACATGAACAAAAAATTGTATTATATCGTGTGTTTTTTTATAAATAAACCAAGTACAAATTACGACTAGATTGCGTCTTCTAGTCACAAATTATATATTTTGCTACTAACTTGCGACTAGATGACGCAAACTAGTCGCAATTTGTACTTAGTTTATTTAAAAAAAAACACATGGTACATAATTCTTACAAACGATGACTAAAACACACGATACATAAAGTTACTCATCAGGATCGGAAACATAAGTTTGTCCATTTTCGTCTTCTTCGTCATCATCCTCAACTTCGTCCCCTTCATCAAACTCGCCCGACTCCGCTTGACTATCAGATTCCTCGCATATGACTTCTAGACCCCTATAAAGCGGGTCAATTCTGGTCAAATCATTGCTTGAATCGACGGGGATGGAAACGTCTTCTGTCCTTTCAGGTTGCACTGGCGGTAGATCATCATCAGCATCAGCTAAGCCCCCGAAAATTCGACCCCGTGGGTTAACTTTAATAACGGACAACCAATTCTGATCACGTCGGACCCGAGTTCGAGGGTAAGGAATTGAAACTACTTGCTCTGCTTGAGATGCTAAAACATATGGCTCGAACTTGCCAGTATAACTCTTGTGTCCCTGTACATCCATGACTCCGAATTTGCTTGATCTTACGCCAACCCCAATAGTGGGATCAAACCAATCACATCGAAATAGGACGCATTTAAGATTCATCATACCAGCATACTCGACTTCTACGATTTCTTTCAGGATACCGTAGAAGTTGGTATCGCCTGGGACATGGATACCATAATTTGCAGTAGCCCTTCGTTGCCCATGCTCAAATGTATGGAAAAAATCCGCGAGTACAATACATCTTAGCGGTTCTTATATTTGCGATAGGCCCCATCACAAACTCATGGTCCCACAGAGGCCAAGTTCCCGGCCGAGACCTCCTCTTGGTCACCTACAAGGCCAAAATACAATTAGTTGATTACTAATTAATATCAGATATATATATAAGATTGTGGTTATAGTTACCTTCTCTCTCATCCATCCTGTGAAATCACGTTCAACGTATGATCTCACTTCTTGGTCGTCAAGTTCCATATTTGCTGTTCGAGCATCATGTGCACCACATAATGAAGGATGATGATTATAATTAATTGTATATGTATATATATCAACCGAGTCATTTTCTAGTACTATATATACCTCTTATAAGGTCGAAAGTAGTCACAGTTTAGCAAGATATATGTATGAGCTGCGTGAGAATGCTTGTAATCACACCACTCGGTTGCCTTTACTTTGCCACCCATTCGGCCTACATCCGAGAAGACATCAGGTACCCCACATCAGGATATGTTTGCCCAACCCCACCATCGTCATATCATTTACGATCCGTTTTCTTTGTTTTCACGGTTGGGCTAAAGTAGTAACTCGAGAAATTAGATGTCTCCTCGGTCAAATTTCCTGCCACGATCGATCCCTCAACCCTTGCGAGATTTTTCGCTTTCATCTTCAGATGATTGAAGAACCTTTCGAACGGGTACATCCATCGAAATTGGACTGGTCCACCAAGATCTAACTCATGCAGTAAGTGGACTACAAAATGTTCCATTACGTTGAAAAAGGAGGGGGGAAATATCTTCTCCAAGTTGCAAAGAATAAGTGCGATGTCTGAGTTCAACTTCAAGATATCGTCCGCAGTTAATGGTCGAGCACATAAATCCCTGAAAAATGCCGCGGTACCTGAAATGTTAAACGAGTTAATAAAGTACAAAATATTTTATATATATACACATACAAGAATAATACATGCTAGTGCCTCGTGGACGTGATTTGGTAGAAGCTCATGCAATGAAAATGGCAGTAGTCGTTGCATGAATACATGACAATCGTGGCTCTTCATTCCAGATTTTTTTTGCCCTTGCTCGACACACCTTGAGAATGTTGACACATATCCATCTGGGAACTTGACATCATCCTTAATCCACTTAAACAAACTATTCTTTGCGTCCAATGACAGCCGGTAAATAGGAATCGGTGCCCTGCCATCGCTTGTAATATGCAACTCAGGCCTTGCGCATATACCTGGGAGATCCAGACGTGATTTCAGATTGTCTTTCATTTTACCCAGAATATTCAACAACGTGTGGATGATATTTTCGAAAAAGCTCTTCTCGACGTGCATAACATCCAAATTGTGCCTCAAGAGATGATCCTTCCAGTACGCTAGTTCCCAGAATATACTCTTCTTATGCCAGTTATAATACTGCCCATATCCACCCGACATATTAACGGGGACATTGTACCAGTTACCCCCCAACTTTTGTATTTTGTTGAGCACCGCAATAATCTATTTGCGCTTCGAACTGTTCTCCTGAAAGGTAAACTGGGGTGGGGGGGGGACTTTGACGATTTTGTTGTTCTTTCTATACGGATGATTGACGATGACAATCGAACCAGCAAGTTTTGCATCCATTTTTCAATTGAAATGCATCAGTCTGATCCAGGCAGTAAGGACATGATAATTTCCCGTGAGTTGTCCATCCAAATAACATCCCATAGGCGGGGAAGTCGCTTATGGTCCACATAAGCACAACCTTCATGGTGAAGTTACGGCGGTTTGTTGAATTGAACGTTCATACACCGACATGCCACAACTCCTGTAATTCGTGGATTAGAGGCTGCAAGAAGACATCAAGAGATCTTTTTGGATGCTTAGGCCCTGGAACCAGAATGCTAAGGAACAAAAATTCTCGATGCATGCACATATCCAGAGGTAAATTATAAGGCGTTACTATGACTGGCCACAATCAGTATTGCCGACCAGACATATCAAACGGACTAAATCCATTAGTGCAAAGACCCAAATAAACATTTCTATGTTCTTCAGCAAAGTCCGAATGTACCATGTTAAAGTGTTTTCTACGCCTTCGCATCTGATGGATGGAGATCACCCCTCCCTCACTGAAGTGTTCTGCGTGCCACCTCATTCCCCCAGCTGTCTGCTTTTATTGGTATAATCGCTTCAGTCTATATGTTATCGAAAGATACCACATATGCTGGAACGACATCCTCGTGCGGCCACCTGTCTCTTTATATCTCGGTTTTCAGCAAACACGACATTCCTGCAACTGAGCATCATCTTTCCAGAAAATCATACAGTTATCCATGCAAATGTCAATCATCTCAGACGGTAAACCAAGACTCGCGACCAGTCTCTGTATTTCATAGTAACTCTCTGCCGAGTTATTACCCTCCGACAAATACTCGTTAAACAATGCAATCCATTTATCCATGCAATTTTTACTAATGTTATCTTCGCTTTTAGTTGTCATCATCCTAGATGATAGTGACAATTTTGAAAGCCCTTCTCTACATCCTTCGTAGATGGGTTCATTAGCGCGTCTAACATATCGTAAAAAATTTTAGCACTCGGGTTTGATTCTTCAAAAGTATTATCATCAAACAAGGCAGTAGTTTCATGAAATGCATCAGTAACCATGTCATGAAACCTATTCCCATCACTATTACCATATCCATATTCATTATAATCTTGATGATGAGTATGTTGATCATAGTTATTATCAAAACTACTTGCGCCATCTTGATTGCCATAATAACTCGTACTTGAACTGTCCAGAACACTAACAACAAAATCCTCCCTGTGAGAAAACCAAACATAATAGTTAGGTAAAAAATCTCTCGTATATAAATGCTTCCAAATAGTATTTAGAACATGATGCTTAATGTTCTCGCACTTAACACAAGGACATAAAATATTGTTACCGTTGTCTCGCGCAAATGAATGATTTGTCGCGTGGGTCAAAAATTGATCAAGACCATCTCTAAATTCTCTCGTCACTTCACCGGTCTCTGGATCTCGGCTATTGTACATCCATGCCCGAATCGTGTATATCTCATGATGCCAAGACATGATCGATTATCGATCTCTCCACAAAAAATATCGGATTTATATAGTGTTTTTGCGGAATAAAATCATTTTGTGAGTAGATTTGGGATGTTTTGTTATGATTTTCCTCTCCCCCCATTGCTTGCTATTTACAGAGGATGAGCAATTTTTTCTACTAATTTGCGACCAACATTTGTTACTAATTTGTTAGGACAAAATATTTGCAAGGCCTTCGCTAGTAATTTGCTTCCCATTTGCGACCAAAATTCTAGTAGCAAAAAGCAGTTGAAAATTATTGAAAAAGTGTTGTACCTACTTGCTAAATATCCTCGCAAATCAGTCGCAAAGCCTAGAAAATATCTTTCGCAGCAAATGCCTCGCAATTTTACAACGTCTTTGCTACGGGAACTCTTGTAGTCGCAAATTACTCGCAATTTGGAAGGCATTTGCTACGACCTCTCTTTTCGTCGCATATTACTCGCAATTTTGCTAGGCATTTGCTACGAATGATATTTACCTCGCAAATTAGTCGTTAAATTGCAGATATTTGCGACTCGTTTGTGACGAAAATTTTCCACGCAATTTTGCGACTAATTTACGACCACAATCGCAGAGTCGTAGCAAACGCCTCGCAAATTTACGATCACATAATGTGGTCACAAATTCTCCTCGCAAATGGGCCTGTTTTCTTGTAGTGAACTTTGGTTGTGGCTATTCGTTGGCATTTATATTCATTTTGATATTAGCCACAAACTTGCCCATTTTTCTTTGTTTTGCTCGTAATCAACCTTCTTACTTGGAGCGTCATAATTTATTATGTCCGTGTAAGAAGTGCAAGAATCAAATGCATCTGAAAGCTGATACTGTGGCGAACCACCTGTTTACGAAAGGGTTTACGGAGAATTATTATGTGTGGACGCATCATGGAGAAAATTGCGACTACGGCGGTGAAGCATCGACAAGTCACCACGTTGGCGAACAAGAAACATGGAGTGATTATTCTAATATTCAATTTCCGGTATATCAATATCACGATCCAAGCAGAGATGTTAACATGTTTTCTGGCAGTGTCAATTTCCCCGAAAAAAACGCATGATAGCATTTTCCGGAACCATTTTACGAGAAAACACATGATAGCGTTTTCCAGGCGTTGGAGGTGGTAAAGGAACCCCTTTACGAGGGATGTGCTGATGGGATTTCTCAATTGTATATGACCTCGAAAGTGATAAATTAGAAGACCAATTGTGTGCGTCTCAGGAGCAAAGAAGCACACCCGAGTTGCTTATGAAATAGTATGATTTCATATTAGTTAGCTTCTAGTATGATATAATCTACTAAATTTTTTTAAATGTTATTAACACTCTTCTCTTTTGGTAGTCTATTGAGGCTGGTGGAGTAGCACCTCCAGCAACTGAGGTGGTGCGAAGGACACACACCTGGAAAGATGGCAGTTACATTGACAAGCGAGCTGAGGCTCATATAAAAGCTGCCAAGGAATTAGCGAGGCAGCGATTAGAAGCATCAAATGTGGACAGCCAGAATGGACCAACTGTCACTGAACCTTCCAATGAGCAGCTCACTGCTGCTTAAAGAGAGGTAATCTTTTCTTTTATGTTAATCATTTAAGCTCAATGCTGCTTATCAGCTGGTGTTTTCTTACTCATTTAAGATCATTGTCGTTTCATGTTTATTCAACCTGATTATGCTTGTGATAGGTGCATTTAACTCTGCTTTGAGATATGCATAGAATCTGATATAATCTGATTCCAATTCCAGTTTTGCTATGTTCTTTTTGCTTGTTCGTATTAGTTAATTAGATCCCATCAATTCTAGTTCCAGTTCTGCATATAAATCTGCTTGCTTGATAGATGCATAATTATGCTTGTTTAATAGAATATGATCCCACGACCAGTTCTGCTTACCTGTTCATATAATTTTGCATTGTTTGCCTATCAATTCTGCTTTGTTTGCCTATCGAGATGCCTTGTTTTTAGTTTAGTTTGGAGTTGTCTTGTTAAACCTGTCAACTTTATCTTCTTTTCGCAGACCGCAATGAACTCCAAAGGACGTGTCTATGGTCTCGGATCGATTCAATATCTTGATATTGATCCCAACGAATCTGCTGCTGCTTCTCTACGTAGGAACCTCAATGTGGAGATGTGTATGTCTGGAATGGAAAACACCATAGGTGAAGTGAAAAAGAACGTGACAGACCTAAAAAAAGCCATGGAAATGCTTTTACGGATCAACAAAATAGATCCGGTTACACTTCAACCGGTTTCACGTGGTGAAGATGTGTCATCTACTGCAAGTCTTCATTCTGAGTCTGCTCATGATCCTACCCAGTAGCCTCCCATCAACCTTTAGTATAATGTTTCTTCATCTAGTATTTTAAAACTTCTATGTTTTGTATGTAGAATCTTAAAACCCTGACTTGCACGTAGCTTGAATGTTTAAGAATCATAACTTTTAATTGCAATTTCTATTATGAAATCTTTTGGTTTCATTTTTTTCTAATTGAAAATTTCTCACTAGCCACGAAATATGCATGACTATTTGTGGCTAAGACACAAAAATGATTGTGTCTTACGTAGCTATTAGTCGCCAAAAATCGTAGCTATTTGTTGCTTCTATCAACGACTAAAGATGTGTCTATATGTGGCAATTAGACACAATTAAACTTGTGGATATTCGTATCTGATAGCTACGAACACAATCGTAGTTATCTTGTAGCTACTATAGACACAATTTTAGTTCTGGAAATTTGTGTCTATTAGCCACGACACTGTGTAGCTACTTGTGGACAATAGTTACGACTTTATGTGTGACACATCATGGCTAAATTAGATACAAATATAGTCATGGCTACTTCGTGGATATTAGCCACAAACATTGTCGTGACAATATCGTGGAAATAGATCCACAAATAGCCACATATTGATAATAACTACAAATCCATAGCTACAAATAGTAGTTGTGTCTGTCCGTGGAAAGTGAAAAATAGCCACGGAATTATGACTATAACTACAACTAATTTTGTGGCTATAAATAGTTTTTCTTGTAGTGAATTTATATCCCCCCTTGCCATGCATGCTCTTCACAAGATATGTTTGCATTTTCTGCAGGTGCTGCTAGCAAAACAAGTTGTGTGCATGCATTGACGGCGCAACAGAACAAGGGTATGCAATCCCTGGATATAGTTATCAGTAGTTACATATTCTCGATCTTTTGGTTTGTCTAGTGCCTTACTTTTCAAATTGTAACAGTTAGAGGAATATCTTCGACTACGCAACCTCCCAAGAAGAGCCAACATATTTGTAAAGGGTTTTCAAACCCTGGACCCCATAAGAAATCACCAGACGTTGTTCCCAACCCTCAGAAAAATCCCCCCATATAAAGCCACTCGTAAGAGAACAAAGACGACAAAGGAACACAAAGTGACTTAAGGGACTTCAGTGGAAATCAGTAAAATTGAGAAGGAAATACTCGATCCCCCCCCCCTACATGATCTGTTTGAACTCGTACCGGAGTGGAAACTAGACCGATTCAACCATAAAATGCTTAGTGGCCCAACGTAAGCGTCTCTTTACACATTATATTTCACATGCTAATATTGGTTATATACACCATCCCTACCTTTCTTATTGAAAAATAATTTCCAACAGGGATTGGTTGATTGGTAGCGGAACGATATCAAACAAACAGATTCTAGCTCTTGCTGCTGCGAAGACATGTATCGACCGCGAGGTAATCAGATGTTTCTACATATTTTACTGAATTACATGGCTTATAATGATATACCATTATGTCGCTATACATTATAACACATGTGATAACAATGTAACACAAATTATAACATACCATTTCCGAGGACTCATCATGCTAATACATTTTCATGTTTCGGATAATGGACCGCGTCATTCAATACATCCGCAAACGGAGACATGAGAATGAGGAGATGACTGTTGCCAGGCCAAGGGAGATAATGCCGTATGAGTTTGTGCATCAGATATCACGAATCCTATATATATATTAATAGAGGAGACATTCACAAAAAATCCTAGGTGTCAAGCAATGATCAATTTAAGGGACACGTCATTTAATTTTAACCAATAATAATATTTCAATTAAAAATATATGCCATAGTGGAAATCTCTACATATTCTCATTAATTTTATAACATTAACCTATTAATACATGTTTTACAAATTTAAGCCCAACTAAATATAATATTTTAGACTTGCCATATCTATTTTTATTTTTTTATGATATATTAACAAGTTTTTTATTATTATGAAGATCAATTTAGACGGAAAAAATGAAGATCAATTTTACACTTAAAAGATATTGAAATAAATAACATTTGCATATTTTTAATCAATTTTACACATAAAAATATTAAAACTAATGGCATTAACATATGTTTGATCAAAAATATTTCACTTTATTACATTTATGCACAATATATATCATTTTGTACATTTATAGATATTAGAAATCATATGTTTTGCTATACACGTTTAAATATTAAAAAATTGTATATGTTAAAATCGATTCGTCAACCTATTTAATCATTTAGTCCCGCGCTTGGCGTGGGTCAAAATCTAGTGTTCAGCAAATGGAAAACATTCTTATTCAAGAAAACGTTCCCTTGGCCGTCGGTTCTGGGTCATTACGTTCGCGGAGGGCGACCATGGTTCACAGAGGTTGAGGAGTTATTATGCCCTGTATTTGTAAACAAAAACCACTGGGTTTTAGCGAGGATCAAACTCACCAAACGCAGGAGCATTGTTATTGACTGCAACTTCCAGGCTTCGACAAAGTTGGACATTCAAAATCACATTCAGTCGCTCGCTCATATGCTCTCATACTTGATTAAACACCACACCAACAATGATTTAATGAAGGTGGTTGATGTGACCCCACTCACCTCCAAACGCAGTGTCAAGATGTGGCAAACACTAGACCCATGTATTCCTAAGTTTCACTTTATACTTTAGAACATGGAATTGTAAGTGAACTATAACAAAATGGCATTGCATGTCATTCCGGAATGGCGAACATTTTGTTCTTGGAACATCAACTCAGAAATTCAGAAGAAACTTAGCCAACTCTCAACAAGTCCGTAATTGAACAAGTTTCTCACAAGTACGTCATTGACTGTTTAGAGATGTATTGTGGCCCTCTATCATCATCATGTTACGATTGACTTAACTTGTAGTTATAACGAATTACTCTCTGCTTATCTTCATGTTCATCTTGTACTTCAACTCTACGATCCAGGTCTATCTGTATTGTTGTAGTTGTACCTGCGATGTACGTTTTATGTTCCATCTATTATTTCTCATACTTATTTCTGAATAACATACCATTCTGATACATGGTATGGCTTTCACTATTCGCTTTAAAACACACGTGATAGATAACATACACGTCTCAGCAACTCAGACCTTGAAATTTTTGTGTATGATATTGTAAGTCATGATCGCATATGGAATAGACAAAAAAAAATGTTGGAATGCTGAATCAAACTTTTACAATATAGGGATGAGCTTATATTCAGATAATACAATACAATAAGCATGCAATTAACCATAGTTTTTAGAATGTTGAATCAAACTATTACAATCTAGCAATAAGCTGGTAATCGGACAATATGACAAGGGGAAATATTGGTTACCACACAGCCAACATACCATTGCAAATTATGGTATACTACAATTGAAACACAGAACACACCCACCAGACGACAACACAACATTCCGTACCATGCCAAGATATGATATGTTTCAATACGACAACATATACCCGACAAGACTACAACATACACTATCATATGACACCATTTAGATACCCATCAGGCCATCAGAGCAATTCGACGAGCACACCAGAAGAGGTAGCAAGCATTGCAAAATGTATCCCCATTAATATAGCAATCCATTACACATCCTGGCCATGGAACCGTCGTGCAGTCCGGGAAGGCGAAGGTACTTAGCAAGAACCCATTGTACAATGGCATAGAATCCGTCAGCGTGTGTAATAGAGTGTCTCCCATTTCCCTTATATGCTCCGAGCCATACGGCGTAAAATTCTCAAATAAAATGGCAAAATAACGTCATGCACGTTCGCATTGTCCATCACAAACACATCAGAATGCGGCTGCTATTATATTAGTGTCCAAGAGGTTGATTGCCCCCTGTATATTGCCACCTCTCATAGCAAGACACATTGACTCGTAGTACCCAGCCTCTGGATTGCTGGCCCCCCAAACACCTCTCAAAGAATAGTCTACCATTCTCACCGTGGCAAATGTAGTCGGGTACACAGTAGAGTCCCCCAATATCGCAAGAGTTATGCACGCTTTTCGAATACACCATATCTCTATCCTTTTGGCTTACTCGCAAGAAAGGTCCCATGTACCGATATCCATCGACACCCACAAGTGTTACGATCTTTAATTAGACATCTCCCTGAAGGCGAGCAACCTGCATTCTTCAAAAATTGTTTTTATTCTTTGTTTTAAATATGCATGTTGACTCCAAGATCATCAAATTTATAACAATTCGTAATGACTTCATTCTGGTTTGCATTTATTAGCTGGTTGGATGGTCTCACACTTCTTAATAATCATTATGGTCATGATATTTAATCCGCATATCACTTCTGATGCGACTGATACCTGCCCTTATTCTACCACCTAGGAGGCATGTTTCGCATTTCCCAACTAAACAAACAAGTAATGATCAAAATACAGATATATAGAAGAGTGACATGCCAAAGTAGAACCGGTAATATGGCATACCATATTAATCACCATAGTAATTGTGATTGGAATGTCTAGAACTCCGTGTAAGTTTAGGGAGTCCCGAGAGCTGACACTATAGGCCTGGGAGATGGGTAGATATATGTCACATCCTTCATGTTTTCTTGCGCCATATACTATTTCAGCACAGTTACCCATATATGACGTGCTTAAATATTGGCTGTCAAAGTATTATTGCCAAATGAGTAGTTATCTATCACATCGTTGTAAATTAAGCTCACCCAACCACCTAATAAACGAGATAAAATAGAGCCTTTAGAACATCACACACTATTAGAAGTCATGATATACCTTAAAATACGCTACCATTCACTATACCATAATAGACCACACAACAACTAAGATTTAAACTATGGAACACATTCACCCATACAAAAATTAGAAGCGGCATTCATAATGTAGTCAAAGTTATGTCTGCTTTGCAGTGGCATGCCACATCAATCACCATTGTTATGGCAATTAGAATGTTTGGGACTCTGTGTAAGCTTTGGGTAACCCGATAGGTGATGGACATATATCCTTCATATCCAATATTTATTATTGCGCCACATACTATTTTAGCACTGACAAAGTAATTGCTTTCATGATTACAGTAACCAAGCAGGTTAGGTACTTTTCCTCCATTTAAATAACCATGTAATTGTGTGGCATGTTATTGAACACTCAATTATGGCATGCCATACGTAAAGCAATGTAATCAATGCGAATGACATTCATGATGTGACTAATACATGCATCTTAGGCATGCTTCCTCGTATCCAATAGCCACACAAACTCCAACAAAATTTTCAACCACTCAATCCTTGGCCCTTCTTTTGATAAATTTTCCATTGTACCCAAGAACGCGTTACACATAGTAGGGTAGGTTTTTTCACTACAGAGACAACTGCAAAATGCATATGATATAACACAATGCATAGCTTACCATACAGTCAACACAACACTGCATACCATTATTAAAAACTGGTATATATTACAAAACGATAACACTAACGGCAACACTACTATATGACTACAGTCTTGATAACCCAACTATATCATAAAATAATTGTTTTCATGATTAAAGTAACCAAGCAGGTTAGATTCTCTTCCCTATGCAATTAGCCAGATATTTATGTGGCATGCATGCTATGAACGTAATGGCATGCTATGAAACATTCTCTTATTACATGCCATACATGTAAACAAGGTAATGAATATGAATGACATCCATGATGTGACTGATACCTGCACCTCAGGCACGTTTCCTCGTTCCCAACACCCACACGGACTCGAACACATTATTACACCACAAAATCCTTGGCCCTTCTTTTGATAATTTTTGTATTGTACCATACAAAGCGGTGGTTATTTGTATATTTTTGTACTGCACACAGTCCAGAGTAGGTTTAGTACTACAAAGACAATTGTGTAAGGAAGATGATATAACACAATGCATATCTTATCATATAGACATTACAACATTGCATACCATTATTAAAAATGGTATGTATTACAACACGATAACACATACATGAAAAAACTAAGATAGGACACCACACGATAACACTACTATATGACTACGGTCATGAGAACCCTACTATATATGACAGCACACCATTACACAGATTCGAAAACCCTATCACATGACACAACTCACAACTATGCTCTTATTTTTTGGGACTGCATCACACATGCCACACAACCAAATAGCATACCATACAATTCACAGACCATCATAGCAATCTGACGAGAACACCAGTATAGGTAGCAATGGTTGCAGTACGTATCCCCACAAATGTAGCAATTCATTCATGGCACATCATGGCCATGGTAAGGTGGCGGACTCGGGGAAGCTAAACTGACTTAGAGTGAACCCATTGTACGATGGATTGAATTTTGATAGCCTGTGTAGGAGGCTATCTCCCAGCTTCCTTATACCTGGTGAGTCATGAGGCGCATAAGTTACAAACAAAGTTTCGAAATAATGTGTGGTACATTCGCTTTGTCCATCGCAAGCACTGAAAATCACCTCTGCAAGTGTACCGCTACTATATGCGGGTATATTGGTGTCCAATAGGTTGATTGCGCCATACAAATCTTCAGCCGCTAAAGCTAGACGATGTTATTCACAGTACACATCCTCCGGATTACCAGCTTCCAAACACCGCTCAAAGAATGGTCGTCCGTATTTCCCGGGGAAAATGTAGACCGGCTCATAACAAATCTTGTAAAGAAGACAAGTCTTGAGCACGTCATCCGAGTACACCATGTCTCTACCCTTCCTTCCCGCTCGAAGCCAAGTCCGTAGGTACTGCTGCCCTTCCTCACCCACCAGTTTGACGATTTTAAACAAGATATCTCCTGGGAGGCTAGGTAATGAAATTTTTGCTATGGAACTATTTTTGTTATTTTAAGTTTTGCACCAGGATCATCAAACTTATAGGAAAATATCATGTTTTTTTTAACTTTATTTACCCATTTATTAGGGGGTCATTAGGTGGGTGAGTTTGCTTACTGCTTTTTACCACGATGGGATAGGTAACTACGCCCTTACTTAGTACTGTAAAGGAGTAGAATCAAACCTATCGTCCGCCATTAGTTTACCACACCCAAGATGACTCACTGTACCAAACCTGTACATGGCACAAGAATACATGACTGATGTGACGAATACTTGCCCATGCCTTTACTGTCAGCCTTTGTGTTTTCCAACATTGACACGGACCCAAGACATTACAAACCATTTGTTCTGAGAAACCTACTTGCCACTATTCGTATTAAATCAACCAAAATCATAACAGAGTAATAACATGCCATACAGACCAGTCTATTTTGGCATGCCACTTATCCCCACAATGATAACATTAATTACAACAGATATGCCATTTCATAGCACACAAATGAACAACACACTTTACCCATGATTCCCTCGAACTCGCATTGTTCAGTAATCAGATATCCCAGCCACTGCATTCACTGAAATTTGAGCAATGTCCCCTGTTGTTTCTTCCTCCGTCTGTTCTTCAAGGCACTCATCCTCTTACTCTTCGTCTATTTCGATCATGAACAGCTGGGTTTTCTTATGCTTGAGAAAGTGACCTGGAGTGTACTTTTCATCCCAGTAATAACAGAGACCATCTGTCCTTCTTTTAATCATCTCCTCGTTGGTAAAAAACTTACGAGGTATGAATTGTGTTTCTTTAGGCGTCTCAACTAGTATAGGTACTCCCACTTTCATCTCAGTGTCCTTCTTAAGTGGTAGCAATCCTTTGGAACCAAAGTTTGCTCTAGAATTCGACCATTCTGTGTTGAAAGGCTTCCTCGGATGACCCTTCTCATACAATCTCCCCAGAAGCAAACATTCTCGTGTAGATTGAGGTCGAAACATGCGAATGTGCATTTGTGTATCCATCCTCAAGCCTGCTAAGTAAGCACTAACCAGATATTCTTCAGATAATTTAACTCTCGTTTTAATAAGCTCAAATCTCGCATGGTAGTCCATAATACCATCAGTTTCTTGCAACTGTTTCAAATCAGCAATCAGATCATCCAACAATTCTTCAAATCGTTCCTGCAGCAACGTCTTATAAGTGTGCCAATCAAGCATAACGGCTCGGCCTACATCTGATTGCATAACAGATTGATGCCAAGTAGCTGCGACATCATCAAAGTGGATGGAAGCAATCCCCACTTTTAGTTCATCAGGTGTGTGATCAATCGCAAAGAACTGCTCAACCTTAAACAACCATTCTTTAATTTTGTCACCACCAAACCTTGGAAAGTTGAGCTTTGCTAACCTGGTAACTCCTAAATAATTGGTTTGTGGACCATATCTTCCTTTTCCTAGGTCGGATTTACCTATCGGAGTGGGAGAAAGTGTTTGAGAAGCGCTTTCCGACGCGTCAACGCGATTGGGAGAGATTAATCGAATTGCTTCGAACATATCAGCTATGTTCTTATCGATTTTATTGTTTTGCGTTGCCACTGTTTCTTCTAAAGCTTGAGTTCTATGAAAATGTCGTCGATGCGTGATCCCAAAGAATCTTCAACTTCTTTAACCACTTCTTTAAGTGCCATAGCTCTCGTTTTTGCCATTGATTCCGGAGAATTGGACTGGAATCTGATACCTTTGATAGAGGAAAACCTTAAGTTCACGATAATCCAATAGATACTAGAATCAATGTTCCTAAAACACAGATCCTATATTCACCTGCAAAGAATCTACGATTGCAGAAGAGATTCTCAGCTAGGATTGAACTTACATAACGCAGAAGTTAGAGAGAAAGAAAATTTTTCCTGAATTGATATTAGAAAGTGAATTACAATCATTTTATATTGTTTTCCGAATAATAATAGAACCTTAATAATAATCTAATATTTCCTATGTTGAAATTCGTTTTCCTTTTTGGCTCATCAATGGAACCAACTCAGAGAAACAAATGAACATCAATCAGCAAAACACATTTACCATTCTATGATTTTTAATTTCAACTACGGTTAAAAAGAGAACCTTATGTCCAACAATCAGTGTCTTAGAATCAGAGTCCATCTCTACACAGACACATAATGTTGAGAATAATCTAATAAGCCAAAGGAACAAAGCAGAAGAGAGAAGCTTAGACAGTGTTTGAAACACAATCTCCTCAATCATAGTTTCATCAATGTCTCTTCGAGTCCAACAACCTTGACTTCACACGCGCTAGAGCATCTTCGAAATCTCAGGAGTTCCATGAAGATGAAAGACTCTTGTTTCATCCTTGGACAACCCAGAGACAGAGTCAGTTTCTTGAGGACTGTTGAATTCTCGAGGAAATACTTTATTAGTTTCATTTCTACTTCAAATCCACCAATTGGTTTTTTCATTTCGACGCGCTCCAGGCATGACCGCAAACACCAAGGCACAGATGAGAAACTAATCTGCTCCTTCTTCTTAATGGTACCATTCAGTTCCTGCAAATAACACGAAAGAAACACATATACAAGATGAATAGGATAATGTTTTTAATAATCAATCCAAGTGAACCCATGATAAGACCAAGAAAAACCATCACCAAGACTAGGGACTTGAGATTCGGACAGCTCTCGAGAAGGTCTGGCAAAATTTCCAAATCGGCAGCAAAGATTTTAGCATGCAATTGGGACATGTAACAAAACTGAGGTAGGGGTTCTAGTTTGCAATATTGACGGATAACCTGAAAAAAAAAAGAAAAAAGAATAAGGGATAGAACCAAAGTTCACATGTTTGATTCCCACATTAACATCATATACCTTGAGAGTTTTCCAACAGATGGTCATATTCCTGACACTCGAGATCCTGGTGAGAAAATTACCAATGCTACTTCTCCTTGCCGAGTCATTTGGATCCAAAATATCTTTCACACTGAAATCAACAGCAATATCTACCTCGGCAGACGAGCACAAACTGTTTATAGTAAAACTTGCCGATTGGTTATCTTTAAGACTCAAATACATGAGTCTAGGGGCATCAATCACAATTTCACTATTTACAAGAGCCCAAGGTTCATGGTCAGCAGCACTGAGAACCAGATTGAGACTGTTTATTGTCTGAGAGCACACTCGTAAGACCTTCACATCACCTTGACTTGTAATTATGCTCAAATCCTCAAGAACTGGACAAGATGCGATAAGGGTCTCTAGAGCCGCATGATTTGCGAAACTAACTTCTTCTAAATGCATGGTTTTAAGACGGGGTAAAGAAACACTGTTGAAATCATTCAAGGCCACGAAACAGAGTCTTAAGCATACCAGAGTCTGGCAGATGAAGAGGATTTTAGACAGAAGCTCAAACCCAATATATCTCTTAGAATAATCAATCTCAAGATGTTGAATCTTACGGTTAACCACTGCATCCACCCACGACGTGATAGCCAATGGGTTACACTTGTCCCTCCTAGAAGCGAGCTTGAGCTTTTCAATGGGTGACTCCGGGGAGAAACCAATAAATCTGTCGACGAAACTCACAAAGGCAGTGTAGTTTGGGAATTCGTCATCGTCGAGTTCCAACCCGGGAATTGAAAGCCAAATAGATCTCCATCTAGTGGACAAAAGACTTGTCTTGACCGCATCTTTTGTAGGAAGATTAAAGAGTATCTGACAAAGAAGAGGATCAGGTAATAAGCTTATTCGGTCTTCCCCGCCATGTCTACGGCCTTCAATTTTACCACTCATCCGCTTCTTCTCTATTAGAAAATCAATCATCTTCTCACACACCTTATCTGCATCACAGATATGAAATTGAAATTTTCAGAGAGAGAAAGACAGAAATTTGGGGTTGTTCATATTGATGGGGCAAACATATATCGAATCAACCTTAAACAACATCGTCAGAGATATTTTTAATCATTCGACCAAGCATCATTCAATATAGATGATACGAAATCGTGGAAAAGCAATACGAATGGGAAAACCCTAAAGAAGAGAAATCAAAATCATGCGATCACAAAGACGAATAGGTTTTGTAGCGGAAGAGAAACCGAAATCACGCGATCACCTCACCGTTGATTTTCGCCGCCGACGAAGCCAGCACCGTCGCTCTCTAGTCACTTGATGAAATCGAAACTTGCATATATTTTTGTTGTGGGGCAAAGTAAAGCATATCAGAAACTTCTTACACGCTTTTTAACTCTTTTCCGTTTCTCGATACTAAAACATTGATGTGCGATTTTTTAACCGAACACAACCCATTCGAATCATACCAATCGAATGTCCGAATCCAAACCGAACTAGTGTTTACGCACAACCCCTTCGCTTAATGTTTTTTTTTCCAATCCGATCAGTTTGGTCGATTCAGTTTCACATTGAACTGAACCAATTATCCAATTTGTTTACGTTACTTAAATTAACTAGGTGGTGCTCCGGGCCTTGCGCGGAAAAAATAAAAAATATGAACATATTTATAAACTAGGTGGGTCCCACACTCTGCGCGGAAAAGCAAATACATTAGTATTAGTATGTTAGTAAAATTAAAACATAAAGTTTTTGATTATTTATTCATTTTTCAAGAATACATATTTGAATAAAACAAATACCACGGAGAAAAATGATTTCAGAATCATAAAAATCAACTTAACCAGACACTTTATCTTGTATAATAATATATAACGTATAACATTTTTCATATTTCTATGTAGTTGCAAATAATACAGATCTAATTGACAAAACAAAAAAGGAGATTAGAAGTATAGATATATAACTTTTGTGTAAACACCATATTTTAGAATAAAAATACTAAAATATAATTCAAAAAAACAAAATAGAAATAGATAATATATAAAGAGAACTAATTAAAATCTCAATTCCATAAAATAACTAAAAACTCAAAATCTTAAGAGACTTTGAAATATTTTCTTATAAACCACATTCATTGTCTTCCATTCAAAACCACTCGTTTAAACAATACAATTGTAACATAAGTACGAATCATGTTAAATTTGGTATGAACGGATTTAAAGAATCGGTAGGACATTTATAAAAAAAATCTAAAGTGTATTATTTTAATATGTATATATTTTGTTGTAAATAAAATTCACAATTAAATGAATATTTTATGTTCGCATCGATGAATGTCATTTGTTGTCCCAAAATAATTCACACCAACTTATATAATTCAACAATAATTTAGAAATAATTCGTAATATAAGCAGTTGTCACTTATTTTTTACAATTACTTTACTACATATGTGCTTTCCATTTGTTTTTTTTGTTTGTTACAAATTCCAGTTGTTTTCTATATTTCACATTTTACATAAATAACACGTTTTTATATATTTTTATATAATTTTTTCATTTCTAATATTTTAACACCCACCTAGTATTTAGTAATTACGTCGTTTGAGCTCAATATAAACATTATTGTTGTGAGAAAGTGTTTGAACCATTTGAAACTACTCTTCAAACCATTTTGCATTATCAAAGTAAAAACCTCCCAGCCGTACAACCACCATCTCTAGTGTCTTTATGTTTCTTAGCACCAATTCCATAAACGAAGCCAAGAGTTTTGAGGTTGCATTCTGACTATGCAACATCGAATAGAGCTCTCGTGAGGTAGGAAAGACATTAAATTTCAATCTCCAACATTGATCCGGATCGAAACCTTGTGAATCCAAATAGCTGGCAAAATTCTCATCATGTAGAACATAAAAAGTTGTCTCAAAGCTTATTAAAACTTGATTTTACAAATTATCAATCATATATAAATAAGCCCCAAAAAAAGTGAAAGACATGGTTCGTGGAATGTTTCTACTAAATTATTATTTTGCATATGGTCTTGATATATATAAGAAAATTATTACGTTGCATGGTATTGATATATAAATAAACCCCACAAACACGTTTTTCTATAGCTCAAACACCCAGAGGACTTTTGAAGTATATGAAAGAATCGATTAAGCAATTCTCAAGACTGTTGTCTAAGGTACCGATGAATCTGATCGACACAAAGCAAGACTAATACCATATAAGCAAAAATAGAAAAGAGTAAACTGATCAACATACCATAGCCTCTTTTGAATTCTTTGAAGTGGCAACAATGTAAACAAAACTGTGGTCGAACTTTCAATTTCCAAACTTTTTCGAGTCTGAATCTGAAGTAAAACGTTTAAAGAAATCATTGTTACTGATCTTCTCACCCCAAAATTTCTTCTCCACATTCTTAAAACTGAATTTTTGCAAAATAACACTGCTTGTCCCCAAGGCAACGCAGTATGAAGAATCCATCTTCTTTGCTTTAACAAATAACAAAAACCTCAGAAAGTTAATACCAGAGACGATTTTGGCTAACAAAAATAATTAAAGCTTCAAGTCAAGTGAATAACACACAAAGCATTTCAGTTTCTATTAATTAATTAATATAATGAAAATAGTAATAGAATAATCCAATTGCAAAGTGTTTAAGTGAAATCGATCAGAGAATTTATGAAAAATAATAAAATAAAAAATATAAGAAACAATTCTTGAGAGTACCCAATAGATAAATTTTTGAAAATTATGAACTTTCCACAAACCCAGATGATAAATTCTCAAATTAAACAAAGAAATTGGACTACCCAGATGATTCAGAAACACAGATCTTCGTAATCCTTATAATTGAGAAGCTTTAATCTACATAATTAATGGAGTTTACAACAAATCCTATTGCGCGGGAAAAAACTTTAATTAATTTATTTTTGTTCCAAAACTGTCGGTCATTATAATATAAACTTTTATATGTTGTCTTTAAATAATACATGATCTAGCATCGTTATAGAACAAAATTAACATAAACTAACTTAAACATTCGAGGTTATCTGATTGCACAATTAAATAACTTTAATCTAATTTACATAAATTATGGAAACAAATATTCTTATATTATATTTATTCAAATTCTAGTGTCATTGAATATGTTATTATGGTCGATTACTGAATTTAGTTTTTATAATTAACTTAAATGATATTATTACCAACAATGTAGTTATGGTAAAAAAATAAACTCAAGTGTTTACTTTTGTCATTGCGAAAGAAATCAATGAAACTTTTGAGATTGTGACCGATTATTTTTAAATATGTATTTTTTGCGAATTCTAAACCGAAACTAAAATCATGCAACTAAAGTACACACATGCCTAATGCACTTTTTGGGATAATTAATCACATGGCATTTGTGAGCGTTTTAGGTTGTCAGAACATCTAAACAATATTAAAAATTCTAGGAAAACTGATGCCATTTATACCATTTTGAATTTATTATTCAAATTTTAATTTTTAGATCTAATTTTAAAAATCCGTATTCTAATTTTATAAGTAATTGTTATTTTTGTTGTTGGTGATAAAATAATCCCATTTGGGTTAAGCGAATCCCCTGAAGTCACGTATCCCACTGCGTGGTGGAAACGCTTAACTCCTTTGGTGGAGCTTATCTCTTAACAAGGGCCCACAGGGAAGTTTGGGTCTGAATCTACAATGGCCCAAACATACAGGTGAGGTCACTTGGACCTGACCCCATTCCGGAGAGCGTACCCCGCTACACGGGGTGGTCGGGGTCTGAAACCAGGTGATCAGACGTACATGTATCTCCCTTTCCGACACCCGGAGACGGAGCACGACGCCCGAGTTTCCGTATCGAAAACTCGGGCTAGGTATGAAATATCTTCTTTAGGCGCTAAGTTCAAATTCTTATGGTCTTTCATATTTCAGTTCTTGGTCAAAGGGTAAAAAACGTTTACTCTATGTATGCAAGGGTAAAAGCATGTGGTCCATACTCAAGAGACGATTAAAGCGTAAAAGGAACTGATTCTGAGGGAGCACCCCAGCGTCTAACCCGCCTTGTCAGACGTTGCCACTAGTGTAGAAGGTCAGGTGCAGCATAGCAGAGCCGTATGGTCGGCCAAGTGGTGCAAGAAGACAAGGAAAGTAGGTAAAAAGCACTTGAACACACCGTACCGGGTCAAATTCATAAGTCTAGACCCGACCCGGCCAAGGACGCAGAACCTGGTATCCGAGTCCGGGCAGGTAAAAGTCTATAAATAGTACTCTATCTTCTTCATAAAAAGAGGACCGAATCTCTGATCTAAAAATCACTTATACTCAGCTTATCTTTCTGGGACTAAGGCTCAATCCTTTAGCTTTAGTCTCATTTCCTATTTTTTAAGACCATTCCTTATGATCTCATATCGAATTCCTTTTCTTCTCCGGCCGTTCTTTGGCCGGGGATACTCTTAAACAATTATCTCTCTTTTAGCTTGACCACCAAATTTTTTTCACCAAACTCTTAAAGATGCTCCGGGACCACCCCTTTAACCCCGGTGTTATCCATTCTCTCTCTCTTTCATTTTCCGACTTCCTTCATTTCGCTCTCCACGTCTCCTCGTGGTCATTTCTCTTCCTTCTTTATTCGCTCTTTTCTGACTTAAGCGTTGGAGAGCCATCGGAAAACACCCCCCCCCCCCCCGCATCGTGTTTTCCGAGGCCTTCACGTGTTTGTTGATTGCGCAGGAGCGGGTCCTCCAGTAGTTGTTTAAGAGGACGAAAATTTTCCGAAATAATTTAGCGCTAGAAGGAGGGGAAAGACAGCAAACTGCGCAGCTGAAAAGGTCTTTCACTCGAATCAAGGATGCAGGCCCGTGGGGATGCCACAGGCTCATGAGTAATATGATTGGGAGATCAATGAGACCCGACTCCTATTGGGTCATGACGGCCAAGGAAGAACAATAAAACCCGAAAAACTATGCTGAGATGGCAGGCCATAAAAGGAAGCCGAAAATTCTTGAAGGCGGGGAGATACGGCGAGCGAGACATACAAAAAGCGGAATTACCATAATGAAGGCAACTTTGAGGGAAAATCAGAAAAAGGAGGAGACAAATCAAGACGATTCTGTGGAAAGCAAAACCAGAGGGGGGGGGGGGGCAGTGCACAACACATTAACAAAAGAAAAACCGAATAAACGTAGGAGTCTTAATGTGGTACTGAAGCGAAGGAAATCGGTACGACCAGACAAGGTCGACCCAGCGTCGATGAATCCTCCAGACTCAAGGTGAGAATAAAAGATTCCAATACAATCACCATAGCGGGAAGCCGGGTAAGAGAATATCATGGAGACGCATGTAGATAGTCGGAGGACAAGACACTAGCAGGAGGCGATGAGATATCGCATCTACATGTGTCACTACCTGTCGCACATCACGGAGAGACAAAGTGGATTGATTTCGGGTTAAGAACGGGACCAGCAAGAAGGAAAACCGTCATGGAAATGGAAGCAAATATCGATCTCTTTAAAATGCATAGCCAACATAAAAGGAACCAAATGAAATAATTTCAAATCCCACAAACACAAGAAAATTCGACCAACATCACGAATAGCAAAAAAAAAAAGGGAAGATAACAACAAGAGTTGAGGCAGGCAGGACGATGGAGTTAGGACGAATCAGGCGAGCGCTCCCTCTTCCTCCCCTTGAAGGCTCCGGAGTGTCATTGTTCCCAGGATTGAATAGGTTGCTCAACGTCTCCGCTAACGCCTCCGCAGCTGCCACGGTCCTCTCGGCCCTTGGAAGCCGAGACTTCAGCTAGCAGACACCCTCCCGCAAGATGGCGATCTCTAACCCGCAGTTCTTGCATGAAGGACAAACATTCCCTTGATCACCATTTGGTCCCGAGAGAGAGAAGGTCCCTCTCTAGCGATGTCGAACTCCAAGGCAAAGAGTTGGTCGACCAGTCTCGCTTCATGACCAGGCTGGAACGAGAAGCAGCAAATTTAACAAAAGCAGACGTCACGCTGACATCACAAAAAAGAGAAATAGGAAAACTAACCGCAACAGAGGAGATGTTAGAAGATGGAGGAGGGCCCGTAACCTCAACCCTAGGAAGGGGAAGAGTCTCCTGGGAAGGATTAACGCTTTCCCAGAGATTCTGAAGGTGAAACAAACTTCCAGCCACCAGGAATGAAGCGTTAAGAGGACGATTGAGAGAGCTCCAACTTACCGCCTCGGAAGACAGCATAAACCCCAGACTTCGGTAGGGAATCGAAATGTTGAAAAGAGCATTTGGGAAACCCGGATGCAAAGTTGTTGTCCTAGGGGCAATACATAAGAAAGAATCGACAAGAAGACACGTCGTTGAAGATGAGGAATTGGAAGGATAAAATTGATGACGCAACCTGAACAAGAAAAAAGCAAATAAGAAGGGTACCCAGAGAATCCCATGATTGGGGAAATATGTCGAGATCAACGAAATATATAAAGATGTAGTCGGTAGTGTCATCGGTCCCAACCAGGAGATGGGTAGGAAGATCCACTGGACAACGGCGACCTTCTCGAAGAACCAATTGATAGCGGGAAGAATCAGGAGCTAGGGGGCGTAGCTCAAAAGCCCCGGCAAGCATGGAGCCAGAAACAGGAATTCCAGACACATCGGAGAGGACTTGGAGGGAGTGGATCAGTCCCTAGGAGTAGACGGAGAGACGACTAGGGGCAAAAAGAAACTCCTCACATAATTCCACCATTAGCGAGGATAACTGTCGGTGAAAAATGACTCGAAAGGAAGACCATAAGACAAAAACATAACCAGCGGGAGGCATCCTCTAAGAATCATCGCTCCTGGGTAAATAATTGGCTCAAAAAGGGTAGAAGTGGGAGAAAAACCTTCAACCAAGATTTTATTGTTCGGAGAAGATGGGTGTGAAAGATTCACTAACATCGTCGAGGCGGCGAGAGACAAGCGGTCTGGGAAAGGAATGCTTAAACAAAAGAACTGAAAATCAGAAGGAAGAGAAAGAGAAGTGGCATTGAGTGAGCACAAAAAAAACTCCTCTGATTTTTATACAGCAAAGGAAAGAGGACGGTTCATAACCGGGAGCAAGACGTACAAGAAAGAAGAAGAACGTGACTTTTAGCCCACGTGTCAACCATCGAGTTGGAACACGGGAAACTAGGAAGAGACAATAATGAAATGTTTCTGACGCAAGAACAAAAAGTAAAAGGCCCCTTCTCTTCGCCTCCCACACATTTGAAGATAGTAGAAAGTCCTGCCGATTCGCCATTCCCACATTTCATGAAGAAGAAATGCCAACTAAATTCTGGAAGCCCGATAATCAAAGCAGCATAATCTCCGCTTCGCATCCGTGTAAGTACAATATATATATATATATATATATATATATATATTTAATTATTCATTTCCCCTATTATCCGTATATATCTGCTGAAGGAAAGAGGCCTAAGAGCCCAATAAAATAAAAGAGGCCTAAAGGCCTAAAAATTGGAGAATTATAATTGTCGGGAAGTCAGCCTAGACTCCCGAAATGCCCGCTTGGGTAATACCCCGATGCGATTCGGCTTTAGAGAGCAGGATTGGTGCCCCGATCTCTACCCCCTACCCCCCTCCCCCCCCCACCCCCCGGAATGCAGGATCTGTTCAGTAGTCTCTGAGGGGGGCAGGTCGCTTGACTCAGCCCTTGGCCTCCACGGGAACTTCTCATGTTTTCCGCCAGGTCTCCGGACTCAGGTTATCGCAATCTCTGTGGGAGTTCTCATGCTTCTCGCCAGGTCTCCGGACTCAGGTTATCGCAATTTTCGAGGGGGATCTCGAGCCCTCTCAGGTCTCCGGACTCAGGCAAAGGCCTTCAGAGATCTTGTGCCCGTAGGTCTCCAGATTCAGGCTTAGGCCTTCAGGGATCTCGTTCCCTCAAGTTTTCGGACCCGGATTCCGGCCCAGAGATCATGGACACATTGCTCCCGGCTACGTCCATGACCGACAATGGGATGAAAATATTGGGCGCATGATCGATCGATTGCGTTTAAGGTTAAAATCCCGAATAAACTTGCGAACCCGAGAGAAATCTCTTGTTCGACCGTCGTCTAAACTGTCAATTAAGGCTTGAATAGTGGGCTTTTATCACCACTTGACAACGGGAGGAAGATCTTAGACGCATGATAAATAACAAGCTGTGTCAAAGGTCAGAATCCCGATAAATCCCACCTGTCACCAGAGGAACACTTACACTTATATTTGAAAGAGAAGAAAGAGCAATTTTTATCCGTCGTTCGAGCCTTCGACTCAGGCTCGAACCACGAGGGGGCAATTTTTGGGGATAAAATAATTCCCTTTGGGTTAAGCAAATCGCCTGAAGCCACGTATCCCATAGCGCGATGGAAATGCTTAACTCCTTTGGTAGAGCTTATCTCTTGACAAGGGCCCATAGGAGAGTTTGGACATGAATCTACAATGGCCCAAACATACAGGTGAGGTCACTTGGGCCTGGCCCCATTCCCGGGAATGTACTCCGCTACACGAGGTAGTTCGGGGTCCAAAACCAGGTGATCAGACGAACATGTATTGGAAAATGGCTAAGTATGAAAAAGTACTGGCAGCAGGATCCCGAACCAAGACAAGTTGGGTCAGGTATCCCTAACCGTGACAAGGAGTTGGATCGGGATCCCTGACTGTGAAGGAGTTGGATCGGGATCCCTAACCGTGAAGAGTTGGATCGGGGTCTCGAACCAAGACAAGATTGGACCAGGTACCCCGAACCATGAGTAAAGAGTTGGATCGGGATCCCTAACCGTGACAAGGAGTTGGATCGGGATCCCTGACTATGAAGGAGTTGGATCGGGATCCCTAACCGCGAAGAGTTGGATCGGGGTCCCGAACCAAGACAAGGAGTTGGATCGGAATCCCTGACTATGGAGAAGTTGGATCGGGGTCCCGAACCAAGACAAGGAGTTGGATCGGGATCCCTGACTATGGAGGAGTTGGATCGGGATCCCTAACCGTGAAGAGTTGGATCGGGGTCCCGAACCAAGACAAGTTGGATCAGGTACCCCGAACCGTGAGTAAAGAGTTGGATCGGGATCCCTAACCGTGACAAGGTGGATCGGGATCCCTAACTGTGAAGGAGTTGGATCGGGATCCCGAACCGTAAAGAGTTGGATCGGGGTCCCAAACCAAGACAAGTTGGATCAGGTACCCCGAACCGTGATTGAAGTAGTTGGATCGGGTATCCCGAACCATGGCAAGGCAAGCTGGGTAGTGTATCCCGATCCATGGCACGACAAACGGATCGGGGGTCACGACCCACGGTGAAGAAGCTGGGTCGTGTATCCCGATCCATGGCACGACAAACGGATCGGGGTCACGACCCACGGTGAAGAAGCTAGGTCGTGTATCCCGATCCATGGCACGACAAACGGATCGGGGGTCACGACCCATAGTACGTCACCCGAACCGTGAACCGTGGTGTCACCCGAGCCTTGAGTCATGGCGTCGCCCGAACCGTGAACCTTGGTGTCACCCGAGCCGTGAGCCATGGCGTCACCCGAACCGTGAACCGTGGTGTCACCCGAGCCATGAACCGTGGCATCACCCGAACCGTGAACCATGGTGTCACCCGAGCCGTGAACCATGGTGTCACCCGATCCGTGAACCATGGCGTCACCCGAGCCGTGAACCATGGTGTCACCCGAGCCGCGAACCATGGTTAGATAATGGGCCGAGACAACGAGCCCACAAGTTCAAGCCCACAAAAGAGATGACAAGGATAGCCCATGAATCGAAGCCCATGACGATGACAGGCTTTGCTAAAAGAAAATCCCGAAGAATTAGGAAATCTTCCTTATCTCTTTGGATACTAACTTAGCCGACTTAACTTAGTATATATACTGATGTAAACCCTAAGAAAAGGGGATCCGAAATTGACCTAGCAGAACTCTGTACTTTTGCCCAGATACGAAAAAGCTTTCTAAACAGCTTAATAAAGAAAACCATCTTTGGATCTTCGTTTGTGTGTTTTGGTGGTTTTTACTCAGAAGTTTCAGATCTCGCTAAAAGACATAACGAATTCAATTGGCGTGGATTTATACTCCCACAATTTGGCGCTAGAAGGAGGGGGTGAAATTTTCTTACACCGAAGAACCACCACAAAACCGATCTGAAGACGATGACCAACGACGGAGACGATAGCGCTGCTGACACCAGAAACGCCGGCGTGGAGGATCAGGCGAACCAATCCAAAGACGCTGGGGAGACTTCGACAACGCTCGCGGAGATGAAAGCCATGCTGGAGACACTGCTCAAAAAGGCGGAGGAGCAAGATAAGCTGAACAACACGATGACGGGCGAGCTGAAGGCCTTCACAACGGCGAGTCGTACCCGAGGCACGAGATCAGGTCTGGATCCAGCAAGACGAGTCGGGAGGCGTCTCAACCCAACGGCCCTAGTTTTCACAACTCCGCTCAACCCACCGAGGACCCGAGGAAGACTGCCACTACTACATCAAAGCTCAGCAAACCTAGCCTCAAGAGTCCAAGGGGTAGACGACACGCCAATCGAAGAGGAGCCTGCACCAATCATCAATCTAGAGGAGGAGAACCGAATGGAGCAAAACATGGAGAGCCGTGACAATCCTGAACACCTAGCAACTGGTCGAACCCGAGCCGAAAGATGCGAGGCCATCCCCGAGGAGATCAAGAGCTGACCGAGGAAGAGGAGAACATACTCTGGGCTGAGCAAGCACGGATGAACGAAGAGCGCCGAGCAGGAGTCAGAGCCCAGAAAGACGAGATGGCTAGGATGCGAGCAGATATGGATCGAGCAGCTGCCGACATAAGAGCTGTCCGATCCATGATGCACAAAGCAACTAGCAAGGTGCCAGAGATAGATCGTGTACTGGAGGAAGCACAGAACACCCCGTTCACAGCACGGATAACTAGCACAAGAATTCCAGATCCTGGAAAGATGAAAGTCCCGATCTATGAAGGAAAGACCATCCGAAGGAGCATGA